>JADWQK010001539.1:0-381702 GCA_017933935.1 Sesamia nonagrioides | reverse complement strand
TTCACTTGCCTGTACGCCAAAGGCATCTCAGGTATCATATATAGACATCTCTTGCGAACAACCCTCAGCTCCTTTTACTGACTAAACCACACCCGTGCTCCTTCACTTGCCTGTACGCCAAAGGCATCTCAGCTATCATATATAGACATCTCTTGCGAACAACCCTCAGCTCCTTTTACTGACTAAACCCCACCCGTGCTCCTTCACTTGCCTGTACGCCAAAGGCATCTCGGGTATCATATATAGACATCTCTTGCGAACAACCCTCAGCTCCTTTTTTACTGACTAAAACCCATCCGTGCTCCTTCACTTGCCTGTACGCCAAAGGCATCTCAGCTATCATATATAGACATCTCTTGGGAACAACCCTCAGCTCCTTTTACTGACTAAACCCCACCCGTGCTCCTTCACTTGCCTGTACGCCAAAGGCATCTCAGGTATCATATATAGACATCTCTTGCGAACAACCCTCAGCTCCTTTTTTTACCTCACATGTATAAATTGCAGTTGATAAGCCAACTTGTCGCCATGAAATTAATGCATCCATTCATTGTGTATTTTCAGTAAACTTGGATTCAAAAATGGGAGCCATTGGATTCTTGAGCAGAATATTCGCAACTATTTACCCGCTCAGTTTAGTAAGGTAAGCACATAAATATACTTTTTTTTTTTTTTTTTTAATAGTTATAAACTAGTGCTTGACTGCAATCCCGCCTGATGGTAAGCAGTGATGCAATCGTTGATGGTAAAGCACACTAGCTTATTAAGCCTATTCACTCAAAAAAACTGAGTGAATAGGAAGGAAGACGGCAGTTGAGCGAGGTGATGCAATGTTTAACCCAACAACACGACCAACGATGCTGCGCCAGAGGATGATCTGGAGAGCCTTCACGACCAAACTCCCGACACAACAACATTAGGCACATCGTACCCGGCACACATCGCAACACAACTGCTCAGACCGTTCTCCGTACGGCTTCACCAGACATCATGCCGGAACACGACGAATCGCTTGGCGGCAAGACTTTGTCTGGTGGGTGGTAACTTATGCCGGCGGCTGATGTTGTTGCCTACCACCGAGAGATTAATGTACAGTACAGTGGTGATAACATTTCACATTAAGACGGGACTCTAGTGACGAGGAATTTGGAAAATAGGTATTTGAAGAAACTATTGCCGTCGCGCTGTTTCCAACCTCTCCCGGTAAAGTGCGAAAAGGACAGTTGCAGCACAGGCTGAATTTACCTACAAAAACGTTGACCAAAAGACATTTTATATTTCGCTGTTTTCTTTTTCAAAACACGACAGATCTCAATTATGTATTTTTATATCAAAACTAGCGGCCGCCAGCGACTTCGTTCGCGTGGTTTAGTTATGCTCCGCTCCTATTGATCGCAGCGTGATGTTAGATAGCCTAAAGCCTTCCTGGATTAATGGGCTAACCAACGCAAAAATAATTTTTTAAATCGGACCAGTAGTTCCCGAGATTAGCGCGCAGAAACAAACATACAAACAAACTCTTCAGCTTTATACAGTATGTTAACTAACAGAGGGCGTTCCCGTTAACCCGAAATAGTAAAGCATACATACATGCTAAAAAAAATATTTCCATTCGAAAACAAAATGTTTTAAAATTTTTTCCAATAAGAAAATATTCAATAAAAATTTTAAATTGACATGTAAAAGAAACACACTGTACACGCGAACATGAAAGACGGCAACGTCGCAAATTATTTATACATGACGACTACTATTTTGATTTAAAACAGGAGGTTTCAAATTTATTTCCAATTAGAATTTTTTTTATTCGGATTATTTTATGCTTATTTTTCTATGCTGATATTTTTATTTTAATCTATTAATGATATATATTAACGAGTTTAAGGGAACGCCCTCTGTTATTTAACATACTGTATATTAGTATAGATTTGGACGAAAAGTATACTTAGGTACCTATGCTTCTATTATTTTCGTTTTTGTCAAAAACTTATCACGTTTGTCTAATAGTCATCTGAAGATCACAGTAAAAATGATAGGGTCACATATAATCACGGTGTAAAATTGTGAAAAAAAAAAAATATTGCTCTTAAAGTATTAGCCACAAAGAAAACAGCGGAATACGTTTGTATAGAGAAAGCACCACCAGAGTTTCCTCATAAGAGGTCAGCGTGGAAAAATCTGTAACTACATAAAATATTTCACTATCTATTCCTCAGGTGTGATGAGATAACTGGCGAAATTCTGAGAGACGCTAATGGCAGATGTATTATTTGCGGCCCTCATGAACCAGGTATGCCTCCAACATTTGACATCCTGCATAGCATCATCAACCTTTTAATCGTCCCACTGCTGGGTACAGATCTGCTCTCATACAGAGAAGGATTGATCGTAACCACCACGCTTGCTCAATGCGGGTTGGCGCTTTCATACTTAAAGTCCAGGTTTCCTCAAGATATTTTCCTTCACCTTGTAATCAGTCTTTGGTGTCCAAGATATACTTAGAAAGTACATATCCTGAAAGTATATATCCTGCATATAATTGAAGAAAATTATATAAAACTGACTTTTACTCTCTTTACAGGTCTCCTGCTAGGTAAAATAGATAAAAAGAAAGCTATCCTGACATTCTCGGGCTATGCCGACAAGACTGCTTCGGAGAAGAAGATGGTGCGCAATGTGAGAGCTGAAGGAGACTGTTACTTCAATACTGGAGATGTTCTCGTTATGGACCACTATGGGTACTTCTATTTCAAGGATCGTACAGGAGATACATTTAGGTGAGCTCCTTAAAAATGTGTTATGATGACATGGCTGTTTGCACAACTCCCAGCAAAAATGGTAGCCAGAGCTGAATCTACGGTCTGTTGTAGTCTAAAGGTGCTGAATGCACTTCTGATGGCCAACCCTGAATGTGACGTGTTTGCGAATGAATGGAATAAGCTTATGCGTGTAAGTTTGGTCTTCTGTGAAATAAAGTATGCGAGAGAGTCCATAGTTCCGTGTTAGTTTTAGTAGTAGTTTGTAAGTTAATTAATGATTACAAGGTGGACCGATGACCTGGTGAAGATCGCGGGAAGCCGATGGATGCGGGCAGCACAAGACCGGTCGGCCTGGAAAATCTTGGGGGAGGCCTTTGTACAGCAGTGGACATCTATAGGCTGAAGAAGAATGTACCTAATTGTTTGTTTATATGATAATTAATGTAATTGGTATTGTATTGTTTTAATTAACCATAAATAAATAATGGCATGACCACGAATAATGTGTAAACTACAGCAGCAATTCCTAGTGGACTAGGATTAGGTTTACATACATTTAAATTCAAATAACAAGACATGACAAAACAGCCAGAACTAGAATTAAAATTTACTAAAACTGCTTGCCGAACAACGCGACATACTGACTTCACACGCAAATCCTGCATCTCGCAAGCAAGTGTGGAGGAATGAGGAACAGGGAGTATAGTTCCATCATCCTCCATAGAAAAGGGAGGATCCTCCGACCAGACGGGTGTTATGTCTGATGGGCAGTTGCCCAATGCTTGAAATTGGGAAGTTGTATACATACAACTTCCCAATTTCGAGCGTTCAATCAGAAGTTTTCTGCAATTAGCGTATGCTCTGATTGCGAGATGTAGAATTCGTGTGACGTAACTATGACGCGTTGTTCCATGTAGCGTTTGTAAGTACCGCTACACAAGGTTTTTCTCACGGGTCGACCGTAGCCTAGATTAAGAATGGGATACTTTTTATTGCGAAATTTCCACGGGATGAAGACTTATATGGGTAAAACCGTGAGCCGCAGCTAGTCTTCCATATGAAAGCCTCATTATTTCCGTCCTTCCCAGTCCTATAACCTCCTCCATATAACTAGTTATTCATTAAGTATTGTGTCATTTGCAGGTGGCGTGGTGAAAATGTGTCAACAGCAGAAGTGGAAGGAGTGATCAGCACATTAGTAGGACTGAAGGATGCCGTTGTTTATGGAGTAAAGGTAATTACACTATTAGTTAATAATGTATGAATTTGATACTGATTGTAGCTCCTTATTATACAATGGTCACTAAAAAGATCTTTGGATCTATGGAAGTTTAGTTATATTTAATATTCAACTTTTTTGCACTCATGACAGTATTTTTTCCGAGTAGGTAATAGCAGAGAATACATAATGGTAGGTTTGACTTGACAGCGTCCGTGGCGTAGGGGTAGCGAACGCGGCCGCTGCGCAAGGCGGTGCGGGTTCGATCCCTGCGCAGTGCAAATATTTGTATGCATGAATATGAATATTTGCCCTGGTCTGGTCGTGCCTCGGAAAGCTCGTTAATCCGTTGGTGCCAGTTGTCATACAAATATGTAATGGCAGCTTTTACGGGTTGTTAGAGCCCTCGAAAGTCCAACAATTGGTCTAACTGCAATTTTCGATATCGCCTTCGGAATGTGGAGGTCAGACGGTAGTCGCTTCACGGAAAATATCAAAGCCAAATCAGAAGTCAGACTGGTAAAGCGGTCCCTAAACTCCAAAGCTGAAAAGCTTCGGATGCGACTGGGATTTACGTTGAGATGATGAGATAAGATGACATAATGGTAGGTATGACAGCCAAGCTGCGATAGAAAATGTAAAATTTCGATATTGACTACTGTCGATTTACGCGATTTTTATGATATTTTTCTCTTGGTGTGCATACACACAAGTGATACGAGTCAGCAACCGTCGACACTCCTAGCACTGAGACAGCTATACCATCATTATTTCAGCCGAAACAAGCCCACTGCTGGTCATAGGCTGCTACCACCAAACAACACTTTCACTTATTTTCGGCTTCGACGGCCATATGTTCTACTAGCAATGTACAGTGCCCACTGCTTTTTATTCTTCTGGCTGTGTTGGTTGGACCAAACGAAGCTGCACTAGAGGGAGATTGATCTGGAGACTCTCCACGAATAACCTCCGACACAACAACATTTGGCGCATCGTACCCGCCACACATCGCAACACAACTGCTCAGACCCGTCCTCCTTACGGCTTCACCAGACATGATGCCGGAACACGACGAATCGCTTGGCGGCAAGACTTTGTCTGGTAGGTGGTAACTTCTGCCGGCAGCCGATGTTATGGCCTACCACCGAGAGAATTGAAGCCTCTAAAGCTGTAACAATCTATTAGCTAGCTAGCATGAGCGGCATTAGTAGTATTTTGATCTACATTCTTTTCCATTACTTTTACAGATCCCAAACACCGAAGGTAGAGCAGGAATGGCGGCCATTGCCGATCCAGAGAAGAATCTCGACCTCACCTCACTAGCCAAGGGTCTTCAATCAAAATTACCAGTATTCGCTCGACCACTCTTTATCAGGATACTGCCAGAATCACCGCTCACTGCCACATTCAAGCTCAAAAAGAAAGATTTAATGGAACAAGGATTTGACATAGGAATCATTAGTGATCCTTTATATTTTTTGGATCAAAAGACCGGGAAATATGTTCCTCTAACTCAAAAACTTTATGATGATTTAATGCAGGGTTTTATTAGGCTGTGATTAATGGATACCAAACATTATTGGTATATTTTTAAGTGTTGATATTTTATGGAATTGTATTTTTTAATAGTTTTAAGTAGGGTGTGTCTGTAAATTGGCAAGTGGGGATTGTAAGAGATCTTTTAGAATGCAACAAGATATTTTTGAATATTTTCGGCATTTAGTTTTTCAGAGATAAAGTTAATAGTATATAATTTCCTTTTAAACATCTCTTTTACAATATGAAGCGATTTATTTGGGTTCAAATTTTAACATTGCAGCTTTCATTAGGGACTCTTAATTTACAATTTTGGCCCTTTTTGGCCCTTTTTGATAAAAATGTAAACTACATATATGTAAAGACCCTGTAATCCGCGTCTTCGGACCCAGAGATCGGGTGCTTTTGAAGGTTTCTCCCCGAAAAAAGGTTATTTAAAAAGATTCTTTCTAGCCAGATTACCGGTAATGGCTGTGTGAATAGGGTACTAGGAGCTCAAAAAGATTTGGTGATACATTGTATGTTTGGTAGGAAGGGGCAAATTGTTTTACGAACTTTTGAGGTTAAGTGATTGGAAAAAAGTTGACGCACAAAAATCAGAGTAACTTCAAAGATAGAATTATTAATTGATTTTAACTTTTAAGTATAAATATTGTAAATTTTAATAAGCTCGTTTGGAAAAATGAAACATATCAATTTTCGTTAGAGATTGCCAGTAAATAAGAACATTAAGTTGATTAACGAAGAATCTCAAGATAAGAAATAGCTAATTCACATTCATCTATCTATCTTTTCTCATTTATGTAAAGTTATTACTGGGAATTAAAATATTTTATAATAACAATTTTTATTTTAATTATTTTTAGAGATTATTCTTAAATTTACTATTTTTTCAGATAAAAAAATAAATAAAATAATGCTATTAAAAATTTAATCAATTTGCTTAGCCTTTCCCCAACTATGTTGGGGTCGTATTTGAGACTTACCTGTTTTTTTTTTTACAAATTATAAACCAGCGCTTGACCGCAATCCCGTCTGATGGTAAACAGTGAGGCAATCGTTGATGGAAAAGCGCGCCAGTTTATAAAGAGCCTATTCACTCTAGCCTTGAAGATACTTAAATTGTAGTCCGATGAAAACACCGCCGCTAGCAAATTGTTCCAGTCCCTCTACGTACGCTTTATAAAAGAGGAAGCGAAACGCTTCGTCCGGATCGTAGTGGTGTTAACAACGTAAGTGTGGAAACTCGCCGTACGACGGGTCATCCGATGGTGGACCGGAGATTGAAGAATTAAATCATGCAATTCCCTCGCACACTCACCAAAATGTATCCCATAGAACACCGAACGGCCGGCCACTCTACGCCTGTGCTCCAGGGTTTGGATACCGTTTTGAGTTAAATCTGGGTCGTCAATTAGCCTCTTCGCACGCCTCTCTACTGAATCCAAAGTGACCAGGTGCCATTTTGCAGCACCAGCCCAAATGTGGCTGCAGTACTCTACACACGAACGGGTGCCGCTGAAGACTAGAATCTTACGTGGAGTGACTACTTATTTGATCTCCACAACCTAAGTTAAGAGGGAACTCTAGTAGTGCTTTCTCTATACAAACGTATTCCGCTGTTTTCTTCGTAGATAATGCTTTTAGAGCAATTTAATTTTTTTTCTAAAATTTTACACCGTAATTATACGTATCATTTGATTTTTTCCGGAACTTAATTAATAAAAGAAATACAAAATTTCAAATTCGCGAAAAATAACCCATTTTTACCGTGATGTTCAGATGACTATTAGACAAATATGATAAGTTTTTGAATAGAAGCATAGGTATACTTTTCCTCTAAATGTTGATATAAAAATAATTGAATTCTGTCGTGTTTTGAAAAAGAAAACAGCGGAATAAGAAACGTCTTTTGGTCAACTTTTCGTAGGTAAAATCAGCCTGAGCTGCAACTGTCCTTTTCGCACTTTACCGGGAGAGGTTGGAAGCAGCGCGATGGCAATAGTTTCTTTAAATACTTTCCAAATTCCTCGGCACTAGAGTCCCCTCTTAATAAGTAACATTATACCCCATGGGAATATTGGTTGTCCGACAAATACATACTTTTATAAAGTAAAATATTAATTAAGTAACGCTTCGCACATTTAAAGCCATTTATTTATTCATCCATACAAAACATAGTACCTACATTATATCAACATTCAATTCCACAAATATTTTATTTTTTAAAATTTGGCTAAAAATCATGCTCCATCTATATTTCTTACTATCTTGAGCTATGCTATTATAAATATATATTATGTAGGTACGTTTGTACATACTTTGTGCGGGTTGAACAGTTTTTAACAGAGTTGGGCACACTGATCTTATAATAATTGCTTAAAGTAATAATTATAATTATTTATAGTAATAAATAGCAGATTTCATAATTATTTGGTATAAACATAAAGTTCGAATTACGAACGCAAATTAAGTCCTATTAGTGAGGAACAAAAAAATAAATGTTTTATCCAAATAGTTATGGAATATAAAATATACAACTAAATTCAAAATAATTATTTCTATCATTAGGTATAGTATAATATAGGATATATTACAATGATAATTATTTGCCCAACTAAAATATGTAATAAATGATTCGCTTTTATAGAATATTACTATAAAATTCACTGAAACTATTCCCAATATAATCTTTGGTAGTTTTTATTATAATTATATGTAGTTTATACCGCGATCAGGCAAGCAATTTGGTGTCAGCATAAATGGCTTCTTCATAATATTATTTTGTAAATATCAGTGTAAAAATATTTGTGCTAATTTCCGACCATAAACTTAAACAATGTTTTGAACTGAAACTTCTTTAGGCGCACTTAGAGATGACTCTTTCTGTAAAGCTACCATGAGTTTAGATTACGAGACTCGATCGTCGAGCGCGTTTGACTCATCGATTGGCCCGCTTCAAGGTTGTAAGAACTCTCAACCAATGAGAGCGCCAAACGAGGTCGATATCACGATCGAGTATCGTAACGAAAACTCATGGTAGCTACACTGTAAAGTAAACGAAACAGTGTGGCTACTATGAGTTTTCATTACGAAGACTCGATTATCGATATCGATCGCATTTGACTTGTCGATTGACTCTCAACCAATGGGAGCGCCAAACGCGGTCGATGCTGAAATGTCATGGTAGCCACACTGGTCTGTGACGCGGAAACGCGTATAATGTATATACGGCACTGATCTTTGCGTATAATCAGCTCCTGTCGTATTTTTTAATTGTTATCGTATCAGTATAAGCAAACACCCCTGATCTAGGGCAAACTCGTTTTTAAACAAATGTGTGCAAAAATAATATCCACCAAATCACTAGCCCAATAAAGGTAAACTTTTCTCACAAACAGACTAATCAAAAAATATTATCACACTTATTTAAAAATATTGACATTGTGTGAGCAACATCTATTTTGGTACATAACACGCCTTTGCTTCTATAAAAAAGTTATTTCTTATTTTAAAAGGAATTTCCACTCTTTAGTACATCTAACATTGCATTAGAACACATAATACATACCTAAAGTTCATTTCAGATATTGTTGCGATAAAGTTGTCCACCCCTCCTACTAATGTATCCCAATATTCCCACACGATAAAAAAGTGTCGATAACACGATCAAAACAAGTGTATCGTTGTGGTATCGTGGTAAGAGGCGACAAACTAGCCTCTTACCACGATACCGCAGCGAGACACTTACTACCACGAGTTACCAACACTTTTTGTATCGTGTGGGAATATTGGGGGAATTTGGTATGAGGGATGAACAAACTTTATCGCAAGAATATCTGAAATGAACTTGTTTCTTTTTTTAGTTGGCAGTACGGAAACTATCTATACACTATGCCGATAACAATAAGAATGAGGTATTTTCTGACTGTGAGCGTCAGACTTCTGCGACTAAATTACGTACTATGTAAGTAGAATGAAAAACAGTTGTTTGTCATTAAACCATTTCTATGCAAAAACAGAATTGAAAAATTTTAATTAGGTGTCGTCATCTGTTGTGTGCCGTTGGTAGTCGACAGTTCCATGTCATGATGTGACAAGAAGGCTCAGCCTGATGCAGTGCTATAGAGACATTAAATTTTCAGTGAATATTCGAGAAGGATCCACGGAAACCAAGTTAGGTTAATACAACGCTATTTATATATTCTTTATTGTACACCAATCAAATATCCAACAAAAACATTCAACACCAAAAAGCATACAATGGGCGGCCTAATCGCTAATGCGATATCTTCCAGGCAACCAAAGAATGGACAGATTCTCCCGAACCACAAATGGGACTGTCGCTATTTTTTGCTTATATGAAACCTGAATACAGTTTGTTCAGAATAAGCAACTGAATCGATTCCAATCATTTTTACACTATGTTATATTTTTTCCCAAATACATTTAGAAATTGTAGAAGTGTGGTTACCGAGCGCACGACACAGATCATAGTACTAGGAGCCCCCCCCGGCCCCGCGCCGCCGCCGAGGCCGCTGTCTGCGTGCGTTGACCATTTTTTTGTTGGGACAACCAAGTAAAAATAACAAGCTCAGAACTTTGTGGTTTTTGATGATATCTTTTTGAAATTTTGTACATAGATTCTTTACTTAAAAATACTCGACACGTGTTTTGGGTTTGGCATAAACAAAAAATTACGTTGTAGGTATATTAAATGATAATTAGGTCGCAATTAACTGTCACCAGTATGAAATTAGTAATGTACTAATTATAGCCAAGCTCACTCTTATTATGATCGCATAGTAAAGCCAGGGAAGTTAATTGTTTAGCAAATTGCGTATCAAATTAAATTGTACGAATATTCAACTAATATACAACGTGTAACAAAAAGGGTATATACATACCAAGGGCATTGCATCTTTCGATGATATCAAACGATATCGGAAGGGTTTCAACACAAAATAAAATACTCAAAAAATTGGTACCAAATTATCGGTTTCGTGTGTTTCTTAAAAAAAAATCATAACAAACGTGGCAGCACACTACTTACGTTAATAACTACTCGTTACCCGTCACGTTACTTGCCAAAATCCGATAAATGTCTTCAATATCTCTGTGCGAATAGTATGATAGTAGCCTATCACAGGCGGTGTTTTTCCTCATAACTTCCTAACATAAAGAGATAATATTAAAAAACCCTTCCAATATCGTTTGATATAATGTAAAGATGCCATGCCTTTGTTATGTATATACCCTTTATGTTACACGTTGTAGATAGTAACTATAAGATGATGTATTATTTTGGTTAACAATTAATTTCCCTGACTGTATTTTCCACACCATTGGTGTATTATATTACATCAATTCCAATAACACACATAAGACTATCTATCACAAATATATAATTAATGGCCTTGTCGCCTATTTTAACATCAAACATTTTGCACACCTGACTATAAAGAGTGTAACAAAAAGGTGAAATATAATTTTAATACTTAATTTCTGTCAATTATGATACTTAAAGGCGAATATACTAAAGTGCTACACGAATCCTTTGGCGCTCGACTTACGTTGATTGATTCTCGTTCTCTCGCTCGTGTTCTCGTTGATTGTCTCCTAAGTAAGTGGTAAGTGAAGGAGTACACCTTCGTGATAATATTGTCGTCCATTTTGACTTTTTCCATGATTTGTGTATATTCATTGTTGGAGATCCTAAATAAATAAATAAAAAGGAGGGCGCTGTATTTAAACACTTGTGAAAGTAGTATCTTGAAACGTATTGATAAATCAAGTTGGTGACACTAGTTTTGATCTTGAGTATGCCAAAAAATCCTTGAATCGTTTTAAAATTTACTTACTTCATTTGCATGGCTATATTTTTAGTGACTTTTAATAGTGAAGACTTTAAAATAGTATAAGATTGCACAGTATCTTAATATTACACCGCTCAGTAATGAACTAATTATTCGCCGAATCGTTGAGCTCAAGGTTTGTATTGAACTGCACGATTTTTGACAAATGCATTCATTCACTGGCTGTACAGGTCCACTCAAATTGTGTGGCTCTTTCTGCAAAAACCATTTCTTTTTATAATTATAAACTTGTACTTGACCGCAATCCCGCCTGATGGTAAGCAGTGATGCAATCGTTGACGGTAAAGCGCACTCGTTTATTAAGAGACTATTCACTCAAAAACTGAGTGAATAGGAAGGAAGATGGCAAAAAACCCGCCACACTGTTCCCAACCCACTGCAACTCCTGAAAGCCAGAATCAACAGTGGAGACCGCCAGAAAAACGCCGAGCAATGAAGCTCGACGAGTCCCGGAGAAACGATTCAACTGTCTTGGGTCCCGCAACGAAATTAATCAGAAAAGAATAGCGGAGGAAAGAAAAAAGATATTTTTTCCACTTCCCTCCATAATAAGCAGGAGACAGAACAGAACTAGGCCAATCGGCATAAAGGGACATTATTGCAACTGGGAGAAGCCCAGATTGCCAAGCACCACGGAATAACATTTGATTAAGTTAATGAGACCTAAGTAGGTATGTGCTGTTACAATTGATTCCAATAATAGGTATGGCAAAAGCGCCTGAACGCATGGAAATAGTAGTTAGTAGTTCTAGCTTGTACAAGGTCCGTATAATAAACGGCTCCAGATGTAACTTGTACACTATCCAACATAATATTGCGTTCATTCTGCCAAAGAATACACTCCCACAAGATGTGATGTGCGGACTGTTCAAATTCACAGGAAGGAAGGAAGATGGTAGTTGAGCGAGGTGATGCAAAACCCAAAAAAACGACCAACTTTTATGCCAGAGGGAGATTGATCTGGAGACTCCACGAGCAAACTCCGACACTACAATATCTGGCGCATCGTACCCGATACACATCGCAACACAACTGCTCTGACCCGTCCTCCATGGTCTTCATATGATTTGACTAAGATTATGGCTGGAGTTTAAAGAGACTGCGATCTCTGAGTTTCTTTAGGTCTTTGTTCTCAGACTAGTTAGAGAGGAAACGTGGACCTCATCTAGTTTTCAAAATATGATTGATGTGTTAAAGTGTTTGTACAAAGTTACTTACAAAATAAAATCATTTATCATTACTTAAGTCACAGAAATGGGTGACTCAACTGCAGGCTTAGTAAATACAGTGCTATAAATAAATATGTATATGAAACTAGAAATCTTTTTGACTATTTGTGTTTTTATCATAAAACATTGATTATGTAAATACCTTTTCACCTTTCTGCTACCTCGTATTGGAATTAGTCGCAAGCAAAATAATTCCTCCATTTTCTTTTAAGTATCTAAACACACTATGCCGAGGATACGCGACGGAAATTCGGCATGATTACGCCTGCAATGCTATTTGAATTACTGGCGACACATTATGCCGAAATTACGTTGCGTTATAGCGTACAGACGAACTTCAGTCGGGCGTAAGTTAAATAACGTATTCTGTAGAACACACATTATACGCGACCGAAGTTCGGTTCGATTGCCGACGGAGATCGGGAGCAGGGAGCAGCGCTCGAAACACTGAATATACACATAAAATTGCGCAACTGAATTTCTGCCGCGTAAGTTCGGCACTTATGGTGTGTCATATCAGCCGAATACGTTGGAACGTAAAATCAGCCGCGGAACTTCGGTCGCGTACTTTCGGCATAGTGTGTTTAGACACTTAAACTTATACATTATTCAGAACATTCTTACCTCGATATGTTTATCAATCGCTACTACCTTCTTGAGCGATATTCTTTGGCAAAGTCTTACCCTACCAAGGCAACATGAACTGTCAGCAGCTTATAACAGTGAGAACACTGTGAATACTTTAGGCAGCCTCTGTCATCGTTGATCACGATCATTCCTCTTTCGGTTCAGCACCAATAGGGGCCCATCAAGGTCTTCGTCGATTTGTTCCTGGGCTTTGCCTTTTGTTTCAGGTATGATGAAAAATATGTACAAGGAGCCCAGGAACGTGATGGAGGCGCATATGTAATAGGTGCCGTGGAGGCCTACGGAGACGGCTATGGTGCCGTAGTATCGCAGGATGAAGAAGCTGCTGAGCCACATCCATGATATTAGGAGACTGGATGCAAGGCTTCTTACCTGTGGATACAGAGATTTTAGAAGTTAATAGGGATGTATCCAAGGTATGAAAATCAAAAAAATAATTAGTCCGTCTTACAGATAATAAAAAAATTAAGAGCCGTATTTTTTGTTTTGTCGAAATTACCAAAAACTACCGAGATATAGCGTATTAAAGTTACGGAGTGGGGGCTATTTACGTCACGCCGTGGCATATTTTGTACCACGGCGTGACGTCAAGCGACATTTCAAATCAATATATCTTCCTAAGTATTTGAATGAAAGAAAAAATAAAAAATACGTGTTCAATATTTTTTTTTAATCTATCTGATGGACATAAAATTATTTTTTAGGATACAACCCAATTATTATTTTCGTTTCTAATCAGACTACACATTGGCGCCGATTCTTAATTTTAAGTTAAGTGCATCTTTTTCTTTCCATTTCGCTAAGAAAAGGATAGAAGATAACATATTAGTTTATTCCTGTCAAATTAAGATACTCCATAGACAGTTTAGTCGCGATTATAAACATGGCGACTCAAAATACGCCAGTTTACGTCAGGAGCGCACTAATTTGACAGGTCCTAACTGAAATTTTATTTTCTGTCCTTTTCTTATTAAAAGAAAAAGATGACTGCACTTAAATTTAATTTAGTTTGTTAACAAAGGAATCGGGGCCAATAGTTCTAAATTTAAGTGCTCAAATCAGCGTAAATAAATGTTTTAAAACGAATAAAAATCGAGGATATGTAACATTCACCAATTCGCACTGAACTTACGTGCTGGTTTACTGATCACTCCTTCTGGAACATTCTAGGCTAATTATGGTGAGTTCCATACACACGAATGAAACGCTCTGTAGCTCTCCGACACAACGTGTTGCTCGTATAGAACATCATCATCTGAGCATTAATCTCAGTCGCATCCGAAGATTTTTCAGCTTTTTGGCGTCTGGGGTCCGCTTTACCAGTCTAACGGCTGATTTTGGCCAAACTTCGATATTTTCCGTGAAGCGACTGCCGTCTGACCTTCACAACTCGAAAGCGATATCGAAGCATTGCAGTTAGACCATTTGTTGAACTTTTGAGGGCTCTAACAACCCGTAACGTCTGCCATTAGACGTTCGTATGGTAACCGGGACCAATGGCTTAACGTGCTGTCCGAGACACGACCAGACCTGTGTAAATATTCACATTCATGCATACAAATATTTGCACTGCGCGGGGGTCGAAACCGCGTCTACTTTCGCAGCGGCCGAGTTCACTGTAGCGGCAGTGGCCGTAGCCCACGGAGGCCGTTGCTCAAAAACACGAGGAGCAGGACTACTGCAGACACGCGAGTCGTTCAAATGTATGTGTAGAGATGCCAAAGACTTTGAAAGTATACTTACATTGATGGTAAACAATTCGGATATAAGAACATAAGGCACGGATCCCAATCCAATATTGTACAAAAACAGCACCACTGACATTAAAGCTACAGGCGCCCATAGATTCTCCTCTGCCATATCCACATCTTTACCATTCGATATATTCTGGACTTTCCATTCTCCAGGAACAGTATCATTACCCAGATTCACTCTGTATTTGGAGATATCATTGGTATCATTCTTCCAATCTGTGTTGGTATTGATGCTTGTGAAGTTTTCACTCAGTTGCAGACCCTTCTCTTTGAGGTTATGCGTACGTTTGTAAGGCCACGAACGGTGAGCATACAAGGAATGCAGACGTAGATTGGGATCACAGTACGCCCCTAGGATTGCGAGGCAACAGGTTATACCTGAACAGGACCAGAGTAGCAGCATCTGAAAGAGGTAAAAGACAATTAATTATTTTAGACAAGCGATTTGGTCAATGCTACGATGGAAATGTCTTTCTTACCTTTCTACCAAGTTTATCTACAGAAACAGTTGCAACGGCGGCTCCTAGGACCAACGCAGTACCACACAATATTGAACCAGCTTCAGATGACTCGAACAGGTGTCGACGAGCAGTCCTAAAAATATTTTAAAATATTGAAGTTATGTGGTTTACTACAGGCTATTTTTTTTATTAAAAACAAAATTAATGAAATATTCATTCCCCCCAATTTGTAATAAATGTCCTCAAAGAAGAAGGGATAAAGACATCAATTAGTTAAAATCACATAACTATACAGGGTGTATCTGACATCGTAACGCAAACTTCGCGAAAAGGCTACACCGCATGCCACTAATAAAATTATGATAGTCATTCATGTCGTTAATGAACGTTTACAGAATTCAGTGTTTAAAAAGAAGTGTCAGCTCGGCCTTTGAACGTTGCAATCGTGTCGCCGTGCGCGTTTGTATGTATGACGATGATCCCTGATGTGAACTCTATTAAATCAGCCGATAAGATAGCTTTTCAAGTTTTGTTCACATTGCTCTTTTTTGTGTAATTAGCGAATTAATTAATTTTTACTTTAAAATCTTATTGGGTTATAAAAGTATATCAATTATAAATGGTCTAAAGTGAAAAAAATCATTTTTTTTCACTAAATAAAAGGCGACGAAAATTCTACCACTGGGGGTTCAGAATCATGTACTGGATCCATGGTACTCGTTGGTGCGTCGATGTCAGATACACTCTTTATTTATCGTTGTATTTGCATATAGCATTTGAAGAAATAAAGTTGATTCTTAACGACCACAATTTAATAATCAAAACTTTCACAGTTTACTGTAATAAAGTTTTTGTGTATTATCTCTGTCGCCAAAATAATCATAATCATTTTTTGCTATAGATAAAAGTCATATATATTTAGTACAACTTTAGTAAAGACTTACAGTCAAGTTGGTCAATGCTTTGACCCGTTATCAGCAAATATATCATGTAAAAAACGCATCGCGAAAAGTTAAGTGAGCTTGGAACCAGCTGTACCTAATAGTGTCAAACCTCGCATCTTGTCCAGACAACTTACTTTGCCAAAGTGTTCATGGTAAGACTTATCAGAATAGATTGGCAGCTAGTACTTACCCGTTATACATGGTATAGTTATAAGCCGTCAGGTTGAGATGCGGTACACTATGCATAGAGTGTCGCAGCACTGCTGCCGCGAAGCTGTTGACTGCGCCGGCGCCGCTGCCTGCAGCCGCACTCAGTACCACGAAGCAGGAGAATAACGCGCGACGCGAGCGACGGTGACGGACTGGCGAACGAAGAATAGGGTAGAGGAAACAATATAATAAATTCAGTGCTCGGAATTTCAATAATTTCTAAGTTTGCAGAAGTTGAACTATTTGAGGTGTGCTGGCGGTGTCTAGAGACGTTGCTGGCCTTACCAGAACTAGCAATTAGAATACAGTGAATAAAACTGTCTGTAAGGTAATAACTTCTAGAATTAGCCTTTTCATAACTATCTTTAGAGCAGTGGTGGGATTAATGGCCGGGAGTCGAAGGTCGTATGTTCAAATACAGTCAGGCGCTTGTCAGGACTTTGTTTAAATTATTTCATCACCTCTGCTCTCAAAACTGTGAAATTTTCCTTCACCATTTGAAACCGGCATATCTTAGAAAAAAAATCGAACACTATCCGCACTGGAATCGCGGGGTCGGTCGTCCCTCGTACCGAGAGCAGGCTTGTGTCCCAGCAGTGACGACTTATAAGGTGATTATGTGAAACTATTTGTTTTTCTACATGGCAAAATAACTGTGGTCACAACGCTTTAAACTCCTTGAATTCCCTGCAAGTTATAATATTATCATCATAACCATCAACCTTTTTATCGTCCCACTGCTGGGCACAGGTCTCCTCTCATACAGAGAAGGATTGAGCGTAATCACCACGCTTGCTCAATGCGGGTTGGCGATTTCAGACTTAAGTAACGTCCAGGTTTCCTCAAGATGTTTTCCTTCACCTTGTAATCAATCATTGATGTCCAAGATACTTAGAAACTATATAAAGGGTGTATCTGACATCGATGCACAAACGAGTACCATGGATCCAGTACATGATTCTGAGCCCCCCAGTGGTGGAATTTTTCGTCGGCTTTTTCATGATTTAAAAAAAAAAATGTAGTTTTTTTCACTTCAGACCGTTCACAATTGCTATACTTTTATAACCCAATAAGATATTAAAGTTTAAATTAAATAATTCGCTAATTACATAACACAGCGCAATGAAAACAAATCCCGAAAAACTATCTTATCAGCTGATTTAATAGAGTTCACATCAGGGATCAACGTCATACCTACAAACCCGCACGGCGGCACGCTTGCGACGTTCAAAAGCCTAGCCGACACTTTTTTTAAACAGTGTGTATTCTGTAACCGTTCATTAACGACATAAATGACTATCATAATTTTATTAGTGGCATGCGGTCTAGCATTTTCGCGAAGTTTGCGTTACGATGTCAGATACACCCTGTATAACTTAAAAAAGTTACATTGGTACTTGTCTGACCTGGAATCGATCCTGCACACTCATACTTGAGAGGCTGGTGTTGTAACCACTAGGCCAACATGACTTTTAACCGCGTGTTTTAAGTCGTGGTGACCTATTAGTAAGTTGTAATACATTCTTAACAAATTAAGTTTTGTAAACGTCTTAAAACCATATGTAACTTACACAATTCCTTACAAGCCGACTGCTCCCTCTTCTTCTCCGAGTTGGAGTCCAGTCCACTGCTCCTTTTCAACATCGGCTGGAAGGTGTCCGAGTCCTGACGACGGACGAGCTCGCGCCTCCCATAGCAGTCTGAAGTCCGGATCTTGACTTCTTGCTGCTCTATCACGTCCGTCAAGTCTTCGCGGAAATCAGAGCCGTCAAACCAGCACATTATTTTGGCAGCATCCTGGAGTATATACATACAAACGATAGTTGGAATATATTTTATAAGGTGACTTGAATGCTTGTTACAGGAAGGAAATTTAATGCCGGTATTTATTTTTTCCAAGTCGAATTAGCTACGGATCGAAGAACTAAAATGGGGTGGGTTTTCAAGTTTTGTACTTTAAAATAATATATTTTGCTACTAACAAGGACAACTTAATAGAAAAAAAAAACAAGAAATACATGTCTTTACTGGCTTTAAAATATATTTAATACTAGCTTTCCGCCAGCGGCTTCGTCCGCGTGGAATTCGGTTATATCGCGCTTTTTAGATTTCCCTCGGGAACATCAACTTTGTCTGGGATAAAAGGTAGCCTATGTTCTTTCTCAGGGTCTAAAGATTGTCTGTGCCAAATTTAATCCAAATTTGGTTGAGAGGTTTAAGCGGGAAAGCGTAACAGACAGACAGACAGACAGACAGACAGACAGACGGAGTTACTTTCGCATTTATAATATTAGTATGGATATAATTTAACCTTAAAATCTATTTTAAACTATTTTCGCCATTCATCCCTGCATCCTTATTTCATGATCATCATCTCAGCGTCAATCCCAGTCGCAACCGCAGCTTTTTCAGCTTTGGAGTCTGGGGCTTTACCAGTCTGACTGCTGATTTTGGCTAAAATTCGATATTTTTCTATACCTGCATCCTTATTCAACCTGATTTACTGGTACCTACTAATTTTTTTTTTCTAATGGGCTAATCACAAAAAGCTAATTTTTTTTTTTTTTTTGATATGGCATCTCGTAGGTGGCCATTAGAGGCCGTAACTACTTAACCGGACTTTCCTGTGGACGCCTTAATTAAAATTAAAGCCTCCAGCCAGGGGCACCTAAAACTAAATTAAAATTGGGCGATTACGCACTAAGGGCACCCCCTGTGGGGTACGAACCTCGGCTTAGGGCGTCGCTAGAGAGGACAGCAAGGGACGGCTGGATCGAATGTAAAAAAGCTACAAAGATACACGAATCTAAAAACATCGTTTTGTTTCTGTAAATCCTGTGAAGATGATAGAGACAGAATGTGTGCATTATGTTAAAACTATGTATATAAGTTTAGAATTAAACGCGTTTTGTGAATGTTTGTACAAGCGAGCTGCTTGTGTCAATAAGACTAAGATCATTTTGACAGTTCAAAAGCATCAATTATTTTGCGTTTTTTTATATATGTACGGACAAATCACACAGAATGAGCTAGCCCCAAAGTAAGCTCGAGACTTGTGTTATGGGATACTAACTCAACGATACTATATTTATAATAGATACATATATAGATAAACATCCAAGACCCAGGCCAATCAGGAAAAGATCGTTTTCCATCATGACCTGACCGGGGATCGAACCCGGGGCCTCCACGCCGCAGGCAGGCGTGTTGAACGCTGTGCCACGGAGGTCGTGCGTTATTTATTTACATCGTGGAACCCAAATATATTGAAGGAATATATATAGCAGCAATATCCTTCAAAATGATTAAGTTTTTTTTATGTATTATAAACTAGCGCTTGACCGCAATCCCACCTGATGGTAAGCAGTGATGCAATCGTTGATGGTAAAGCGCACTAGTTTATTAAGAGTCTATTCACTCTAGTCTTGAAGAAACTCAAATTGTAGTCCGACGGAAACACCGCTGCTGGCAAATTGTTCCAGTCCCTCGATGTAACCGGTATAAAGGAGGAGGAGGCGAAACCCTTCATCCGGATCGTAGTGGTGTTAACAACGTAAGGGTGGAAACTCGCCGTACGACGGGTCGTCCAATGTTGGAACGGAGATGAGGGAATCAAATCATGCAATTCCCTCGCACACTCACCAAAATGCATCCAGTAGAACACCGACAGGCTGGCTACTCTACGCCTGTCTAGGCGTTGTAGTCGAAATTAGGGTGCATATGTCATTTCTATCAATGATACCGACAATGTTATGGAGTCAACATTGCCAGTCAAAGTTTGCAGTTAAATGTCTTTGAAATACTCGTTTGACAAACCTGTATTCTTCCAACGCTGATAAGAAACGATGGTGTCTCCGGCAACCAGATGAGTGATACCAGGAGGACAGCAGGTGGCACCGCCATTGATAGAGATAGCGCATGTGCTGATAGAACACCACCAGCTGCGTACGCGAACAGAATGCCGCCACTGGAACATGATTGAACATAGTTTTAGGGTTGGTGTAAGTAATAACCTACCCGCAGAAATAAAAAAAGAATCTATAATAAATATATTTCTAAAAAAACTTAGACGCATTCGTATTTATAATACTAGTATGGATACTAGTATTATAAATGCGAAAATATCTCTGTCTGTCTGTCTGTCTGTCCGGCTTTCATGCCATAACTACTGCACCGATTGTAATGAAATTTGGTACACAGATAGTCTAGAGTCTGAGAAAGGACATAGGCTATATAACAACCCGCTATGACCCATAGGACCAGAGCAGTAACATAAAATGTTGCGTAAACGGGAGAAACGCGGATGTGCATATTGCTCTCTATATTTTAACAGGCGCTTACTTAATATCAACTAAATAAATAAATATACCTATACGGACAAATCACACAGATTGAGCTAGCCCCAAAGTAAGTTCGAGACTTGTATTATGGGATACTAACTCAACGATACAATATTTATAATAGATACATATATAGATAAACATCCAAGAGCCAGGTCAATCAGAAAAAGATCGTTTTCCATCATGACCTGGCTGGGGATCGAACCCAGGGCCTCCACGTCGCAGGCAGGCGTGTTGACCGCTGCACCACGGAGGACGACAAACTGAGATATAATTCAAAATGTTGCCAGTGGCCGAGGTGGTTTATTCTTTTTGGATTCTCCAGGAGGTACACGCAAAACCTATATTTTATGATAAAGGAGTTGCTGTTGCAGTTGCTTCTTCGGAAATAGTTGCTACATTACTTGGGGACGAACAGCGCACTCAGATCTAAAGTTACCGTTGAATTTAGCTCATGAAGAAATGCAATATTAGCAAAAGCAGTGAGCGCGAAAGAATGTTACACCAGTGTAATTTGATGTGGTCCGCCGGCAGATGACATAAATGCCCCTTTGAAAGAATCTACATTATGGGTTCACGTAAAAAAGTATTGTCTCACAACGAATATGCGACTACAACTTCATCACGATTCTCAAGCCGGGCAATATGCAGCTACTCTTCTAAAATTTGGAGAAGATCCTATGCCAACTAACAGGAACGGTATGATTACACTGAGTCATGAGTTCTGTCAAATTGTGGATAGCCTAGATGACCTAATAATGTCTATCCGGATCTTCAAATGAAGATGGCCAATCGAGAATGGCTATGCGAAAGGACAATTTTGGCGGCGACAACATTATAGACACTGAACAATTTACATTATACCCTATACAATTTCAACTCTTTGGAATTATCAGGAGTGCCATCCCATAAGCTGATATTTAAAGTTGGTGTTTCTGTCCTAATAATGAGGAATCTTGACGCTCCAACGCTGTGTAATGGTACTCAGCTACAAATAACAGATTTGGGTCACAACATTGTAAGGGCTACAATCATGACTGGAATGGCAAAAGGACAAAATGTCTTGATTCCCCGTATTCCTATCACCCCGACTGATTTTCCATTTCAATTTAAAAAAGTACAGTTCCCTCTGAAAGCAGCATTTGCTATAACAATTAACAAAGCCCAAGATCAGAAGCTTAAAGTTGCAGGAGTTCAATTAGAAACAACATGTTTTTCTCATGGGCAACTCTATGTCGCATGCTCACGTGTAGTATCAAATCCAGAAAATCTTTATGTATTGGCAAAAGATAGCAAAACGTAAAACGTTGTTTATAAAACCGTACTTACTTAAATGTGCTCATATTTTATCAAGCATAAAACTTTTTAACCCTTATTTTCATAACATACTAAGCATATCTAAAACACCAATCAATGCAAAATAATTAAAAGTATGATATTGGACGTTTCTTTCCTTTGTTAACCTTTAAACCCGGTAAAATTAAATCCCACTAATATTATAAACGCGAAAATTTGTGAGAATGTTTGTTTGTTACTCACGAAAACACTACTGAATGGATTTTGAGGAAACCTTGCAGTAATGTAGGCATTTATCTGGGCATTCCCACGGAAACGGGAACTACCGCGCGCTGTAAACTGAAATCCACGCGGACGGAGTCGCGGGCAACAGCTAGTTTCATATAAATAAATGCTACTAGTCTGCCACCGAATACTTCAATGATAGAAATATAAAGACATAAACTTAAATAGACATACACACACTCACCCCCCCACACACGAACACCCCCCCCACACACACACACCCTCACACAAAGACCCACACACCCTCACACCCTCCAAACATGCACCCGCGAACACACACATAGATGTAGACTTTATACATATTTATTAAGTATCTTTAATTATTTTAGTAAAATTGTACCTTATTCACCTAAGAACTCTCTCAAAAATAAATGTAACATAGTGTTAGCAATCAACGTAGTAGAGTGTAAGTGCTTCCTCTTTCCTAACTTCACTGATTTTGTAGTGCCCGACAGGGTCCACGTGAACTAATTTTAAGTATTACCATCTAATAATACATGTGGAAAGCAATACAAGTATTGAGTATTGAGGTTCTCTGCTTAATTTTTTCTTTGTAGAAACTAGTATACAGTATGTTAACTAACAGAGGGCGTTCCCGTTAACCCGAAATAGTATAGCATACATACATGCTAAAGAAAATATTTCCATTCGAAAACAAAATGTTTTAAAATTTTTTCAATATGAAAATATTCAATAAAAATTTTAAATTGACATGTAAAAGAAACACACTGTACACGCGAACATGAAAAACGGCAACGTCGCAATTTATTTATGAATGACGAGCCGCGTATGCGGCGGCGATCTAAGATCTAATTGATTGATGTGTGTTGGGCAATGCAACGTTAGGTAGATATTATTCCGCGCTACTATTTTGATTTAAAACAGGAGGTTTCAAATTTATTTTCAATTATAATTTCTTTTTATTCGGATTATTTTATGCTTATTTTTCTATGCTGATATTTTTATTTTAATCTATTAATAATATATATTAACGAGTTTAAGGGAACGCCCTCTGTTATTTAACATACTGTATATTATTCTGAGCTAGGTGAACGCATCCGTCCACGACAATGCCCTAAAAAGTTTTTATATCCTATTTATAAATCCTATTCCATGTATTTCTTAGCATATTATGTCAATTACCTGCAAGCTAACGCTGGCATTGCTGCTAATCCTCTGGTCCTTGGAGCTATTTCCGCGCAGTACAGCGGTGCCAACGCTAATGCCCCCGCACCTCCTGCCCCTGCCGCGACTCTGGCCGCCCATACTCCTCTAGGACCACACCATGCTGCTAGCGACCAGCTTATCTGGAACACCGACACACATTTTTTTTCAAACTCAAGCTCATTTATTGCGATAATGGGTAATTGAGATAATTACCCATTATCGCATTTTTTTTATAATAGTTTGGCATCTCCATAATCCGCCTGAAGGCATGCAATATTAATTGGCGTTTGTCTCTACTTATAATTATACACTGATAATCATATAAATATAAATTCATTCAAAACAGAATAAATAAAAAAGAAACAAAAAGGTCATAAAAATAATAATTGTCAAAAATATTGTCGTGGACAGGTCAATTGAGAATTAATAAATATGTCAGATAATAATTTATTAACAATTAAAACAAGTCAAGTCAATAAGTAAGTACCAAATACAATAATGTCATCTCTCATTATTAGATTGCATGTCGTTTATAAATTCGTTTACACTGTAATAAGCTTTTTCTACGAGATTTTTTTTTACTTTATGTTTATAGTACATTACGATATTAGTGCGTAATGATGGTTATAACATGCGAGGCGGAATTTCAGCCCGAACCGAAGGCGAGGGTGTAATTGAGCCGAGCATGTTACAACCAATACGCACGTATATCGTACGACGTTTTTTAACACACTTGCGAGGAAACAGAAAAAAAGTATTTTGTATTTTGTTCATTTTAAATAAACTCAATCTGTGAATGCACACTGTTGCTTTCCCGCCATTAATATTATTATTTGCCATTTCAAATATGGAACAGCGCGCAGCGCGAGTCGTGCGGCGGCGATCAGTTCCATATTTACTTGAAATGGAAAATAATGCTGTTATGGAATTTGTATGGACTATAACTTAACTATTTGCTTTGATAACACACGCGTTTGTTATGGCCCGCTTTACATATTTAAAACCGGTGGAATTACATCAGCTTTACGAGCAAGGGTGTTAAAAAATATATTACAGCTTATGCTTTCTAATAATTGTTTTGGTAGGTGATTATAAACGCGTGGCGCCATACAGAATACACTATTTTTCATCAATGAACGTTTGTGTTGAGGACAGTTAACTTTTTACTGGACGAAATATTGAATTTAGGTGAACGCATTTTTTGCGGTTTAGTCAGCTTAGCTGTCAGCAAAATTTGACCAACTGGACCAGAAGATCTAGCATACAACTACCAACCAGTCTTTTCAATCAGATTTACATAGATTAAAGTAAATATAGTGAATAAACGAGTAATTGGAATCAGACACTATGTAATATTAAACAATATGTAAAGAAAACCCTGTCCGACCCATAAGGATAATAAAGGTTATTATTATCCTTATGGGTCGGACAGGGTTTTCTTTACATATTGTATAGTATGAGTAAAGATTACTTACAATAAAACTAACGCAGATACAAAGCGCTCCGGCTTTACGTCCTCTGGCATCAGCAAGCACTGCGAAGAAAGGTGCCGCTGGCAACGCGACCAGACACGGTAACGCAGCTAACCACGCACCTCCTGTTAGTGCCTCACTCCCTAGTACACCTGAAACCCAGCCGGTACTGCAGCCGTGGGTGAAGCAGGATAGGTTATCTAGAAAAATAATAAATACACTTTCTTTCACGTTCCACATTAAAAAAATCATATCATATTCTGGTCTTTGTATAAAATATAGGATATATTCATAATTTTGACTGATTGAGAGTAGGGGCGAGGTATATGATGCAAATGTGTAAATATCGAAGGGAATAATAAAATTCTGCACCATCGCATTTCCATTAGGATTGGTATTTAAAAGAACAACACAATACAAGTATCTGAAAGCATTCATTCTATCAACAAAAACAATGCAAAAGATCTACTTTGAATTGCAAAATCTTATTGTAATTCGGTAACGGATGTACTAGGAAAACAGGGAATGCAAAAAGCACTGTTTGAATTATCATCCGGAAACATTTGGAAATTCGAAACAGTGGTTGCCGATGCAGATTGTCGGCTATTGTCCGTTTTTGCTGTATTTGTTAACATATTTTCTGACCTTGGTTAGATTTGGTCTCTCTTTTCGTGTAGATCATTATGCTTTGTGGTTTTAATATCAATTCATGTACATACTGCTTTATACGTATCGTATCAGCCAAATCACTAGACCAATCTGCCGATCCATGGGCGTACCCCAGCTTCTGGCCCTGGGGCAAGTCAGGCCTAGGGGAAGGCAAGTCAGGCCTATGGGCAAGTCAAATTTTTAGAGTGGGTAATCTGCGCTATAGCCGCACGCGGTTTTTAGAGTGGGTAATCTGCGCTAAAGCCGCACGCGGTTTTTAGAGTGGGTAATCTGCGCTATAGCCGCACGCGGTTTTTAGAGTGGGTAATCTGCGCTATAGCCGCACGCGGTTTTTAGAGTGGGTAATCCGCGTTATAGCCGCACGCGGTTTTTAGAGTTGGTAATCTGCGCTATAGCCGCACGCTGTTTTTAGAGTGGGTAATCTGCGCTATAGCCGCACGCGGTTTTTAGAGTGGGTAATCTGTGCTATAGCCGCACGCGGTTCTTAGAGTGGGTAATCTGTGCTATAGCCGCACGCGGTTTTTAGAGTGGGTAATCTGCGCTATAGTCGCACGCGGTTTTTTGACAATTACACCGTACATTTTGCTAGTGTCTACTGCGTGGTTTATTTATATGTTAGAGATAAGTCCTGGTTTATACTTTGTTTAGTAATTAGGGGAGTTCATACTGTTCTGCTGGAGGGCAGCTGCCTCTCTCTGCCCCCCCCCCCCCCTCGGTACGCCCATATGCCGATCCTTTCCTCAACTATTTTGAGATCAGCTTCAGTATTTTGTATGGAGCGACTCCTTATCAAAGTTTCTAAGAAATATGATACTCCTTTAAGAACGGTTATTAGACTTTTGGACTTCTGATTATCCATAATGTCTATTAAAGGTTTATGAAAATGGGAATCTAAAAATTAAGGTGCTTTTCGAGGCATGGAGGGGTAATGGATAGACCACAAATCCGCAACCCAAGTTAAAGAACTTTGTTCCAAAAATAATTCTCGGTGATAGGCCATAACATCGGCTGCCGGCAGAAGTTAGCACCCACTAGACGAAGCCTTGCCGCCAAACGATTCGTCGTGTTCCGGCATGATGTCTGGTGAAGCCGTATGGAGGACGGGTCTGACCAGTTGTGTTGCGATGTGTGCCAGGTACGATGCGTCAAATGTTGTTGTGTCGGGAGTTTGGTCTTGGAGGGTCTCCACATTTATCTCCCTCTGGAGCAGCATCTTTAGTCGTGTTGTTGGGTTTAACGTTGCACCACCTCGCTCAACTGCCATCTTCCTTCCCATTCACTAAGTTTTTTAAGTGATTGGGCTTAATAAACTAGCGCGCTTTACCATTAAAGATTGCATCACTGCTTACCATCAGGCGGGATTGCAGTCAAGCGCTAGTTTATAATTATTAAAAAAAAAAATAATATACACATCAACATAATCTAGATTTACTTATATTTCATCAAGTATCTAAAAATCTATGAAGAATTCTCTGAAATAAATGGATGAAAGGAACACTAATTTAAGTTCTATAAATAAATAAAAACCCTTTCGTTATGTTTACGTTATAAAAAAACATTTCGTGATGTCTACGTTGAAAATATATTTCTTTTTAAAGGTCTTAAAAATTAATATGAAACTTTAACTTTTTGTTTTAAAACTATTAATTTTAATCTGAACTGACTTCATGGAATTTGCCCTCACACGAATTGGTTGAACCAGCAGCTGGTGGTCCTCCTGGAGTCTTTGCACTAGTTGGATTGCTAAGATACTGGTTCTTGAATAAATCAAAACCATTTAAGAATGCGTTTACTTTCAACCAAGCTGTTCCATTTTAAAGACAAGCAGGCCATTACGCTAATAATGGAAATCATTATCAATTAAATTACTCAAAAGTTATTTGTGTTTTCTTTATTTCGTATTCTTACGTGCTTTCCAGTGATTTTCAAGTCACGGCCCGCTTTATGTAAAGACGGCTATATAATGCTATTTCCGATTACCGATTCACCAGATGACGACTACGTGCGGCGTATAATAAGTAGCTGAGATATTGTTACCATTTAATAATATTGGCTTCTATTTCTAAGATCTTTTTTTTTTAAAGAAAACCCTTATAGTATATAAACTCCGGGATATAACTCACTACGAAGAGAGTCATATAATTTATACTTTTTTCTTTCGTTACCTTTGAATTTGAACTAGGATCAGCAAAGAGGTAAGTGACTAGGGTCGTCAGATATAGTCAATAGGCTATTTGACAGTATTCAATTATTTGTGATTTTTTGCTTTAATTGCATAAAATGAGGGTTCTTTATATCATTTACAAGAGTTTTAATAAAAAATAATAACAATTATTATATCCAAAACACAAAAATATGTTTGGCTTTTTGTTTCTCGTGCCACACATTGTGAAACGATCCGGATTGGCTAATGTCGCGATGACGTCATACGCGCATCCACAATAGACAGAGAACAGTAAAACATCTTCATATAAACGAGCCGCTCTCGGTTTGAATGTATGCGTGCGCGCCGAGCGCCGTGTCGGTACGCGATTTCACGCACACGCTGGCATAATATAGGATGGTATAGGATGGCGGCAATACGGGCTGTGCCGCGTGACTGTGAGCACGCGCGTAAATTACATGACCGCTCGCGTTCGTCAATTCTCGCCGGCCACTTACCATAATATTAATTATTACGAGTATCATGACTTCAAAAGGGGGAAAAAAATATTGTAGTGTTTTCGGGTGCCTCAATAATGATTTCGCAAATCCGGACTTATCATTCTTCATACTTCCTACTGAACCAGAAATGTAAGTACAACTTAAATCTTATTAGAAAATGTGATATATGTACCTATTGTTTGTTTCACAGTTTATTTGCTTTATTAAGAGCGTACCCGAGTCGCATTTTTCCATATAATTGTATTCTCAGATTTACTTCCTGAATACTACGCTTAAAGTTATGTTTATTTTAAGAGGCCCAGTTTTACTATAAAACAGAGTATTGAGTACGAAATATCTTTTAAGTAAACGTATTTGTCACGTATAGTGTAATAAGGGCAATTTCACAATAATCAATATTGCAAATGACTATTAATTTTTTTCTATTGTCTTATGTGTTGTTTGATCCAAATATGGCGTCTTAATCATAATATTAAGTTAATAAAATTATAGTAAAATGTGACCGACTGACGCTTAGGGTTGCGTAGAATTTTAGTTATAACATTTACATTACATTATATTACATTATGACAACAGCAACGCGAGGTGCTCTTAATAGCGCGCGGCGCCTTTGTTGCATTTGAGCTAGCTGATGCTATCCGATTATATAAACAAACATTACACAGTACCCATATAAACAATCATTATAATTGTACCTCAGAAACTAATGAGGCTAAAAAGGGTTTTGCGGTTTTATTAAAGTAAGGTATCATTTATTAAATAGTCGCTACCCATACATAATCTTAGCTTTACTAATGTCTACTTTTTCATAAGAACTACATATTTATTGTTTACGTTCTTATGTTTTATATCATTTAAGCATTAGTTATTAGCTTGTGAATATTATTGTGTTAGTGTTACATTTAAGTACTCATCACTTACAATCTTCTCTGATAAGAACCAGTTATATCAATTTCCCATATCACACATCACTTAAAATTTATCATTATTTACGAGCTTTAGAATATAATTTAGTGTTACACTTAAGTACCTAGTCTTAAAAATTTTGTCGGTATCAAATTTGTAACTTAATATAATAAATGTTATGTGAATAAAGGCTTTTTATTTTTACTAAATTTATAAATTGGTAAAATATTCAATCATAATATGCTTTTTATTCCATAAATTTAGAGCAAAGTGACAACCCTAGGCTTCAACGCAAGAGTAGGCAAATAACTCTGCGGGCGGCCTTAGATAATCTACTGTTCTCTGTCTACTGTGGCGCATCATCGCTTGTTTTCGGCAAACTTATAAACTGTTTTTCGGGGGTTTTTATCGATTTATTTGTACAACCCAGTACAGCACACCACTTGTAAACCATTTTATTAGATAACAACAGCAAATAATAATTAAAAACAAACACCACTGAGAACCGAAAACCGCTTGTGACGTCACTTACCAGGCGCAACGCCATATTGCTGATTATATCGTTTTCGCGGCTTATTTGAATTTTGAATTTTTATTTGCATATTTCTTACGAAATACGTATTTAAAATTAAAAAAAAATACTTTGGGTGAACTTCTTAACCGCAACCAAGTAATTCAAGATAAAAATTATAAATCTGTCAAATAGCCTATTGTATGAGGAATAGATAGTAGATAGATAGTATGTTTTGTAATAGAAACCAAAAATTTATCAAATTAATTTTCATTTCAAAACCTTCATCGGTGTCTTACTAAACGTCCACTATGTCCGACAACCGCATTTACTTATCTCCTTTACCAAGTGTACTTAACTCGTTTCGCCTCGTCTTTTATATCGCGTATATCGAGGGTCTGGAACAATTTGCCAGCGGTGATGTGTCCGTCGGACTACAATTTAAGTGTCTTCAAGGCTAGAGTGAATAGGCTCTTAATAAACTAGCGCGACTTACCATCAACGATTGCATCACTGCTTACCATCAGGCGGGATTGCGGTCAAGCATTGGTTTATAAACTACACACATAAATAAAAAGAATGTGCTACGTGTGTTTCATATTTTTCCCATTCAACTTCCCTTTTAACTTTATTACACACTAGCTTTCTGCCCGCGGCTTCGCCCGCGTGGAGTTCGGTTATATCGCGCTTTTTAGATTTCCCTCGGGAACATCATTTTTTTCCGGGATAAAAGGTAACCTATGTTCTTTCTCGGGGTCTAAAGATTGTTTGTGCCAAATTTCATCAAAATCGGTTGAGAGGTTTAAGCGGGAAAGCGTAACAGACAGACAGACAGACAGACAGACAGACAGAGTTACTTTCGCATTTATAATATTAGTATGGATGGATTCTTGTGGATTGATCTTTAACTAAATTGAAACGCAAACAATGTAAACTAATAAAATAGCAATGTAAGAGTGAAGTGCGCCGTTTTATTCAAAGAAACATATTCCTTGTTTTACACAGAAAATGCTGTAATTCTATGATACAAACTTTTTACTTAAATGGAGTTAACCATTTTAAGCGTTATTTCTGGGCAGTTGAATAGCATGAGGTCTTGGGTCGAATTCCCAGATCCGGTACTGTTACTGGATTTTTTTAATTAAGAATCCGGAGTCTACGTTTGTGCCCGATTGCCCGAATCTCCCCTATTACTTGGCACTTAAAAGTTACTCGCAAATTGTGGATACACCATACATCATACTTGGGATTACAGGTATGGTTGTTATATTATAAATTACATCTTGACAAAATATTTTATTGTTGATTATTTATACAAGTATTTTAGTTTAATAGTAAATCTTTATAAAAAAATATTCATAAAATCTGTCGCTTAGTTTTGGAGAACAACTCGGTCACACAGTTTTACACGGAAAGTGAATATAATTTATAAATATATGTGTATATGGTAGCTTAGATATTCAAATTTTGATTTTATTACAAAAATTTGCAACAAAATTCGATTGAAGTATTGCTACGCCGTAGCTCATTTGAAAGCTTTATGGCTACGTGCTACGCCAGCTACAAAGTCGTAGCAAATTACAAATCCACTACGTGTTGAACCAATCATGGCAACTTTGTAGTTGTAGAGAATATTTTGTTTTAAAGGCGCTTACTATGCATCGTTTCTCGCGTTGTTCAAGTCTTGTTCTTGTGTGTATTAAAGACATGTGAGTTCTAAAATCATGAAAATAAGATGCATAATCATGTGCGCATACGTAAATCCTTTGACATGCCATGTAGTGTCATACTTATAATATTTTTTAAAAAGAGCTATTTTCTGAGTAATGATGGTTTAGATTTGGCTGTGGACTACGCGGCTAGAAACTTCAAGAATGTTTAGAAAGGTTTATTTTAAACTTATATTGTTAGAATTATACAACGTTATTTTTTGTTTATGCAAAACCTGAATATAGTTTGTTCAGAATAAGCAGCTGAATCGATTCCAATCATTTCTACACCATGTTATATTTTTGTACAATTACTTTTAGAAATTGTTGCAGAGTGGTTACCGAGCGGTTACGATACATCATAGTACTTGCGTCGCGTGCCACAGCTGACGCCAGAGGTCATTGCCCCGCGCTCGCCAGCACAAGGGAACGTTTGACCATATTTTTGTTGGGAAAAACAAGTAGAATAGCAAGCTCATAACTTTGTGGTTTTTCATGATATCTTTTTGAAAGTTTGTACATAGATTCTTTACTTAAAAATACTGGACATGAATGTCGTGGTGGCCTACTGGTTAAAACACCAGCCTCTCAAGTATGAGTGCGCGCGTTCGATTCCAGGTCAGGCAAGTACCAATGTAACTTTTCTAATGTTATATGTACTTTCTAAGTATATCTCGGACACCAATGACTGAAGGTGAAGGAAAACATCTTGAGGAAACCTGGACTTACAATTAAATGTGGCACACAGCTTAATGTAGCACCTCAAGGCATTCCCACTCTATCCCGAGTGGCGACTAGACGTGCCCCTTAAGCTGTGTGTACTTACTGATAATTTGGTGGTTTTACTTCAAACCTCAAAGCCCCTATAAGTGATTATAGTGAACACCACATTGTCTGAAATCGCCAACCCGCATTGAGCAAGCGTGGTGATTACGCTCAACCCTTCTCTATATGAGAGGAGACCTGTACCCAGCAGTGGAACGATTAAAAGGTTGATGATGATGATGATGATGACTGGACACGTGTTTCACGTTTCACGTAGACAAAAAATAATGTTGGATACAGTGTATTTGAGCACGAATGTCTAGTTATAATAATACAAATTATAGTCAACGTCATTGTACCCATTGACAAATTGGGATATATAGGTTAAAAGGTAACTTTTTCTCGGAGGTAGGCAACAACATCAGCCGCCGGCATAAGTAACCACCCACCAGACAAAGTCTTGCCGCCAAGCGATTCGTCGTGTTCCGGCATGATGTCTGGTGAAGCCGTACGGAGGCCGGGTCTGAGCAGTTGTGTTGCGATGTGTGCCGGGTACGATGTGCCTAATGTTGTTATGTCGGGAGTTTGGTCGTGGAGGGGCTCCAGATCATCCTCTGGCGCAGCATCTTTGGTCGTGTTGTTGGGTTAAACATTGCATCACCTCGCTCAACTGACGTCTTCCTTCCTATTCACTCAGTTTTTTGAGTGAATAGGCTTAATAAGCTAGTGCGCTTTATAGTCAACGATTACGTCACTGCTTGCCATCGGGCGGGATTGCAGTCAAGCACTAGTTTATAACTAATAAAAAAAAAAAAACTTACAAACAGCAGCAGACACAACTCTTCGTACGGAACCCCGCCATCGTTTGGACGCAGTTCTCTCTATGCGGTTTCTGCAACAAAACACAGATTACATTCATTTGTATGCTAACAACTCCTGGCTTTTATGCTAGCCGGGTAGCAGGAAGTCGTTTTGTCAGAGAAAATATTATTTATGAGCCAAGTTCAAAGGAAAACTACTTACTATTTTATTTATTCATGGCTAAATTATTTTTTCATGAGGTTTTCATATATTTTGTGTATATACATACTTATGAAATAAAATGGAGGATTTCAGAAAATACTGCTTCCACAGAATAAGCACACATCCTTACTAATATTTTTAATGTAAATTGATTTTGTTTATTCCGCCTTCATGCCTAAACAGGTTGCTATGCAATTTAGCGTACTTACGTCATCGCGGAAGTCCAGAATAAATAACAATGTCAACAAAAGTAGCGGTTCCCGAGGGATGAACAAAGTTTGTTCACGTCTAAACTACTGAAGCAATTGCTAGAAATTTAGCGTAGGTCATCTCAAAAGACCAGAATAAATAATAGGATGTTGTTATCCTGAAAAAAATCAATCTAGGTTTTGGCCACATATATTTTTAATTTATTACCATTATTAGCTAGATTCATGTACAGGAAAAACTATAAGACTATAGGTCACACAAAAGCTTTTCAGGGCAAACGGAATTTCACGCAGGCAATGCCGCAGGCAGAAGCTAGTAAGTAAATAACTTCTCTGAAGGAGTCATGTTTGGCTGTGAAATCCACAAGCTAAGATGAAATTATTATGGAAGGATAAGCAAAAAGGTGACCCATTTTGGCCGTTAGTTAAAATTAAGTGTTGCAACTGTGGTGTTGTAACTTTGGTTTCTCTTCGTGATCGTATCAGAAATGAGAAGATCCGCAGAAGAACCATAGTCACCGACATAGCTCTGCGAGTCGCTAAACTTAAGTGGCAGTGGACAGGGCACATTGCTCGTAGAACCGATGGCCGATGGGGCAGTAAGGTTCTGGAGTGGCGGTCACGTACTGGAAGACGTAGCGTAGGGAGGCCCCCAACAAGGTGGATCGATGACCTTGTGAAGGTCCCGGGAAGCCGATGGATGCGGGCAGCACATGACCGGTCATCTTGGAGAGCCGAAGAAGAAGAGAAGTGTTGCCACATAAATATGTTGTGGATAACGATATCATTTTAATAAAAGCTGCCCATTTGATTTATGTAGTAGTGGGGCAAACGTTGTGACGTTATTTTGTAATGGCGGCACTTAGACAGAGTCGTTTTGGAAAGTGAGGATTATCAAACGGTGACTTCGCTTTGAGGCGCGGACCAGGGCACTTCTCCGGGCCGAAACTGTCAGTTTGCCTATTTAAATTGTTATTGTCAAGATTGGAGGGTATATTTACACTTCGTGTTTTAATTTAAAACTTCACCTTTGAAATGGACCCTTACCACCATATCAAGATGCTGTCGACCCTATCATTCCTCCGTCGCTGATGTCGTCATATAAATCATCATCATATCAGCGTTAATCCCAGTCTCGTCCGAAGCTTTTTTAGCTTTGGAGTCTGGGGGTCCGCTTTACCAATCTAACTGCTGATTTTGGCTAAACTTCGATATTTTCCGTGAAGCGACTGCCGTCTGACCGCCACAACCCGCAGGCGATATCGAAACATTGCAGCTAGACCAATTGTTGACTTTTGAAGAATCCAACAACCTGTAACGACTGCCATTAGATGTTCGTATGGCAAATATTCATATTCATGCATACAAATATTTGCACTGCGCGGGGATCGGACCCGCGCCTCCTCGCGCAGCGGCTGCGTTCGCTACCTACCGCTACGCCACGGAGGCTGTCTGATGTCGCCATATAAATATTTGTATATAATTTATCGCTAGCTTACAAATACCTACTCGTATTGTCAATGAAGGGACACAGGTCTCTTCGGGTTGGTAGACATTTTTGATTCTAAGACATCTTTCACCATTTTCAGAATAGTATTTTTTTTAATAATCATAAACTAGTGCTTGACTGCAATCCTGCCTGATGGTAAGCAGTGATGTAATCGTTGATGGTAAAGCGCGCAAGTTTATTAAGCCTATTCACTTAAAAATCTTAGTGAGTAGGAAGGAAGACAGCAGTTGAGCGAGGTGATGCAATGTTAAACCCAACAACACGACCAACGATGCTGCGCCAGAGGTAGATTAATCTGGAGACTCTCCACGGCCAAACTCTCAACATAATAACATTTGGCACATCGTACCCGGCACACATCGCAATACAACTACTCAGACCCTTTCTCCGTACGGCTTCACCAGACATCATACTGGAACACGACGTATCGCTTGGCGGCAAGACTTTGTCTGGTGGTTGGTAACTTCTGCCGGCAGCCGATATTATGGCCTACCACCGAGAAAAACTAGTCTTTAGAAACCGAGTATTTCTAAAGTCCTATTGACGAATGCGCAAATCATCTCAAGGAAATTGGTCTCGTGGTCATTAGTTTTTCATTAAAAAAAAACGGACGAACATTTACTGGGTGAATCAGCGTATTTTAGTTCCGTGAAAGATTTTTATTTAAGAATTCTCCGCCTGATATAATATGAGAAATAAATTTGAGTAGCTTTTTGCTCCTCCTTATACCATAAAGATGTACATGGGAAAAGTACTTCTTCAAATAGTTATCAAATCTTCATACAATCAATCGTAAGAGGAGTGTGTACTTTTTAGCATATATTTTTTTTTTTTACATATTATAAACCAGCGCTTGACCGCAATCCTGCCTGATGGTAAGCAGTGATGCAATCATTGATGGTAAAGCGCACTAGTTTATTAAGAGCCTATTCACTCTAGCCTTGAAGACACTCAAATTGTAGTCCGACGGAAACACCGCCGCTGGCAAATTGTTCCAGTCCCTCGATGTACGCACAACAACGTAAGGGTGGAAACCAGCCTTACGACGGGTCGTCCGCTGGTGGAACGGAGATGGGGGAATTAAATCATGCAATTCCCTCGCACACTCCCCGAAATGCATCCTATAGAACACCGAAAGGCTGGCTACTCTACGCCTGTGCTCTGGGCTTTGGAGACCAACTCGAGTTAGATCAGGGTCACCAATCAGCCTCTTTGCACGTCTCTCCACTGAATCCAAAGTGGCCAGGTGACACTTGGCAGCACCAGCCCAAATGTGGCTGCAGTACTCCACACACGAACGGACCTGTGCTTTGTATAACATTAGAAGCTGCCCAGGTGTGAATTACTGCCGGACCTTTGCGATAACGCCAAGTTTCCTGGCAGCCACCTTGGCCTTGGACCCAATGAACCGCCCAAAGTTAATTCTGATTCTCATTATATTGCATTGCAGGGTGCAGTGGCTGAGCGATCGGATGCTGCGCTGCGTGTTACGGGTTCGATTCCCGCACGGAACAAATAATTAGTTGTTCCGGGTCTCTCTGTTTTGTGTATGTTATTGTTATTGTGTATGTTATCTAGTGTGGGGCAACATCTTTTTTTTTTAAAAGCTATGCATTGTCAATGGACTCCCCAACCATTACGTGAGACTTAAATGTGTATTCATCATCATCAACCTTTTTTATCGTCCCACTACTGGGCACAGGTCTCCTCTCATACAGAGAAAGATTGAGCGTAATCAACACGCTAGCTCAATGCGGGTTGGCGATTTCAGACTTAAAGTCCAGGTTTCCTCAAGATGTTTTCCTTCGCCTTCAGTCATTGGTGTCCAAGATATACTTAGAAAGTAAATGTGTATTAGTTATATTATATACTTAATGAATACGCCAGGGTACTTGGAATAACTTGTACAAGGATTTTCACTACCGTACCAATTATTGTTCACCTCTGCATTGCTCAAAGGTTGTCTGATAAAAACTACCTATTACATTAATTACTCGTACATGAGTGAAATGCGTAAATAACAGGAACAACTGAACGTGCCGACGCTGTTGTCGGCAGGCTGTGTAATCGTGTATACACTATGTAACAAAACCCTGTTGTTCCCTTCAGGGACATATATATTTACTTATAAACACATCATTAATGAAATTATATTTTTTTAAAGTAATAATTGTCTAGTCGAGGGGTCAAAATCAAATAACTATTAAAATCGACACATTCCAAAAAATGTTTAGGATATCTGATTTTATAAGTTAATGAGATCGACGGGAACGTTCTACTGATGTCTAGTTACTTCATGCAGAATTGCAGAGGTAACAAATCGGTTAGAGGTTACAACCTTAATAATTAAATATTTATTTTAATTATAATTTTTGTTGAACAGTTATTATGACTGATGTATTTTATTACATCCGTATACCGATTCTTAAAACGTAGGTAGAAGGAGCAATAGGGTTTTTGTTACATATTGTATAATTGAGCAGGACCTTCTCTCTAGCGACGCCCTAAGCCGAGGTTCGTACCCCACAGGAGGTGCCTTTAGCGTGTAGTCGCTTAGTGTTTAGTTGCCCTTGGCTGGAGGCTTTAAATTCATTTAACACAGGATAGTCCGGTTAAGTAGTCACAACCTCTCAATGTCAACTACGAGATGCCATAATTATAATAATAAAAATGAAATTTTAAATTTATATATTTTTATGTAGAAATATTTAAAAATGTAATTTATTAGTGTATATAATAAAATAAATGAATAATATAAAAACGACGGCAGTGGACGACATGTTGACGGTGGGTGGCAATGGATATCGCTCGTATGTATGCACACGACACTATAAATAGTTTGACCATAGACTTAAGCCTCCTTATTCATAAACGTTGCTTAAAGTTAATTAGTGATTAGGGATATTTAACTAAACATTTTTGCCTTTTAACGTCACTTAACTTAAATCATCGTTTATGAATAACAAACAGTGCTTTTCATTCATAAACGATGACTAAAGTTAAGTGACGTGCAAACGTCGAAAATGTATGGTTAAACAATCGCTAATCACTAGGTAACTTTAAGCAACGTTTATGAATAAGGGGGAAAATGTTAACGAAATTACCTAGTAAACAACAAGTAAACTATCTATATGATATATACTAGCTGCGCCTCGCGGTTTCACCCGCGTAGGTTTCGATATGTTTTTTTTTTGTATATGCTCCGCCCCTATTGGTCGCAGCGTGATTATATATAGCCTAAAGCCTTTCTGGATTAATGAGCTATCAAACGCAAAAAGAATTTTTTGAAATCGCACCAGTGGTTCCTGAGATTAGCGCGTTCAAATAAACAAACAAACTTACAAACAAACTTTTCAGCTTTATACAGAGTGGTGCTGACAATACGACAATAAATTAAACATCGTGTACCTCAACACATTCTCAGTCTACCCATAAAAAATTATATAAATATATTCATTAGTTTAGTCACAGGAAATTATTTTTCATTTTTCACATTTTCTACATGATGTACATGTTGATAAGGAAGCGCTTAGAGGTTGATGACCGCCGCATCCAGCGGTAGGTACTAAACTTTAATAATAATGGCGCGAAAAAGCAAGTCGATACAGGAACGCGCTGTCGCCCGCTGATCGGAAGTCATTGAACCAATATTTTAAAGGATGTTCTATTCCGTTTGCAATTTTATGCGATTTAGTTCGTTTGAAATTTTCATTTTTTTATTTTTGATGCTAGGTTTTTTTCTATGGTTCAGGATTATTCCTACGAACTAGCATGGTCTGTGTTTTCATTTATTGTCGTATTGTTAGCACCACTCTGTATATTAGTATATAGATTTACTTTTGTCGACACTATAGGTAAGTAATTTGACCATAGACGAAATATTTACGAAATTACCTAGTAAACAACAAGTAAACTATCTACATGATATATTATATATAAGTAATATATATATATATATATGAGACATCAAAAGTTCTTTGTCCATTGTCCATCGTAGACAGATCCATTACCGTATAAGTGGCCATACTCAAGTTATAGCCGGCAGCCATTTTGTTTCAAGTTTATCACAGGCTAACGACAGTTAAGTGAGTTCGAACTTCTGGTCTGCTAATAACTTTAATTAGTTAGTCGAGAGAAGATGAGAGAGATTTTTGTAACAAAGCTTTTCTTTTAAGCTTTTCTGAATAAAATTGTGAGTACCACTACTCACCTACCGATACAGTTATAGGCAAATATATGAGACTAGGGGCCGCCAGCGACTTCGTTCGCGTGGAGTTAGTTATGCTCTTCTCCTATTGGTCGTAGCGTGATGTTATAGCTTAAAACCTTCCTGGATTAATGGGCTATCCAACGAAAAATTAATTGTTCAAATCGGACCAGTACTTCCTGAGAATAGCGCGTTCAAACAAACTCAGCTTTATATATTAATATAGACTAGCGGCCGCCAGCGACTTCGTTCGCGCGGAGTTAGTAATGCTTCGCTCCTATTGGTCGCAGCGTGATGTTACATAGGCGTAGTATAGATTATGCTCTACTTGGTCATACAATGAAACATTCGGGCAGAGGATCTGAGCGTTTCAACCCCAAACGGTATGTGAAAAAAGCGTTTCAAATAATCTCTCAATTTGTCGTCTATCGGCTCGCTTTTGTGGAACGGAAACGCTCCCTAAGTCATGAAAGGAAAAGCATCCGGGGGTTGGCCTTAAAACTTTATTGCCAATTCTGAGTCTTAACTAATCTTATAGATGAAACTTTTTCCGGTGCTCCGTCGGAGAATTGATCGGGACACGGCTCGGCTCGGTCGGGACTACTTGGGCGAGTGTTCAATACGAACATGTCCGACTCTGTTATAAATGGACAGGAAGTTAATTGTTTTGAAATTAAATCAAATTATTTATTTGCTAGAATGCAGGTAGGTATACAAATATGGTTGTCAGAAATGAAAGTGGAGCCATACATTCTGTCCCAGATGGGACATGCAAAATTTAAATTATGTCAATTTGAAGCTACAGAGAAGAACAATAATCATTAATCAGATAAAAAAAATACAACAATCAAACACAAAAAATATCGATTCGGTCACAATAAGGTCAAAAAGCAATTAATGTAAAAAGTTATAATAATAAAAGGTAAAATATAATTAAATGTCACGTCAATAAGGATAATTATGATAATTTCACAAATTGAAATATCTTTTTTTCTCGGTGGCAGGCAACAACATCAGCCGCCGGCATAAGTTACCACCCACCAGACAAAGTCTTGCCGCCAAGCGATTCGTCGTGTTCCGGCATGATGTCTGGTGAAGCCGTACGGAGGACGGGTCTGAGCAGTTGTGTTGCGATGTGTACCGGGTACGATGTGCCTAATGTTGTTGTGTCGGGAGTTTGGTCGGGGAGGGTCTCCAGATCATCCTCTGGCGCAGCATCGTTGGTCGTGTTGTTGGGTTAAACATTGCATCACCTCGCTCAACTGCCGTCTTCCTTCCTATTCACTCAGTTTTTTTGAGTGAATAGGCTTAATAAGCTAGTACGTTTTACCATCAACGATTGCATCACTGCTTACCATCAGGCGGGATTGCAGTCAAGCACTAGTTTATAACTAATAAAAAAAAAAAAAAAAATCTTAGCTGCCATGGCTTATCGTATTTTTTATTTTCGCTGAACGTTTTTAACAAATCCGTTTTTGGGCATTGATATAATATTAAACTAAAGTAGCTACGTCACTAGCGCACTGAAAATGAAGCGTACAAAAGGAGGTAAGTCCAGTAAGTCGCTTTAGTTTTCGTCGATTCTATTTGAGCGTAAACGACAAACACTAGCCATCTTTTTCTTCTCTATGCTTTACATAGCGCCCCATCTCACTCACACTGTGCCAACGTGTGAAATGTACGCAGAATAAAAAAAAATCATGTGTGTGCTGCTGCTCCGATCGGCACATTTATTTTGGTTTATTTGTTAGAGCATATCATATCTGTTTAATATTATATCAATGTTTTTGTGTATATCTTTGTCGAAATAAACGGAATTTTATTAATGCAAGTAATAGTTTAATAGCAATATAATTTAAATCCGTAAATAATTTTCATATTAAATTGCACGCAGGATTGAAAGTCGGCTTATAAATCTATTAAAGGGTAAGCAGAGGGTAAAAATACCCTTGCTTTGAAGATTTTGAGACAAGTAACGTAAAGTAAATTAACCCAAGTGTTCACTCATGAATTGCGTTACGCATGGTCGCTTCTCATGTTTTTGCATTGTGGTGCGAAACCGTATTGTTTTAGATTTAAAAGCCACAACTGAGAGACATGCCTAGGCTAATATGTACACACGGCGACACATCTACATCTGCATATGTAGTTAAGTTATTGTGTGGCGTAGCACAAGACCCGGGAGTGCTACGTCAGCTAGAGCTTCAAGTGCCGGACAGGTACGTGTGGAGGCGGCGACGCCCGCAACTTCTAAACGTGCTTGTGGCCAGAACCAACCTACTGACGAAAGCACCCCTCACCCGTGCAACTCGTGTGGTGAACGAAATCCATCAAAGACTGGATATATTTTGGTGTTCTTTGAGTGAACTTGCAAGTTTTATTAAATACTAGCAGCCGCCAGCGACTTCCTGCGCGTGGAGTTAGTTATGCCCTGCTCCTATTAGTCGCAGCGTGATGTTATATAACCTAAAGCCTTCCTGGATTAATGGGCTATCTAAGGCAAAAAGATTTTTTCAAATCGGAACAGTAGTTCCTGAGATTAGCACGTTCAAACAAACAAACTCTTCAGCTTTATATATTAGTATAGATTTTTTTTTAATTTAGTGGATAGATAAGATAAAACGCAATTGTACGGAACCCTTCGTATGCGAGCCCAATGACTTGGCTGACTTGGCCGTTTTTTAAAACTAGTTTATCGGTTATTAAGCCTTATCGAAATTTGATTGGCTATTGTTATTTTGGTCAACTTTTCTTTTCTATTTTTATCGGCATAATACGCTGGTGAAGCAGTAGGCGGATACTAGTTCTCAATATGTATCGTACCGTGTTAGAAAGAGTGTCTCAGCTTGGCTCATTTTTTATAACTTTTTGAACACTTCCCACAAAAACTCTCGAAGCCTTAAAAACTTTTTTAATTCCATTACATATCGACTTAAGTATTTCAGACCACGCTTTCAAAATTTTCGTAAAACTCATTCCCAACTTGAGCTGGAAATCTTTGAAGAAGGTTTATTTCGGAGCTATTATGTCTAGACCGAAACACTTTGAAACAGGCTATTTAAGTTTGCTGCAGGCACGGGCCGTGCAATACTAGTGTTGGGGTCAAATGTATAAATAGTTAAGGTCGATAGGGTTAGATGCTTATTTCTGGATGACAGTTAACAGTTATGTAGCTTGTTTATCGAATGAGTGGTTGATATTTTACTAGTTTTTTTTTGACAGGAAAGCTAAGATGTGTGTCCCGCATTTTTCATTGGACTTTTAAAATTATTTATAGTGTCGTTTACTGAATAAAAGTGCGTGATTTATGTGGTAAAAAGTGCATTCAGTGAATAATTCATAAAGAACATTGAAATATCGCAGCATAGTGACCACATCATGGCTTTGTATCAAATCTCCTAGTAGTCGGCTCACGTGGCCGTTTTTCAGCTGTCATTGGCGATATCCGCCATTATTGTGAATTTTTTTTTAAAGCATTTCTATAATTTCTTACACGTGTTATTGGCAAAATTGTGGTAGCTAACCACAGAGGCCATTGAAGACTTGAAGTAGTATTCACTCTAAAGAAAAGAAAGAAAGAAAGATATTTTACTAAAGTTTCAGTACTTGGCCTTAACAAACGAATAGAATTGTAGCCCCTATGAGAAAAAATCGGTGAATTATTATTAAAATCCAATATAATATATGTAGTGGAAAACGATATCATTTTAACAAGGGTTGCTCATTTGACTTACAAAGTAGTGGGGCAAACGTTGTGACATTATTTTGTAATGGCGGCACTTGGACAGAGTTGTTTTGGTAAATGGGGATTGTCGAACGGTCACTTCGTTTGGAGGCGCTGACCAAACTAAGGTGGTGACGACCCCATCGTTCCGCTGTCACTGACGTCGCCATGTATAAAAAAAACATATTGCGTCTGTGATATCAACAGATTCCAAAATAAATCGAATTTCACTTACACAAAACTTCTTAATAAAACATCAGATGTCCAACGTCACCAGATTACATTATCCAGCCACTATTTCCCAGGGGAGATCAATATCGACAGTCGATAAAGTCTCATAACTAATGCAGGCACTTCGGACGCCGAAAGTTTCCGTTGTTACATGCCATTTGTGGCACTTTGGGCACGTCAGCTGTTTTCTAGATAAGCTCTTGCGTGTTATTGTAGCCTGGTACTTTACATTATGGAGCAAGGTAGTTTTAATTTGCTTGCAGTTTGTTGTATTTAAAGACTGGCTGATTTACAAGGTGCAATTTAATTGCGCATGGCCTTAATTAAGTTGAAGTAATAATAAAAGTTCTTCTGCGGATCTCCTCATTGCCTTCCTCTCCATTGCCCTTTCAGTGACTTTGAGCCTTCTTATAAGGTCCATTGTTAGCGCCCACGTTTCAATTTCATAAGTCATCACTGGCAACACACACTGGTCGAAGACTTTTGTTTTGAGATACTGGACGTAGGAACGATGCCCGATGGGGCCGACGGGTTCTTGAGTGGCGACCACGCACTGGAAGACGTAGCGTGGATAGGCCCCCGACAAGGTGGACCGACGACCTGGTGAAGGTCGCGGGAAACCGCTGGATGCGGGAGGCGCAGGACCGGTAGTCTTGGAGAACCTTGTGGGGAGGCCTATGTCCAGCAGTGGACGTCTTTCGGTTGAAATGATGATGATGATGATGATGAATAATAAAAGTTGCATTGTCTTAACACCCTTTGGACGATGGAAGTCATTCGTTGCATCAATTTAATTGTATGCCATAGGAAATTAAATTGCACCGTGTCAATCAGTCTTAAGTTTTCAAGCGAGCCTTCGTTCGCGCGGTATGTCGCGAAAAAGCCTTACTTTCCAGGCCTCAAAGTAAAGTATCCCTCCCTATGCAAAATTTCATCACAATCTATTAAGCAGTTTCGGAGATTAGTCTGAACAAAACGTCAGATATACAAAAATTAAAAGTTGTTTGTTATAAGTACCGTATATCTACACGTATATATGCGTTCAGTAAAAAGCTTGTAAAGTAAACTTTTATTACATCGTCTCAAACTTTTTCGTCTGTGTGTTGCATGTCGCGTGACGGTCTGCCGCGGAGTAGGGATAAAGTGAAAGGCGCTCGTCAGAGCAGCCAAAGCCAATATGGCGGCGCCTATAGTTCTTATAGAAAAAATATTAAAAAGTTTCACTGTTACCGTAGCTTCACAAAACAACACAATCCTTTTCATCATCATCATCATCAACCTTTTTATCGTCCCACTGCTGGGCACAGGTCTCCTCTCATACAGAGAAGAATTGAGCGTAATCACCATGCTTTCTCAATGCGGGTTGGCGATTTCAGACTTAAAGTCCAGGTTTCCTCAAGATGTTTTCCTTCACCTTCAGTTGCCAGTTGCCAGTTCAGTTGTAATATTCATGGCATAGGCGATACTGTGATCGCCCAGGCGGTTCCTCCAGGGCGAGGCCTTCCCATTGCACTGCGGTTGGGTTGAACTCTGCGATTATTCCTAATGTGGATAACTCGGATGCGTAATTTTATTATACATACTGAAGGACGATACAGACTTCACCAGATTATATTTGTATAGATTTCTTGCATTTAATCTGCTTTTGATTTGCTGGTATTTTGGCGTGGCTAGCGGGTATATGGTAAATAATTTCATTGTTGTTGTTGTTTGAGATTGCTGACGATATTGGGTTGTTTAATTGAAACACTTTTAGTACACAAGCACACTATTTATATAGCTTACTAATGACACTTCACAATGTTATTATACAGTATGTTAAATAACAGAGGGCGTTCCCTTAAACTCGTTAATATATATCATTAATAGTTTAAAATAAAAATATCAGCATAGAAAAATAAGCATAAAATAATCCGAATAAAAAGAAATTATAATTGAAAATAAATTTGAAACCTCCTGTTTTAAATCAAAATAGTAGCGCGGAATAGTATCTACCTAACGTTGCATTGCCCAACACACATCAACCAACACGCATCAATCAATTAGATCTTAGATCGCCGCCGCATACGCGGCTCGTCATTCATAAATAAATTGCGACGTTGCCGTCTTTCATGTTCGCGTGTACAGTGTGTTTCTTTTACATGTCAATTTAAAATTTTTATTGAATATTTTCATATTGAAAAAATTTTAAAACATTTTGTTTTCGAATGGAAATATTTATTTTAGCATGTATGTATGCTATACTATTTCGGGTTAACGGGAACGCCCTCTGTTAGTTAACATACTGTATAACCCGCGCAGATAAAGAAAAGATCTGTAAATGGCGTCCGCTCGCATGCGTCCTCACTCACTCTCTATCGCTGTCTATACTCACACAGTGAAGTAAGCGATTAAAAAAAAAATCATCGATCAGGAATTCAGGATTTGCTTTCCAAGCTATTTTGTAGTCTTTGTTATTTTCTTGTTTTTGTTGACATTGTTGTTTTTGTTGGGTTTGAACAATCAAACTCAACAAAAATAACAATAAAAACAAACACAACAACAAACAAGTAAAATGTCAAATTTACGTAGTAAATAACAATATTTACAACGTAAATTTGACATTTTACTATCTTAGCATTTGGTTTGTGATTGAGCAATGGCATGTTTTTTCAACCGTACCATAAGTATCCGCCGCCATTTTGAGATCTTTTCTTTATCTGCGCGGGTTATACGTCGATTGTTTCGACTACAGAGCGCGTGTATGTTGTATGGCTGTACGAGAGAGACAGACAGAGAGCTCGTAAGAAAGAGATGAATGTAAATACCTACTATAAATTAGTATGGCAATACTAAACAGTTATATTTTCTTTTGTTCATCCCTATACATAGTATAAAGTCATGTGTTTTTTAAATGAACAGACAGTTGTGCTGCTGGGGAGTTTGTTCATTGTTTGCCGCTTTCTTCTTCTTCCCAGCGAAAGCACTAGGAAGTGGTGAAGGGCGGGCGTTTTGGGGGACTGTCTTATGTAATATTGACGTTCAAAAAGTGCTGATTCTCAGCCTAATTTGAATAAATGACTTTTGATTTTGAATGAAGATGTCTTTATGATTAATTACCTAAAATCCAAATTACATTATGAGACTAAATGTGTAGAAAGAAACTCGGTGGTAGGCCATAACATCGGCTGCCGGCAGAAGTTACCACCCACCAGACAAAGCCTTGCCGCCAAGCAATTCGTCGTGTTCCGGCATGATGTCTGGCGAAGCCGTACGGAGGACGGGTCTAAGCAGTTGTGTTGCGATGTGTGGCGGGTACAATGCGCCAAATGTTGTTGTGTCGGGAGTTTGGTCGTGGAGAGTCTCCAGATCAATCTCCCTCTAGCGCAGCATCGTTTGGTCGTGTTGGTCTTGGGTTTAACATTGCATCACCTCGCTCAACTGTCGTCATCCTTCCTATTCCTTAGTTTTTTAAGTGAATATGCTTAATAACCTAGTGCGCTTTACCATCAACGATTGCATCACTGCTTACCATCAGGCGGGTTGCAGTCAAGCACTAGGAAACACGCATACCTGACGCTATTTATCTTACATCTAATTGTAGTTTAAAATATGCACCATTAAGCAAATAAGGTAGATATCTATTTCTACTTTGCACGGCACCTGTTATTTATTTCTCCTCCAAAGCATGTTCCGAACATCTGCTACTATCATTAGATTCAGTAGCGCTATCTTATGGTAAACTTCTAAATACGGTATCGCATTTTACATTATGCATGAGCCTATGGTCTGTACTTTTATGCCAAGAATTTCTATTTCAAATTGTTTATGTGCGGTGTTTGCACCTCTTGTGGCATGTGGTGTAGACTTCTGTATGAATAAGGCTATTTTGTTTTAAGGGTTCCTGGTAAATTTTATTTCTATGAAGAAAAATATCCCAGAACGGCTGTAACTTGCTTAATTGTTCACATATACAGTATGTTAACTAACAGAGGGCGTTCCCGTTAACCCGAAATAGTATAGCATACATACATGCTAAAAAAAATATTTCCATTCGAAAACAAAATGTTTTAAAATTTTTTCAATATGAAACAATTCAATAAAAATTTTAAATTGACATGTAAAAGAAACACACTGTACACGCAAACATGAAAGACGGCAACGTCGCAATTTATTTATGAATGACGAGCCGCGTATGCGGCGGCGATCTAAGATCTAATTGATTGATGTGTGTTGGTTGATGTGTGTTGGGCAATGCAACGTTAGGTAGATACTATTCCGCGCTACTATTTTGATTTAAAACAGGAGGTTTCAAATTTATTTTCAATTATAATTTCATTTTATTCGGATTATTTTATGCTTATATTTTTATTTTAATCTATTAATAATATATATTAACGAGTTTAAGGGAACGCCCTCTGTTATTTAACATACTGTATAACCATCATCATCATCCGTTAATCCCAGTCGCATCCGAAGCTTTTTCAGTCTTGGGTCTGAATTACCAGTCTAACTGCTGATTTTTTTTTTTTTATACATTATTAACCAGCGCTTGACCGCAATCCTGCCTGATGGTAAGCAGTGACGCAATCGTTGATGGTAAAGCGCACTAGTTTATTAAAAGCCTATTCACTCTAGCCTTGAAGACACTCAAATTGTAGTCCCGCCGTCTGGCATCCACAACCCGAAGGTGATATCGAAGCATTGCAGTCACACCAAACGTTGGACTTTTGAGGGCTCTAACAACCCGTAACGACTGCGATTAGATTTTCGTATGGCAACCGGGACCAACGGCATGACGTGCTTTTCGAGGCACGACCAGACTAGTGCAAATATTCATATTTATGCATAGGTACCTACAAATATCTGCACTGCGCGGGGATCGAACCCGCGCCTCCTTGCACAGTGGCCGCGTTCGCTACCTCTACGCCCTGGAGGCTGTCTTCACATAGATAATCAACCTACAATTTTCCCTATTGCTGGATACAGGTCACTTCTCTTTGAGGGGAGTCGACCGTAACCACACGCGGGTCGGCGTACCGGTTGGTATACACATTGGTATACCGGTTGGTAGAAGTAACATGCTTTCGATTTTCTCTGGTCTAGAACCAGAGAGAAGCGAAGCATCTCGGTTTCCTCACTATCTGTTCCTTCACCGATTCGAGAGGACCTTAATGTGAAAATAACTATTAAGACTGTCCGTACACCAATAAGACGATGCATCGAAGTAATCATATCTAAGAAACTATATCAAAGGAATTTTCTAATTTTTAAGGGAATTTTTATTACTTATCATTCATTATCATCAACCACTGCTGTGCACAGTTCTCCTCTCATACAGAGAAAGATTGAGTGTAATCACCACGTTTGCTCAATGCGGGTTGGCGATTTCAGACTTATTGTCCAGGTTTCCTCAAGACATTTTCCTTGATCTTTGAATCGGCCATTGATGTCCATGATATACTTAGAGAGTATATATAACTTACAAAACAAAAGTTACTTTGATACTTGCCTGACCTGGAATCGAACCCGCACACTCATACTTGAGAGGCTGGTGTTTTTACCACTAGGTCACCACGACTGTACTAGGTCACCACTATATAGTCGTGATGGCGGAATGAAGTCATATAATTCCCCCTCTCCAAAATGCATCCTATAGAATACCGAAAGGCTGGCGACTCTTCGCCTGTGCTCCACTCATAGGACAAAACAAGAGCTAAGAACCATTTTCCTAACGAACTGACACACGAGGCGACATGACACAACAAGAAGCGACCCACTTCTCTCGACTGTCAGTAATTTGTGGGAAGCCGTACTACGAATTGCTTCGGAGACAACACAAATCCGACATACAAAACGCGAGGCGATATCACAGTTTAGGTACCTACATGGTGTGCAGTAAACAATTTTTATCTGACCTAGATTATGTTTAGACTTTAAATTGTTTGTGACTTTGTTTTCTTGTTGTTTTAGGAAACCTACCTCATGTAGTTTATAACGTATGATTGTAAGTGTTTGTACAAACCTAAATACGGAAAAAACTAGTCAAGTGCAAGTCCGAAGGGCTCCATGCCATTAAGTTTATAAACAGATATAAAATTTTATTTTGTTTTTAGTATTTTTTGTTGTTGTTTAGTAATTGTTGTTGTCGATACGGACAGGTTGACACGTCGTTCGACTACTGTACTGCGTATCGTGACTTCAATTCCCGCACGGAACAAATCTGTATTGCCTACAGGTAGTTGCTCTGGGTCTGGCAGTTTGGGTCATCATCATCATCATCAGCCTCTACTCGTCCACTGCTGGACATAGGCCTCCTTCATGGCACTCCAACAAGCCGATCCTGAGCAGTTCTCCGCAAGCCACTACCAGGCGCGGTCTCCACTCGAGGACTCGTTAACCCCAAAGGTTTTCGGTCTTGCGGCATATGTGACCAGCCCATTGCCACTTCAGTTTGCTAATCCTCTCAGCTATGTCGGTGACTCTGGTCCTCTGTCGGATCACCTCGTTTCTGATGCGGTCCTTCAGAGAGACGCCCGACATAGCCCGCTCCATAGTTCGCTGAGCGGCTTTAAACTTATGGACTAGTCTGACCGTTAGTGTCCACGTCTCGGCTCCGTAAGTCATGACGGGTAGGACGCACTGGTTGAAGATTGTAGTCTTCAAAAATTGGGGTATGGGCGACGAAAATACCCGACAAAGTTTACCAAATGCTGCCCATCCCAGCTGGATCCTTCTATTTGCCTCCTTCTCGAAGTTGTTTTTCCTGAAGCAGTTTGGGTATGTGAATTAAAATGTTTGTAAACGCACCCACGATACACCCCCACACTAGTAATTCCTCCTCCTTTTTTTAAAAAAAAGTAACATATTTGAGTTTAAAGAAAAATAACTTTAATACCTCCATAATAAAGTTAAGTTAACGTTACAACTTTAAACAGTTTTATAACTTATTCAATAGTGCTAGTACTTTAAAATTAGTTTAATTATTATTAATTGTTTAATTTGAAATACCACCAATTTTACCTAAATAAATTTTAAATTAGAGAAAGTGCAGTTTTTGCTATTTATTCATTAATGTTTTCAGTAAGTTATAATAAATTCGTTCCTAGTTAAGGCGCGGGCCCACCGCGACGTTCGGAGGGGCTACGAACCTGTATTAAGTTTCGTATCACGTTATACATACTCGTAGATCATGTACTCCAATAGAAACGTAGACCCACGAGGACAGCTTATGTAACCGCCTATTCGAGCAGGTCATGCATATTGAACTTTATTATTAGACTAGCTTTCCGCCCGCGGCTTCGCCCGCGTGGAGTTCGGTTATATCGCGCTTTTTAGATTTCCCTCAGGAATATCAATTTTTTCCGGGATAAAAGGTAGCCTATGTTCTTTCTCAGGGTCTAAAAATTGTCTGTGCCAAATTTCATCAAAATCGGTTGAGAGGGTTAAGCGGGAAAGCGTAACAGACAGACAGACAGACAGACAGACCGACAGACAGACAGAGTTACTTTCGCATTTATAATATTAGTATGGATGTACAAATAAGTTTCCGCCGTTTAACAAAATGTTTGTTAAATCAAAAAACAAAAATCAACAAAATCCTTTGTCCAGCAGTGGACATCTATAGGCTGAAGAAGAAGAAGAAGAAGTTTAACAAAAGTTGTCCCCACTAAGAGGTTTCGTTGAAATTGTCAGATGTAAAATGTGATATCGTAAGTTCGGACATCGAGTAATAACATATACTAAGGGCGGGTTGTTTCACGTTCACTTAACGCATGCGTAAAAGTTAAAAATGGTGCTAACCATCGTCAAGTCAAAAAATGAGTTGTTTCACAATACGTAAACGTTAACGCACGCAAAAAAAGATACGATTACGATAAACTGACGGGTTGTTTCACGTTCACTTAACGCATGCGTAAAAGTTAAAAATGGTGCTAACCATCGTCAAGTCAAAAAAATGAGTTGTTTCACAATACGTAAACGTCAACGCACGCAAAAAAATACGATTACTTTAACCGATGCTCTGAGCACTGGTTAACGTAACTTATGTCAAGTTGTGTTTAGTCCGCCGTGGTGTCAATTAATGAAAACAACATAAACTCCCTTTTGTATTCGCGAGTTTTGTATTGACGATAGTAGGTAGTTCATCTGATGATGATACAAGTACCGTAAAAAGAAAAAGAAAGGTGTTTAGCAGCCCAAGTTGTTTGTTTTTTTTTTATATTACTGTTGTTGTCTGTTTCTTTACAGAACAACACATCTTTATATTTTTCAAGCGAAGATTGAAAGCGATCTTTCTCATTTTTTGTGAAGTTAGTGAAATGAAATGAAATCGTTTATTAAGCAAGTAGGATCACTGATCACTTTTACACGTCATGTTTTATTTTGTTTCCGTTCTCTAAAAAAAAATATGTTTACATTATAAAATATACGTGTTTTGTTAGATTGCAATGTTTAACATATACCTACTTATTAAGGTTTTAAACATAGTAACTATGTTTAAGTGTATGTAGTAGTACGAGTGAGTGTAGTAATTTACTTACTTTGGTGTGTATGGTGGGGGATATATAAATAATAAATAAATATATACGGACAAATCACACAGATTGAGCTAGTCCCAAAGTAAGATTGAGACTTGTGTTATGGGATACTAGGTAACTCAACGATACTATATTTATAATAGATACATATATAGATAAACATCCAAGGCCCAGGCCAATCAGGAAATGATCGTTTTCCATCATGACCTGGCCGGGGTTCGAACCCGGGGCCTCCACGTCGCAAGCAGGCGTGTTGACCGCTGCGCCACGGAGGACGACAATGTTTATGTTTGGTTACTATGTATTGTTACGGGCTAGGGGTACTTAAACGCCGGTTAAGGGTTACGAAGTTTATTGGCAACGAAGGTACAGTCGATTGTAGGCAATGACAAGTAGAATGTCGCTGACGTTGCACCGAAGTCTTCCCTTATGTTCACGAAGTCCGTGTTGTAAACACACAATAACGCTACAGATATTACTTCCCGTAGTACTCACAGTTCTCGTTACAGTTGTCGCAGTAGGTATTCTCGAAGATCGCTTCTTAACTGTCGCTGTTTTCGTATCGCTAGTCGAGTGTAGACTGACTCTGCGTCGGCGTCGACGGTGCTATATATAGTCCAGCTGATCGAACATTCCAGATTCCTCTAGACGTAATAATAATAGCACATAACTTCGAGGTCACTCGGAAGTACCTACGGTAATTCTCGGAAACGGGTTTCTAGAAATTTCGATGTCGACACTTTGTTGACAAAACTGTTGAGACCTGTACCATTCGATAGGCCGTCCTAAGTCTAGCAATGCGTTTTATTATTGTACCTAGAAAATGTCTAGATCTAAAGAAATAGGGCTTGAAAGTGACTCACTGCATGTCACGCGATATTGAACCTTATGCCGTCGACATAAGGTCCATTTGTAACATTGCCCCCTTCTTAGTCATGCTCGTCCCGAGCATGATTTGATCCATAATAGCGAGCTAGGCGGTCTACGTGTACGATTTTCAGCTTCCCTCTAGGTCCTTTCTTAATCCGGTAGGTGATATCGTTGATTCTGGTTACTATCGTGTACGGACCCTCCCATTTGGCTTGGAACTTTGGACTCTTTCCTTTTCTTCTAATGGGATTATGCAACCATACCAAAGTTCCCTCTTCGAATCCGGGCACGTTAGCTTTGCGGTCGTATCGGATCTTCATTTTCTCACTGGTTTTCAGACCATTCTCTCTCACTAGCTCATGTATTCCATCTAATTTACGCCGCAGGTCGGCCACATAGTCGACGGCTAGGATAGGAGTATCGGGAGGTGTTCCGGTTAGTGCATCTATGGGTAGTCTTATTTCTCGGCCGAAGTTGACATTCGCCGGTGTGCAGTTTGTGCTATCATGTGTTGCTGAGCGGTATGACATTAAAAAGAGTGGAATGTATTGGTCCCAATCCCTTTGGTGTTCTTCCACTACTTTGGCCAAATGATTCTCCAATGTCTGATTGAATCTTTCGACCATTCCATCTGACTGTGGGTGATTTGGTGTTGTACGAGTCTTATGTATCCCGAGTAGTTGGCAAACCTCTTGAAATAGTGAAGACTCGAAGTTTCTACCCTGGTCAGAGTGTAACTCCAAGGGAACGCCAAATCGACAGAACACCTCGTGAACTAGCTTTTTGGCGACTGTATGAGCTTCTTGGTTGGGCACTGCAAAAGCTTCTGGCCATTTGCTGAAATAGTCTTGCATGACGATGATATACCTATTCCCTTCTTCAGTAACAGGGAATGGCCCAGCTATATCGACAGCAACTCTTTCCCATGGTGCACCAACATTGTACACTTTCAGCCGACCTCTGGCCCTCGTTTGCGGTCCCTTTACTGAGGAGCAGGCTACACATTTTCTACACCAGTCCTCTACGTCTTCGCGGCAATGCACCCAATAGAATCTTTTTCTCACCTTCTCCAGGGTTTTCTTTACTCCTAGATGTCCTCCGGATACTCCGTCGTGCACCTGTCGTAGCACTGACGCGACTTTATCATCGGGAACTACTATCTGTAAGGTGACCTCCCGTCCACTGGGTGATTCCCATTTCCTCTTGAGAACTCCATTATCAATTATCAGGCTGTCCCATTGGGCCCAGTAACTTTTTGCTGTTGGGCTAAGCGCTGATATTTCACTCCAAGCGGGCTTCTGACCATGGTTCTTCCATTCGATTACTGCCTTCAGGTCACTGTCTTCCTTTTGTGCGTCTTCCAATGATTGATTATCCCAGTCTTCATCCAAAGCGTTCACCTGGATAATCCGTACGTTCTCTTTCTTTTCCTGTTTGGCACAATGTCGGCAAGAATCTTCGCAAGGTCGTCTAGACAAAGCATCAGCATTATTGTGTGACTTGCCTTTCCGATGTTCAGTGACAAAGTCAAATTCTTGCAGCTGCTCTATCCACCTTGCTACTTGTCCTTCTGGGTCTTTGAACTGGAGGAGCCACTGTAAGGCAGCGTGATCGGTACGAAGTGTAAACTGCCTCCCAATCAAATATTTCTTGAAGTGTTGTAAGGTCTTTACAACGGCTAGAAGTTCTCGGCGGGTAACACAATAATTTCTTTCTGGCTTGGAAAGGCATTTGCTGAAATATGCGATAACGACCTGCCTATCTCCTTGTGTTTGAGAGAGAACTCCTCCAATACCCACATTGCTGGCATCTGTGTCTACCAAAAATCGGCCTTCCCTACTAGGGTAACCTAGTACAGGAGCCTCTCACAAGTGAGTTTTCAGTAGAGCAAATGCCTGTTCGCAGTCAGAGTTCCATTCAAATTGACACTTTTCCTCTGTTAAACGATGCAACGGTTTCGCTAACTCGGAGAAGTTCTTCACAAACCGACGGTAATATGCACACAGACCCAAGAAAGAGCGTACCTCAGTTTTATTACGAGGGGTAGGCCACTTCGACTCGGCTTTTATTTTTTCAGGGTCTGTTCGAATTCCTTGCGCCGAAATAATGTGTCCCAAGTATCCAACTTCTTTCTGGAATAGTGTACACTTACTAGGACTGAGTTTTAAATTCGCTTCACGCAGTTTTTGGAACACTTTCTCTAAATTGCGTAGGTGTTCTGCGAAGTTTCGTCCCATAATGATGATGTCATCCAAATAGACCAGGCATGCATCACCAAGCAACCCCACCAAAATGCGCTCCATTAGGCGCTCGAATGTTGCTGGAGCGTTGCACAGTCCAAATGGCATGATATTGAATTGCCAGAGACCGTTCCCAGGACCAGTGGTGAAAGCGGTCTTTTCCTTATCCTGCTGACAGATTTCCACCTGCCAGTATCCACTTTTGAGGTCAACTGTGGAGAACCATTTCATGCCACTTAGCAAGTCCAAAGTGTCATCTATACGTGGCAGAGGATAACTATGCTTTTTCGTGGCATCATTCAACATCCTGTAGTCAACGCAAAACCTTGTGCTGCCATCCTTTTTCTTGACTAGGACTACTGGAGATGACCAAGGGCTGGTGGATGCTTCTATAATCCGGTTTTTTTCCATATCTCTTAACATTTCCGTGACTTCCTGTTCTCTTGCAAAGGGGATACGACGTGGTCTCTGTCTTATCGGCGGTGTATCACCCGTATCTATATGGTGTTTGACGAGCCCGGTCCTTCCCACGTCACCGTCGGTCTTCGAGAAGATGTCATGGAAGTTATGTAACAGTTGCTTAACTTTGTGACTTTCGAACTTGTTTAAATTGCCCTTACAATTTTCGATTAGTGTCGATATATGTTCCTGCCACTTCTTATCACGTTCCTTTTCGTGCGCCTCTGTTTTTCGCAATGATGCTACGTGGTCGCACACACCCACGATGCAATTCTTTTCAAGAATTATTTCCTTGTTACTAACGTTGATAATGCGTACTTTTGGTTTATCGGAAATCATCATCAGTGTCCTTGCTGTTATCCAGCCTGGGTGATCTCCAGAATCTTCTATTATAATGCAACGTTTACGGCATCCTATTGGTGATAATCTAATATCTACTAAGGTTTCTGATCTTGGTGGTAATACCGTTCTCCTTACACAGTACACTGACCCCTGTTTTCCACCTTGAAGAAATACTTCTTGTTCTGGAAAACTCAATACTACTTTTGCTACATTAAGGACGCACTGCTGTTTCTTCAAAAAGTCCAGTCCTATTATGCAATCATCTGTAATATTAGCTACTAAAACAGGGTGCGTGAATGTCTTATCACCCATTTTCAAAGTCACATTCGTTTCACCAAGGACGAGTACTGGTTGGCCGGTGGCGGTTTGTAATCGGCATTGTGAAGATCCTCTTTTCCATACTATGGTCCGAGGAAATAGCTCCGGTCGTGCAATGGTTCTTGATGCACCAGTATCCAATGTGAAACTGCAGGATTTACCATTCAGTTCTCCTTCTATAATGAGACTGTTTCCGTCACCCACTTGTGATACTGTTATAATGGGGGCTACTTGTCGACCAGCCAGTAGTCGCCCCATAGCCCTGGCTGTTCCTAGTTTAAATCCTCGGCTTCCACCTGTGTCCCAGAAGTACTTCTTCCCTTAGACTTCCTGGGACAATTGATCCGAATATGACCCTTTTCGCCGCACTCATAGCAGGTTGGTCCTTGCCGAGTTTTAATTATTGGGGTTACCTCGCGAATGCGGTGCTGTTGTCGGCCGTCTTGGCGTACTGCTTCCACCTCCAGAGCGTGTGTCAAGGCTGCCTTCAGAGTCTGATGGTGACCCAGACGAACTGCAGCCCTGACTTCTGCATCTCGGATTCCATCAGTAAAAGCTTGCACCGTAGTAGCATCAATTAATCCCGGTGTTGATGCATACGCCCTCCGAACAACACGTTCTATTTCCGTTGCCCATTGTTGCAAACCCTCACTGCTCTTCTGTGTGCGGTCGCGGAGTTGAGCCCTGTAGACATGTTCGAGGTGTTTCTCCCCGTATCTAGACTCCAACGCTTCTAGCAGACAGGTTAGGGTATTGCAATCGCCGGAAATATTTTCGAGAATTTGTACTGCATCACCACGCAGAGCAAGCGTAAGAGCGGTTACCGCTTGATCGTCGTCCCAGTTGTTGCCTTTTGCGACCTTTTCGAATTGAAGGCGGAAGGCCACCCATGACGTTGTTCCGTCAAAATTAGGCACTTGGAACGTCGGCAAAGCACTAGGTATCACCCCTTTGATGCCTCCTTTCTGTACCTTATCATGGAGGAATTTTATTTCTTTCTCACACTCCATGATGGTGCTGTCAAGTGCCTCGAAACGCGCATCATGTTTGTCTATACGAGCATCTTGCTGGTCTATGCGCGTATCCTGTTGTGCTGTTTTTATTTTAAGCTCGTTGACCTCTTCTTTGGTTTCTTTCCACTTTTCATTGAGTTCCAACACTAATTTCTGGGATTTTGCCTGGGATTCTGCTACACTTTTAATGATTTGTGCCTGGGTTTCTGCCTGGGATTTATCTATTTTTGCCTGGGTTTCTGCCTGGGATTTATCTATTTTTGCCTGGGTTTCTGCCTGGGATTTTTTTATTTGAGCTTGGGTTTCTGCTACACTTTTAATTTGTGCCTGGATTTCTGCCTGGGATTTTGCCTGTGATTCTGCTACTATGCCTTTTATTTGCGCCTGGGATTCTGCTATACTCAGCTTTATTTGCGCCGTCAAGTGAGCCAGTAACACCGATAAATCGGATCCGCTGCTTCCAGGAATAGTGGTGGTAGTAGGTGCACTTATAGGTGTCACGATGGCCGCTTCTACTACGGGTGCAGGGACACTAAGCGATTCTTCCTCTTGACGCGCCAAATCCATCGCTGCTTGTCGTCGCGTGCGAACTTTCTCGTCTTCCCTTGGCGTGATCGGCATTTCGCTTCTGACACCAGTTGTTACGGGCTAGGGGTACTTAAACGCCGGTTAAGGATTACGAAGTTTATTGGCAACGAAGGTACAGTCGATTGTAGGCAATGACAAGTAGAATGTCGCTGACGTTGCACCGAAGTCTTCCCTTATGTCCACGAAGTCCGTGTTGTAAACACACAATAACAGTACAGATGTTACTTCCCGTAGTACTCACAGTTCTCGTTACAGTTGTCGCAGTAGGTATTCTCGAAGATCGCTTCTTAACTGTCGCTGTTTTCGTATCGCTAGTCGAGTGTAGACTGACTGTGCGCTGGCGTCGCGGCGCCTTATATAGCCCAGCTGATCGAACATTCCAGATTCCTCTAGACGTAATAATAATAGCACATAACCTCGAGGTCACTCGGAAGTACCTACAGTAATTCCCGGAAACGGGTTTCTAGAAATTTCGATGTCGACACTTTGTTGACAAAACTGTTGAGACCTGTACCATTCGATAGGCCGTCCTAAGTCTAGCAATGCGTTTTATTATTGTACCTAGAAAATGTCTAGATCTAAAGAAATAGGGCTTGAAAGTGACTCACTGCATGTCACGCGATATTGAACCTTATGCCGTCGACATAAGGTCCATTTGTAACAGTATTATACCTTAGCCGGCTATTAATATTGTAACATATAATTGTTTTTTGTCCCAAATATATAAAATAAAAATAAAATGTATCCATTTTTCGTCAAAGTATAGCTTTTCTATAGGTACACAGTTTTCTAGTATAAACGGACTTAATTTATAAAATGGCACGAAGTTATTTCCCACAACAATAAACAATAATACCAAGAAAGTTAGATAAACTACAGCACGTGACAGTCGCCTAGATAAAATTTGCTGGGGCGATGTATGTGGCCGGGTACATCGTTGCCGGGTATTCGTGCGCAGACGATGTAGCATCGGGGCGCTGTCGGTAAAGTGGCGCGCTTCAAAATCAAAGTACTTGTCGCGACAATATTCTCTGGAGTAGTCACACGCACACCTACGTCACTTCAGTGTCGTCCAGACTTTGAAGTAGGACTGACGTTCTTTTTGCATATTTTTTACATTGTTTTTGTTTTATTTGTTGTGTAAAGATGTAATAAATAATAATTTATTGACATATAATGCAAAGCCACTGCTTCCTCCATCGTCTCGGCCGCACAACTAAACAACGAATATTCGCCGTAGGCCGATTTCTGAATCTTCGCCCGCCAATGAGAAGAACATCGTGTATGTCTGACAAGGACAACAGATATTTTGCGCGCCAAAGCGACACGAATCTTCGCCTGCTAATGTAGCCCCGGCATTTAACGAACGTTAAACATCATCAAAGTTACGTTAACGGACGTAACTTTTTGACGTACGTATGTTACGATTACCAACCGTTTGAAACAACCCGCCCTAAGAGTATCAGTGACTCTGTATCAGTATTACATATTTATTTTGGTGTAAAAATGTCAAGTTTTGTGCCGAATAAGCATCTTTAGACAAAGAACTTAGTGAAAGACCGAAATCGTACAACGTCACGAAATTGGAATTATTGGAGGTCCAGTCTGGTTAGAATATAAACGAATACATTAGTAAAATTACAAAGAGCACTTAGCATGTGGTGTTTGCCTGTAATTGGTTGTGCAGTTAGATTTAAGTCAATAACTTGTATGTATTTGTAATGTGTGAAATATCCGTAGCAACTGTTGGAGAACCTTAATTAAATAAATAAATGATGAAAAGAAGAGAAAAAACGCGAAAAATTACTACTCCAGATATGACAAAATTATTCTCCTACATGTTAATGCTCGTCCGCATGTTCAAAAAACGGCGGAAAGACGCATGAATTGACGTCATTAATATCAATGACGTCAATTCATACGTAGCCTCTTCGTAGGTTGTAGTGGACATAACAATATACATTTTTCTACAAAGGGAAGCTTAACACGGGCGTAGCCTCTAAAAAGCCTGTGCTTTAAAAATGTGTTCCGCGAAGGTGCTGTAAAACTGTAAGCATTTACATCGAAGTTTCGCCGATTTTGCCCCATGCAAAAGGGAGGCAAGGAATGTAATTAATGAATACAGTTTTTTTTTTAATAATTATAGCTAGTGCTTGACTGCAATCCCGCCTGATGGTAAGCTGTGAAGCAATCGTTGATGGTAAAGCGCACTAGTTTATTAAGCCTATTCACTTAAAAAACTTAGGAATAGGAAGGATGACGGCAGTTGAGCGAGGTGATGCAATGTTAAACCAACACGACCAAACGATGCTGCGCTAGAGGGAGATTGATCTGGAGACTCTCCACGAGAAACTCCCGACACAACAATATTTGGCGCATCGTACCCGCCACACAACGCCACACAACTGCTCAGACCCGTCCTCCGTACGTTCCAGTCATTGATTTCGATTGCACAGAACAGAGAAACAAATTCATAATCCATAACTAAAGTTGCGACAAATTAATTATATTTACCACTTGGCAATTGGCATTACGCGCAGCTGTGCCCAAAGTTTTGGGTTAGATCTACGACTAACTAAAAAGTACTGTTGGATTTTGCTGTTAATTTTTTTGTTTTGGAAAAAATCACTTGTGCCCGAGGCCGCGAAGTTTAGTGTTTTGTGTAAAACTAGCGGTCGCGAGCGACTTCGTTCGCGTGGAGTTAGTTATGCTCCGCTCCTATTGGTCGCAGCGTGATGTTAAATAGCCTAAAGCCTTCCTGGATTAATGGGTTATCCAACGCAAAAAGAATTTTTCATATCGGACCAGTAGTTCCCGAGATTAGTGCGAACAAACAAACAAACAAACTCTTCAGCTTTATATATTAGTATAGATTAGGGTATTCTGGTGGATAGTTTTTGGTACTGGGCTGTCGCAAGAACACACTTTTTTTTACAAAAGTGCCATTTCGATTTTAATCAAATTAATTACTGAGAAATAAAATTCGCATTACTAGTGTGGAGTGAACGTCGAATCATGGCTGGGTATAACTTAGCTGCTTCATTATCATGTGGTCGAAAACGAGAGTGTAATGGGGTCATGAACCCGTTTTTCTGGTAATACAATGGGTTATTTTATCATCATCATTATCATCAGCCTCTATTCATCCACTGCGGGACATAGGCCTCTTCTATGGCACGCCAACAGGCTCGAATCTGAACAGTTCTCCGTCAGCCACTACCAGCCACCTTTTTGATGTTATAGATTTATTTATTTCTGTGATGATGATGTTCCCGGCCGATTTCGGTCACGGCGACCACTTCGACTCCTAGCCGATGATTTGGCGCTTATGCGCCCGAAGATGTTATCAAATTTAAATATCTGGTTCCTTGTAGTGAATTACGGCCCACTCCATCTCGAAGAGAGGATAATTACTGTGAGTGCCAGCAGTAGCGATATTATAGCCGGTTACCTACATTATATAACTAAATATCGAAATACGCTGGGAGCTAGAATCATATATGTGTGTCATTTTATTTTTATTAATATTTCCTTTTTTATAATTATAAACTAGCGCTTGACGGCAATCCCGCCTGATGTAAGCAGTGATGCAATCGTTGATGGTAAAGCGCGCTAGTTTATTAAGCCCATTCACCTAAAAAATCTCAGTGAATAGGAAGGAAGACGGTAGTTGAGAGAGGTGGTGCAATGTTAAACCCAACAACACGACCAACGATGCTGCGCCAGAGGGAGATTGATGTCCACGACCAAACTCCCGACACAACAACATTTGACGCATCGTACTCGGCACACATTGCAACACAACTTCTCAGACCCGTCCTCCGTACGGCTTCACCAGACATCATGCCGGATCACGACGAATCGCTTGGCGGCAAGACTTTGTCTGGTAGGTGGTAACTTCTGCCGGCAGCCGATGTTATGGCCTACCACCGAGAAAATTATTTGTTGTTACAGCGTTCTTAGTTAGTAGTTCATACCCAGTGAACATTTCAGGTGACGTTAGACATTTGAGTTTAAAAAAAAAAAAATCTTTGGGCCACACTAGGAATTTCTCCTGTATCGTGGGTGCGTTTACAAACATATAAACTCATATACATAGACAGCTAAACCCGGAACAACTACTTGTAGGTCATACAAATATTTGTTCCGTGCGGGAATCGAACCCGCGACACGCAGCGCAGTAGTCTGATCACTCAACCAATGCACCAACCGTGTCGTCCATTGTTTATTGATCTAAACATGCAGTCCTGTGACAGACGGACAGTTGAACGGGTGGACAGCGAAGACTTAGTAATAGGATCCCATAGGCACAATTTAGCGTACAGAACTCCGAGTCGGGTCGCTTGTTTTAAATTGATCTCTGTCTGCAACTAGTGAATTGTGTATATAATAAATATTTTTTCATAAAACTAATGCTTGACCGCAATCCCGCGTCATGGTAAGCAGTGATACAAATGTTGATAGTAAGCGCGCTATTTTATTAAGAGCGTATTCCTACCCTTGAAGCCACTTAAATTGTAGTCCGACGAAAACACCGCCGCTGGCAACTCTCAATGTACGCGGTATAAAAGAAAAGGCGAAAGACTTCGTTCGGATCGTTGTGGTGTCAATAACGTAAGTGTGGTAACTCGCCATACGACGGGTCGTCCGATGATGGAATGGAGACGAGGGAATTAAATTATGAAATTCCCTCGCACACTCTCCAAAATGCATCCTATAGAACGCCGACAGGCTGGCTACTCTACGCCCGTGCTCCAGGCTTTGGAAACCGTTTAAATACATCTCAACTGTCGCCTTCATTGAATACAGATTTATTTTAAAACTATAGGTACCGTTATAAAGCCTTCCCCTGCTATAAAGCCGGATCAACCTTCAGTTTCTCATAAACAGGTCAAGATGCTAGCGCTCAATAGAGAGAGCTGGAAGGTGCAACCACGAGAGCGTAACTCTTAAGCGTTTAAAGTGTGACGAGTGGAAAATAGAAATGGATACTGTTCTAGGGTGGAAAATGGAATTTTCTGAATGTGTAATATACAACATGTAATGTAATTAAAGCACACCATCAAACACCTCAATTACAATCATCATCATCATCATCATCTCAGCGTTAATCCCAATCGCATTTTGGGGTCCGCTTTACCGGTCTAAGTGCTGATTTTGGCTAAACACCCCAATTAAAATATTATGTTATAATCATAATACATGCACTGAATTTTTAATTTAACATATTGTATATGCATTGTTATTTATTAAATTAGTTTTACCAATTATTGGAGAACGAAGACCTTAACGTTCTTAGAATAAGGTTTTTCTTTTCTTTATTTTGTATTGATTGATTAAATTTGTATGAACACAAGTAAAACTAAGATTTTAAAAGTCTGTAAAAACAACAGGGTTAATATTTTGGGATACACAAATTACCTATATTAGAAATGATATACAATATGTAAAGAAAACCCTGTCCGACCCATAAGGATAATAAAGGTTAGGTAAACACTTGACCAAATATAATATAAAATTTTACATAATCATCACAGTAACAATAATAATGAATTTTGAAATAATCTTTTTTCCCGGGTATTAATTCCAATTTCCCCGAAATTTAGTAATTTTTAAAAAACTGACAACACCATTTGCGGCGGAGCGAATAGCGATGCGACCACGTGCCGCATGCCCCGCCCCCTTTCACCCGCGCATGTATGCGCGGGTAAAGGGGGGCGGGGCTATCGGGTTGCCTACCGCACATGCATTAAGTTACCTCGTTTTTTCGAAATAATATTTATTTTTTTTGGGGGATTTTTTTTTTAAGTTTAGCCCGGCTTTATAGGCATTATTAGAATCAGTTAACGATACCTAGCAATACCTTCACGGATCGGACAGGGTTTTCTTTACATATTGTATAAACCGATTCAGTAAACGATTCTGAACAAAAGCGCGTAAATTAATTTACATGCTGTATAATTAATTTACATGCTGTATAATTAATTTACATGCTGTATAATTAATTTACATGCTGTATAATTAAGCGAATCGTCGTGTTCCGGCATGATGTCTGTTGTTGTGTCGGGAGTTTGGTCGTGGAGAGTCTCCAGATCAATTTCCCTCTAGCGCAGCTTCGTTTGGTCGTGTTGGTCTTGGGTTTAACATTGCATCACCTCGCTCAACTGCCGTCATCCTTCCTATTCCTTAGTTTTTTAAGTGAATAGGCCTAATAAACTAGTGCGCTTTACCATCAACGATTGCTTCACTGCTTACCATCACGCGGGATTGCAGTCAAGCACTAGTTTATAATTATTAAACAAAAAAAAAAAAAAAAAAAAAATTATGTGGAGTTCACTGTTAATTAAACCTTTACTTTAGTAGATATTGTATGGGTCAAATTTAATTAGCTAGCGGAACTCTGCCGGTGTGATGAGTGTCGATGATGGGGCTTAGCTTCACCTGCCTGGCCCGCTGGCATCTGTCAACATAGCTCATCGTAATCAAAACCTAAAAAAGCTTCGGATGCGACTGGGATTAACGCTGAGATGATGATGATGATATCTGGTCCCACATGTACGTACGCCAGTCGCGAGTACTACGCACCTGAATTTTGTAAAGAACACCCTCGATAAGGTCACTATAAAGATGGCGGACAAACATCTAGTTCGTCCCTTAGCATTATTTCTATTCATATCGGCCTTGTTAACAACTCTGCCATCAAACATATTCGAGGCTTTTAATAAACATTTCAACCGAACATTTTATTAAGTGAATTTCACACAACCAAAAACAGCCTGTAACATCCAATTACATTTAATCCAATTTGTGCGTACATTGGTTAAATTACGCGGTGTACAACGTTATGTACTATACACGTACACATGTGTGCTGGGATACATGTGTGTCCCAGCGGACGAATAACGCATTTAGAAACCAATTAAGCATAATTAATATATTGTGTGTTTATCTTGTAATTGAGAACTGTCCGAGGGTTTTAGGCTGTGGAGGTCATCCGTTTTCGTTATGTTGTTTATTCATGCATTATTAAAGTGTACATACGTACTCTAGATTGGTTTCACCTTAAATGTCTCAAATGGTCTGACAGAGTGCGAAATATCGAAGTCCTGCGACGAGCCAATGTTGGTGGCATTGAGGCTTATTTAATGCGTCGACAGCTTCGGTGGTGCGGACACGTATCACGTATGGCGGACGAAAGAGTGGCGAAGCGCATCTTCCTCTCCGAGCTGGAGGAGGGCAAGCGAAAGCATGGCGGACAACTCCTCCGGTTCAAGGATGTCTTAAAACGGCACATGAAGGGATGCAATATAGAACCCTCTGAATGGGAGCGTTTGGCAGCAAAACGGTCAGAATGCCGCAGAATGGTGTACGGACAAGTACGCGAGTTTGAGGAGCAGCGCAAAGCTGACCTCGATACCAAACGTGACCAATTAAAGGCTCGCCCACCTGCTGCCATCACATACAACTACGTCGACGGCGTGCTTACGTGCCCTCAGTGTGCACGAAGTTTCACCGCGAAGATAGGCTACATAAGCCATCTTCGGGCGCATGAGCGCCAAATCATCGGCTAGGAGTCGATGTGGTCGCCGTGGCCGAAATCGGTCGGGAACATCATCATCATCATTAAAGGGTAATAACCAATGGTTAAGGCTACTGGAAGGTCATGAGCTTGATACGAGTAGCTACTGTTGGAATAGAGAACTGTCTATCTTACGCACAAACACTGTAGTTAATTATACCCCGCTCTTGCTTCGTACGCTTATTTTGATGTCACAAACATCCAGATTTCTCACTTTAATATCGTGTGATAGACATTGTGGCTAATGTATAGATGACAGCAGGGCAAGCTACCCGAAACTGTCAGATATTCCCAATCAACATTAAACCTTAATGCTTTAGAGGTAAAGTTGAAAATATAAAGATAGCTGCTTTTTTTTTATAAATTATAAACCAGCGCTTGACCGCAATCCCGCCTGTTGGTAAGCAGTGATGCGATCGTTGATGGTAAAGCGCGCTAGTTTATTAAGAGCCTATTCACTCTAGCCTTGAAGACACTCAAATTGTAGTGTGACGGAAACACCGTCGCCGGCAAATCGTTCCAGTCCCTCTACGTACGCGGTATAAAAGAAGAAGCGAAACGCTTCGTCCGGATCGTAGTGACAGACTGTAGTGATCTGACAGTTTGTAGTAGCTTGATGCGGTGTCTGTACATACTCACGCTTCTCGCCGCAGCTGAGCTCAAGTATTGACCTTTTTCTGCCTTTATCACTGTAAAGGCATCCGCCGCGAGTTTTTGCATCCCTTCCTGAACTCCGCTAGACCAGAGTAGAGGAATTCGTGAACAATGTATTGAACCGCTAGACATTGCGTCTATTGTACGTAGGTAGTCGCGTTTCTCGCCACTGAAGGCAAATACAGATTTTTAAAGATTCGTGTCTATTAATACACCGACCTTCCGGATTGAATATTCATTGGATAATGTTAAAAACCTCATCAAAATTAAGAATTAAATAGCGCGCTTTACCATCAACGATTGCATCACTGATAAATCAGTGCTTGACTGCGATCTCGCCTTATTAGGCGGGATCGTGGTGATTTATGTACGGTAAAGGACGCGGGAAACCGCTAAATGCGGGAGGCACCGGACCAGTCGTTGTAGAAAACCTTGGGGGAGGCCTATGTCCAGCAGTGGACGTCTTTCCGCTGAAATGATGATAATGCATATTTACACCAGGTCGCTTATCAAATCATCTCAAAGCCAAACACATAGGTATCTAGTTTATTTTGTACCAAAAAGTCGAACTTCCTGCATCGGGCGAGTCTCTATTACATAATGAACGAAACCGAGCGATATTAACGTGAGATTTGCGAGATTAGCGAAGGAATTACCGTGGTTTCGGTAAGGAATAGTTAAAAGTATTAGTGAATTAGAGTCATGTTTCACGATAATCTAATCTAATTGACATTAAATAGTTGACTTACTCCGACAACTTTTATTCAAGGAATATAATTGACATTGGACAGTTATTGTACCAAAAAAGAATTCCGACGAATTGAGAACCTCCTTCTTTTTTCAAAGTCTGTTACAAAGTCAGCCTTAACAGAAACAACAACGCAAGGAAGCGGTAGTAGCGAAATTTATATACGAAAAACAAAATATTCTCGGTGGTAGGCCATAACATCGGCTGCCGGCGGAAGTTACCACCTACCAGACAAAGTCCATAGTTATCATCAACGATTGCATCACTGCTTACCATTAGGCGGGATTGCAGTCAAGCACTAGTTTATAATTATTCAAAAACCCAAAAAAAATATTGATGGCAAAATTATCATAATTTCACAGTTTTCCGACCTCTTTCAAATTAACCCAATTTCTGGTGTTAAATAGTTACGATGTGTAAGTGTTGGCTACTACTTAACAGCGCGCTCGGCAGTAAACTCAATAAATATTGCATAGCATGCCACGCTAATGTTAGCTTCTACTTTAAAACAGCTTAGGAACTGAACGCAATTTGCACGAAACGCTGGTAAAATGGAGGTGAATGGAAATAATTAAGTCATTTAGGTACGTCGTTTTTTACCAGATGAGGCTGAATTTAAGTTTATAGATGAAGTAAAGGCCCGTTGGTGTGCGGAGTACTGCAGCCACATTTGGGATGGTGCTGCAAAATGTCATCTGGCTACTTTGGATTCAGTGGAAAGGCATGCGAAAAGGCTGATTGGCGACCCAGATTTAACTTAAAACGGCCTCCAAAGCCTGGAGCACAGGCGTAGAATAGCCAGCCTATCGGTGTTCTTTAGGATGCATTTTGGTGAGTGTGCGGGGGAATTCCATGATTTAGTTCCCCATCTCCATTCCATCATCGGATCACCCGTCGCACGACGAGTTTCCACCCTTACGTTTTTAACTCCACTACGATCCGGACGAAGCGTTTTGCCTCCTCTTTTATACCGCGTAGGTATATCGAGGGACTGGAACAATCTGTGTTTCCGTCGGACTACAATTTGAGTGTCTTCAAGGCTTGAGTGAATAGGCTCCTAATAAATTAGCGCGCTTTACCATCAGCGATTGGAAGGCGGGATTGCGGCCAAGCACCAGTTTATAATTTATAAAAAAAAAGTGACAGCCATTTGTATTCAAAAACTTAATTACAGGGCAATACCGTGAAGAACATGACCAACACAGACGAACAAGGACGACAAACAAGGACTTACTTTAAAGGAAAAGAAGAAACAAACAACAAGGACGGGTCTGAGCAGTTGTGTTGCGATGTGTGCCGGGTACGATGCGCCAAATGTTGATGTCGGGAGTTTGATCGTGAGGGTTCCAGATCAATCTCCCTCTCGCGCAGCATCACCTTGCTCAACTGCCGTCTTCCTTCCTATTCACTCAGTTTTTTTTTTGTTAATAGGCTCTTAATAAACTAGCGCGCTTTACCATCAACGATTGCATCACTGCTTATCAGCAGGCAGGATTGCGGTCAAGCGCTAGTTTATAATAATAATAAAAAAAAAAAATTTAAAGACACACCCACATCTATTAACCTCACATTAGGCTTGCATGGTACAATAGATGTTACGTTATTACCTTGAATAAAGTCATGTGTTTTTTAAATGAACAGACAGCAGTACTGCTGGGGAGTTTGTTCCGCCACTTCTGCTTCCCAGCGAAAGCACTAGGAAGTGTCGAAGGGCGGGCTATTTGGGGGACTGTCTTGTGTAATATTTACTTTTAAAAAGTGCTGATTCTCAGCCTTATTTAAATAAATGACTTTTGATTTTGAATTTGATATTTTCACAAAGAAGAGTCCGCAGTCTTAGCAGGCAGTAGTTTCAAATTTTATATCGATTATGTATTTGACGTCATCAACGACGGCGGAGCGATAGGATCGTTATCATCTTGGTGTGGTGTTAAGAACTCCATTTCGTAGGTGAGTTTAAAATTAAAACCCGAAGGGTAACTTTACCCTCCAATCTTGGCAATAACGATTTAAATAGGCAAACCGATAGTTTCGCCCTGGAGAAGTGCCCTGGTCCGCGTCTCAATCCGAAGTTACCGTTCAACTCACTTTCCAAAACGACTCTTCCACGTGCCGCCATTACAAAATAACGTCACAGCGTTTACCCCACTACTAAATAAATCAAATTATCAATTTCTATTAAAATTATATCGTTATCGTAGTCGTGGTGGCCTAGTGGTTAAAACACCAGCCTCTCAAGTATGAGTGCGCGGGTTTGATTCCAGGTCAGGCAAGTACCAATGTAACTTTTCTAATGTGAAGGCTAGAGTGAATAGGTTCTTAATAAACTAGCGCGCTTTACCATCAATGATCGCATCACTGCTTACCATCAGGCGGGATTGCGGTCAAGCGCTTGTTTATAACTTATAAAAAAAAAAAAAAAAAAAATATATGTACTTTCTAAATATAGGTATCTTGGACACCAATGACTGAAGGTGAAGGAAAACGTCTTGAGGAAACCTGGACTTTAAGTCTGAAATCGCCAACCCGCATTGAGCAAGCGTGGTGATTATGCTCAATCCTTCTCTGTATGAGAGGAGACCTGTGCCCAGCAGTGGGACGATAAAAAGGTTGGTAATGATGACGATGATATCGTTATCCACGACATATCTAAATTGAACGGATGGGCCAGATCGGGTTCGGGTTTCTTTTGGCGACAGTATCAGTGCAGCAGGCTAACGAGGAGGTCATTCCTAAAATTCCGCATAGTTCGTCGACCAAAATAAAACAAGCTACGATCAAGTCCCAACAGACTTCATAACTGTCGTCCTATTTATTTGGAAAGGGTTAAATTGATCCCAGGCAATAAATTCAGGCTAACTGCTAGGTAATCCCGATTTACGAAGATTTATGTTTTCTCTCGGGACGATATGTACGCTTACGTTTTATGTGACCCTGGTAGCTGGTGGTTAGTATATAGTAGTTTTAATGACAGTAGGAACGCTTTTTGTATCCATATCCAATACAATTAATATATTTATGTTAATTAATATGTTATTTAATATATACAATGTTTCTTTGATTGTATTTCGTTGTGACAGAATCTTCCTTAAAAATGAAATAGTACATACAGACCGTTCTAAATCGACCATTTAATGTATAGGGTTCAGTACCCAAAAAGGTATTTTATTAAGACTCCACTCTTTTTCGTCTCATTTGTCTATCTGTCACGAGTCTGTAGTATCTCATGAACTGAGATAGATGGACAGTAGTGAAATTTCACAGATGATGAATTTCTGAAGCTGATATAACAACACATACTATAAACAGTTTTTAGCTTAGCTGGCTGTGGCCACGCCACAATAGCGGCAGTAAATCCCCTCTTTGAGGAGTGACTAGAGAGTCGCCACGGTGTCCTCACCTTCCGCCTGACGCAGGTACTCACCGGACGCGGCTGTTTCGGGAGATTTCTGTTCCGTAGAAGGCGGGAGGAATCGCCAGGGTGTCACCACTGTGTGGATCGCATGGAGCATACGATGGAGGTCTGCTTGACTTAGGTAGGTCATGGTCCGGAGCGAGAGTGCATGGCAGGCCGTCACGAGTCAAGGCGGAGCGTGTGATTTTGCGAGAATCCCAGCGCCCTCACGCCTCAAGCCGCCGCAGGAGACGCCCTGGTCGGGAGACAACATCGGACTCCCGGCCGCTGTAGGCGCGGGCCTGCGGTAAGTACCAGGCCTCAAAGAGATGTCAGCACACCGTGATGGGGTTCACGTAGACCGATGCCTCCTAGGCCAGGGTTGTGGGTTGGTTATATAAATAATAATAAATCATTTATTTGCATTAAATATAAAGAAACCGCGGCCCTGGCGCACAGACAAGTGAAGGAACACGGGTGACTTTTAGTCAGTAAAAGTCTGACACCCCCTTCCGCTCCGCTCAGAGCGGGAGAGGTCATTTGATGATATCCCATTCAAAACAAAAAAGGATAATTGGCTGAGCGTCGATCTCTCTCTCTCTCTCGTTAGCTGGGCAGTTTGTTCTGTCTATTACTTCTTACTCAAGCAAACGTTTATACAATAATCTATCATGTCAATTTATTTGAGTGATATGAGTTTTTTCAAAAATAACTTTAACTCCTATGGAATAAAGTTCAGATTTACGCTACCTAACTTAAAATCTATACTAATATATAAAGCTGAAGAGTTTGTTTGATTGAACGCGCTAATCTCAGGAACTACTGGTCCGATTTGAAAAATTCTTTTTGCGTTGGATAGCCTGTTAATCTTGAAAGGCATAAGGCTATATAACATCACGCTGCGACCAATAGGAGCGGAGCATAACTAACTCCACGCGAACGAAGCCGCTGGCGGCCGCTGGTTCTATTATAAACTTTTCATTAATGCTAGTCACTGTGAAACAAAGTTGATATTTGCTTAACTTGACATAACATGAATTCCAAATATACATTTGAATAGACTTTAGATGCATTGCAAATGTAAAAAATCCAGCCGTTATGTACATCTGATGCATATTAATGAGCTGTAACCATGTGGATTGGTGCAGGTCGCGTGATCATGCATGCACGCACGCGATCAGCGGTGCAGCGAATTCACGTTACAATACACAATATGATGGGCTAGGTGGGACGCCTACCAAACATAAGAAATAAAATTGTGCAGCTGGATGGTCAGCTGCATAATTTTATCTCTTAAGTTTTGTTACAAATATGAGTTTGTAGAAGGACTTATGGCCGGTAGAGAAGAGGAACCATTTTTTTTTGTTAGGGATGGGAAATCGACCTCTCCCGCTCTTTTTTTTTGTTTTTTTTTTTTTTTATATATTATAACCTAGCGCATGACCGCTATCCCACCTGATGGCAAGCAGTGACGCAATCGTTGATGGTAAAGCGCACTAGTTTATTAAGAGCCTATTCACTCTAGCCTTGAAGACACTCAACTTGTAGTCCGACGGAAACACTGCCGCTGGCAAATTGTTCCAGTCCCTCGATGTACGCGGTATAAAGGAGGATGCGAAACGCTTCGTCTGGATCGTAGTGGTGTTAACAACGCAAGGTGGAAACTCGCTGTACGACGGGTCGTCTGATGGTGGAACGGAGATGGGGTAATTAAATCGTGCAACTCCCTCGCACACCCCCCAAAATGGCTGCGGTACTCCACACACGAACGGACCTGTGCTTTGTTCAACATTAGAAGCTCCCCTTGTGTGAAGTACTGTCGGACCTTGGCGATAACGCCAAGTTTCCTGGCAGCCACCTTGGCCTTGGACTCAATGAACCGCCCAAAGTTTAGGCTATTAAATCGGCTTCTACACATATAAATATGTGCTTGAAGTAATAAATAAATTCAAATAATACTGCAAAAAATGAGTCTCTACGTATACGCAGTGAAATTTTAGTCGTCTAACAAAGACAGACCAATTCATGTGATTACTACACTAAAGTAAAAAAAACGATATTTGCCAAAATAAAAAAAGTAATGAAAAAAATATTACTTATGAGCTAAGGTGAATGAACCCTGGTAAAGATTTTACCACTCTATTCCGCGTGTACTTGGAACGCAAGAGTCGGACTGCGCTTACATACCGGTTGTTTCAAACTACTTATAAGCTTAAAACTAAAAGCTTGGGACTGTAAAGCTTGGGACTGAGCTGCTCACTCTGCTAAGCATTGTTATTAAGCAATATGCGTAATTATAATGTAAATTATTGTAAACGTTTTCATTTTTAATGTCTGGATTTGAAAAAAGACGATGATCCCTGAGTTTGTTTCGGCAATTTCTTCTCAGAGGTAGTCAGTTAGGAAATTCCGGCTTCATCTAGTTAAAAAAATATATATATGACGTGTAAAAGTGATCAGTGAAGGATCACTACATATACAATATGTAAAGAAAACCCTGTCCGATCCGTGAAGGTATTGTTAGGTATCGATAACTGATTCTACTAATGCCCACAAAGACAGGCTAAACTTAAAAAAAATCCCTAAAAAAATAAATATTAGTTCGCAAAAAGAGGTAACTTAATACATGTGCTGTAAGCAACCCCATTCCGCGGGCGGGCGGGGGGCAGGGCACGCGGCACCTGTGACGTCGTCGCGTCGCCATTCGCTTATAATAATACCGGTGTTGTCACTTTTTTAAAAATTACCAAATTTCGGGGAATTTGGAATTAATTCCCGGGAAAAAAGGATTATTTCAAAATTCATTAGTATTGTTACTGTGATGATTACGTAAAATTTTATATTATATTTGGTCATGTGTTTACCTAACCTTTATTATCCTTATGGGTCGGACAGGGTTTTCTTTACATATTGTATAATTACGCATATTACTTAATAACAATGCTTAACAGAGCGAGCAGCTCAGTCCCAAGCTTTATAGTCGCAAGCTTTTAGTTTTAAGCATAGATGTAGTTTGAAACAACCTGTATGTAAGCGCAGTCCGCAAGAAATGAAATGAAATCGTTTATTAAACAAGTAGGACTTGTTTAATAAACGATTTCATTTCATTTCTTTTCATCCTGCACCATAATAATGCATGACATTTTTTTTAATTAATCTAAATCGATTTTATTCTACGGTGTATACAAAGGACAAAGCCCGCCTGGGATCCTGACAGCTGCATCAAACGTACCTACACTGTAGTTTAGACAACGACTATGATTTGCTTAACGAGTGCCTTCATCAACTGTTACTGCATGATTAGATAATAACAGAGTATTATTATGAGGTTAAATAGGCAATCGCTCGATGCAAAATAGACCGACCTCCGACCGGTCGACCTCCGTGGCGCAGCGGTCAACACGCCTGCCTGCGACGCGGAGGCCCCGGGTTCGATCCCCGGCCAGGTCATGATGGAAAACGATCTTTTCCTGATTGACCTGGGTCTTGGATGTTTATCTATATATGTATTTATTATAAATATAGTATCGTTGAGTTAGTATCCCATAACACAAGTCTCGAACTTACTTTAGGGCTAGCTCAATCTGTGTGATTTGTCGGTAGGTATATATATCTATATAAATAAAAATGAATTGTTGTTCGTTAGTCTGATTATAACCCGAGAACGGCTGGGCCGTTTGAGCTGATTTTGGTTTTAAAATGTTTGTCGTAATCCAGGGTCGGTCAACACGGTGAGCAAACAAGGAAAAATTGCGAGTAATATATAGTAAAACGACAATTCCATTTTCCCATATAAAAATTGACCACTTACTTTCTGTCAAACACTTAACAGTATTTGTACTCTCAGTCCCACTCGAATTGAAGAACGCATTAAAACAAGACTTTTGAATCGACAACATAATACCAACTTTGCTCATGACATCGTGTATTTAAATTTCAAAATATAAAAATAATAATTAATAGGTTGACATGTTTGACGGATGCCAACCTTACAGTGTTACCAACTCTCAAAAATCTTTAAATACGTCTATGGATACAACGTGTAGGTGCGCGGATCAGCTATATATAATAAAGCATAACGTTATGTTATTAAAAAATATTATAACACCCTAATATCGCAACTATTAGGCTTTTCAGCTTTTTTACCATTTTCATAGACCACACAGAAATACCCCCAAATTTGTCCGATTAGCATAAATAATAAAACCGTATATTATCTTAAAACAGTATTTCTACAAAAACACACCCGAAAGTTACCCAATCATACCGAAGAACACTCCTGACTAGATTAGCACTGAAGAAGAGCAAGAAACTGCACGTGAAGAGCGCCGCCTTAGTATGGCTCGACGGCATGGTTGTGACTCACAAGAGCAAAGGGAAGCAGCCCGTGAAACGGCTTGGTTGACAATGCGAAATCATCGAGTAAACCTTAGAGATTAACAGCTAGATAATTTATGAAACACAAGAAGAAATTCATCAAATACTGATTTGATTCAGGCAGCTTATCAATACGATTGCGTTACTGCTTACCATCAGGCAGGATTGCGGTCAAGCGCTAGTTTATAATATTTATAATATATATATAAAAAAAATAATGATTACTGCTTGCATACTAGCGTTTAGTGGAACTGGTAAGACATTCCTCATGTCAGTAGTTTTAGCCACTGTTCACGCAAGATCCAACATTGCCGTTGCAGTTGCTTCTTCTGGAATAACAGCCACGTTGCTAGAAGCATATGCTAGCGAGGCATATTCTGCATTAAAATTTCTATTAAATCTTCAATTTATTGAAGAACCAACATGTAACATTACAAAGCGCTCCGCTATGGCCAATGTTTTATCCGATTCGAATATTATCATCTGGGACGAATGCTAAATGGCGCATAAACGTGCATTGGAAGCATTTTACTGTCTGGCGATTTCCGCCAAACATTGCCAGTAATTCCCAGATTGACTACTGCCAACGCAATAAACGTTTGCCTCAAATTATTGAATCTATGGCACTATGTTAAGAAACTTCAGCTGACAACAAACATGAGAGTTGCATTGCTGAACGATACATCTGCGGAAGATTTCTCTGAGAAATTGCTGAATATCGGTAATGGTCGAGTACCTGTCGACGAATCGAGTGGACTAATTTCATTTCGTCCGAATTTCTGTAACTTTGTCTTATCGAAACACGAACTCATCAACAAAGTATTCGCAAACATCATTATTATTAACCTCAAAAATAATGAATGGTTGAGTAAGCGAGCAATATTGGTAGCTGAAAATAAAGATGTAGATGACTAAAACTACATAATTCAGAATGAGATCATTGGTACACTGCATTCTTTCAAATCTATTGACTGTGTATGGAATTTTTAAACTCCTTGGATGTACCTGGCTTACCACCACACACTTTACAACTAAAGATTGGTTCCGTAGTAATCATGATTCGAAACTTTTTTTATTTTTTTTTTTTTGTCGGGCTGGGAATCCTCATAGGATGTCCGCCGCCCTAGGGTGGGCGACGGGGTCTGTCAGACTTTTACTGACTAAAACCACGCCGGTGTCTCTTATATCACGAGCGCGCGTAGGGCCGCGGGAGTCTAAATTCTTCCGCAGCCCCACACTCTCGTGCTGGCCCGGTCTGCCCGGGCCTCGTCTCCGGCACGGGGTAGTGGGGTGTTAAGCTATCCCGTGCATCGCCTAAGAGGCGCGCGCTGACACTCGCGCGCGCCTCCGCCTCGGGGTCCATCGAATAGGGGGCGGGGACTTCCCCATGTCCCTCGCCCCTGGACCCATTCATGGGGGGCGGAAGAGGGCGTTATCCGCCCTTCTTCGGCGCCCGGTGCGTCTTCTGCGGCCCGGGAAGGGAGTTGAGATCTCCCTCTCCCGTTCCGCAGCTTCCTTCTGCGACATCACGTCCTCGCAGAAGGACACCACCGCGTCCCACGACTCTGCGCTGCCGGCCATCCTCCGCACTACTGCCGGCAGCGTCAGGTCGCCTCCTACTTCATTTGTGAGGACACGGCGCTGCTCCTCCCAAGCTACACACTCGGAGAGCGTGTGCTGCGCCGTGTCCTCCCCGCATTGGACGCAGTGGTGGCACCGAGCGTCCGGCTCCCTGCCTAGGCGACACAGGTACTTGCCGAAGCAGCCGTGCCCCGACAGCACCTGAGTCACCCTGAACGACAGGGAGCCGTGCCTTCTCCCGAGCCAGTCGTCGAGTACTGGCCGGATCGCCTCGACGGTAGCGAGGCCGGCGGTAGGGCGTATAAGCCTCTGCCGCCAGTCCGCCACCAGGACCTGACGGAGCTCCCCTTGGCGCAGCTCGATCTGCCGCTACACCGGACTGGAGCCCCGTGTCCGCTCTTCCTCGCGCCATCGGTACAATGACGCGTGTACTTTCGCCTCTAGGTCCCAGGGCGGGGATCCGGCCAGGACGCCAGCCGCCTCGTAGGAAATCGTGCGATACCCGCGGACGACCCTGACGGCCATCGCCCTCTGCGGCTTGCGCAGAACGGCGAGTGTTCCGGCCGTCAGGTCCATCGCCCACACAGGGGTCCCATACAGGGCCATGGACCGCACGATTCCCACGTGGGGCCCGAGCGCCGCCTGTAGGCGGTTATACGTATAACCGCCTACAGGCGGCGCTCGGGCCCCCCATGTTGGGAAGCAACGTTGACAGCGCGCCTGCTGCACCCATCAGCTTGGGCGCCAGCCGCCGGAAGTGGGGTCCGAATTCCCATCGGCTGTCGAGCACCAATCCCAGATACTTCATGGTGGACTCGACAGCTATCCGGGCACCACTGACCACGATATGTGATCCCGGCGCCGGCGCACGCCGGGGGCCATGGAATACCATGGCCTCCGACTTGTCAAGGGCCACCTCCAGGCCCAGGCGCCGGATGCGGGTCACCACCTGTGACACCGCAGCCGTGGCTATCAACGTTGCCTCCCTGTGCGAGCTCCCTCGGGCAGTGACAAGCGTGTCGTCCGCATAACACGGCAAGTCGGCGCCCGACGGAAGGTCGCCTCTCAGCACCCAGTCGTAGCCGATGTTCCACAGGAGCGGTCCCAAGACCGATCCCTGTGGAACACCGCACGACATTTGGTACCGACCGGCACCGTCACGTCCCCGATAGATGACGCATCTATCCTCCAGATAAGCCCCTACTATGCGGCGGAGGTAGGGAGGCACCCGATGGTATTTCAGGGCCTCCCTAATACAGCTCCAGGGTAGGGTGTTGAAGGCGTTGGAAATGTCTAAAGACAGCGCCAACACCACCCCACCCCGGGATACCGTATCTTCCGCCAGGGCTCTCACGCGCATGATTGCGTCTATAGTGGAGCGCCCCCGACGAAAACCGAACTGGTTGTCGTCCAGGTTCGGCCCGTCTCCGCACAAGTGGCCGACGAGGCATGATTCGAAACTTAAAGCAACCATAACTATGCAACCGAACACGGTGGTAAGTAAATTGATGAACAATTTGATTTACGCCACAATACTCAAAGAAAAATTCAAAGGTGAAGAAGTTCTCATTCCGAGGGTGCCGATGATCCCAACCGACAGGCCGATCCGTCACAAGGCCAATCGTTGAAAGTTTGTGGTCTTAATCTCGAACATCCATATTTTTCCCATGGCCAATTATATGTGGCATGTTCGCCTGAAGACCTTCCACATCATTTGTTTTCGCGCCTGCAAAAATTGTAGTTTTTCAGCAGGCGCAAGGTGGCAAATAAAGAATCATTGAATAATTATATGTTTTTTATTTAAAACTAGCTTTCCGCCCGCGGCTACGCCCGCGTGGAATTCGGTTATATCGCGGTTTTTAGATTTCCCTCGGGACTATAATTTTTTTTTTCAATAAAAGGTGGTCTATGTCCTTTCTCAGGGTCTAAAGATTGTCTGTGCCAAATTTCATCAAAATCGGTCGAGAGGTTTAAGCGGGAAAGCGTAACAGACAGACAGACAGAGTTACTTTCGCATTTATAATATTAGTATGGATTATCCGAATTTAAAAAGTATAAAATGTGATCATGTGATATTGCCTTTAGGGCGGAACAAAGTTCGCCGGGTCAGCTAGTATATATATAAAATAGTGGTAAAAAGAATATTTTATATTTTTTTTTTTATTTATTTCAGGCAAAAATGCTTATACAATATGTAAAGAAAACCCTTCTCTGATCCGTGAAGGTATTTTTAGGTATCGATAACTGATTTACAAAGCCAGGCTAAAGTTAAAAAAAATACCCTTAAAAAAATAAATATTATTTCGCAAAAAGAGGTAACTTAATACACGTGCGGTAGGCAGCACATGCGTGGGCGAAGGGGGCAGGGCACGCGGCACGTAGTCGCATCGGTTATAATAATACCGACAAAAATAGTGTTGTCACTTTTTAAAAAAAAAAGGCCAAAATTAGGGGAAGTTGGAATTATATCGTGGAAAAAAAAGATTATTTCAAAATTCATTAGTATTGTTACTATGATGATTATGTGAAATTTTATACTTTATTTGGTCATGTGTTTACCTAACCTTTATTATCCTTATGGGTCAAACGGGGTTTTCTTTACATATTGTATATACCTACAAAAATGTCGGGTCCTTGATTTTACGAAATTATTTTGGTTTATTCGCGTATATTGTACGGACAACAGCAAGCTACCCTAAACTGTCAAGCATTCCCAATTAATCTGGAGCCTTAATGCTTTAGGTTTTTTATTATGGTAGCTTGACGCGCTTTCATCTGTAGCTTCTCCAGCGTTATCAACGATTCTTCTCTATAATACCTACTCAGTTTTAATTTTCGAGGTCAGGACGTACCCTGTGTATTGAATTATCTCGCGCCAGGTACCAAGGTAAGATGGTGCCAAATTGCATTAAAGCTGACACGGTAACATTGTCGAACAGTAGCACGAATTTCACATAATAAATTTGTTAATTCATCAAAGGTTTTATCTACTTACCGACCCATCTTTTTCTTTAAATGGCTGCTGCGCAGGAATCCATACTAATATTATAAATGCGAAAGTATCTCTGTCTGCCTGGCTGTCTGTCTGTCCGGCTTTCACGCCAAAACTACTGAATCGATTGTAATGAAATTTGGTACACAGATAGACTAGAGCCTGAGAAAGGATATAGGCTATAAAACATCTCGCTATGACTAATAAGAGCAGAGCAGTAACAAAAAATGTTGCGGAAACGGGAGCAAACGCGGTCGTACTACATATTGCTCCCATTATTTTAACAGGCGCTTATTTTATATCAACTGAGCTCATTCGGCTAGAAGCTTACGCGGGTGAAACCGGGCACAGCTAGTCTTCTATAAATCGAACAAAAAGGAAAAAAAAATTGTCGGTAACATCTTTTCTTGAGAATTAATGACAAAGAGAACTATCAACGCTGACAAAAGTTGCTTAATATTCGAGATTATATTAGAAATCCCCATCAAACTGATTTTTATTAAATGTCATTCGGTTTATTTTACAACATTTTTGTAAATATTATATGCTGGCACCGTGTATCTATCATATAATTAATTTATCTGTCCTGGCTAGATTTTACTCTAGGTGCATCGTTTATATAAATAAGTCTGTATAAAATTAATCTATCCAAAATTACGTAAAAAAAAAATTAAAGAGCAATACCTATAATCAAATTTTCTTTTTTTTCCTTTTAATCAGGATTTTTGAACGTCAATATTACATATGACAGTCCCCCAAAACGCCACCCTTCGCCACTTCCTAGTGCTTTCGCTGGGAAGAAGAAGTAGCGGAACAAACTCCCTACAGCACAGCTGTCTGTTCATTAAAAAATAAACACGTGACTTTATACAATACTATGTAGGTACAGCAATGAACACAAGAAAACACAACAACGATGAAATTATTTACCATATGCCAGCTAGCCACGCCAAAATGCCAGCAAAGCAAAAACAAAATATAAAATATCATGTAAATAAGTAAAAAGTTATTACTTAAAAAAAGCTCCGGGTATAAAGGGCGTGACAGCTCACATATTTATGTATTGTATATTGCTTACTGGAGTTTCTTTCCCATTTTTCGCGGGTTCGATCGGGTTCTTCGATCCCTGCGCACTGCAAATATTTGTATGCATGAATATGAATATTTGCACTGGTTTGGTCATGCCTCGGAAAGCACGTTAAGCCGTTGGTCCCGGTTGCCATACGAACATCTAGTGGAAGTCGTTACGGGTTGCTGGAGCCCTCAAAAGTCCAACAATTGGTCTAACTGCAATGCTTCGATATCGCCTTTGGGTTGTGGAGGTCAGACGGCAGTCGCTTCAAGGAAAATATCGAAGTTTAGCCAAAATGAGCCGTTAGACTGGTAAAGCGGACCCCAGACTCCAAAGCTGAAAAAGCTAGGGATGCGACTGGAATTAACGCTGAGATGATGATGACGAGTTTCTTTCCCATTCTTCTCCGCACGAAAACTAACTTTTGGAAGAAGAGACTAGAATCAATTCTATTTTACTGTAATTTTCGACGTTCAAAAGTGCCTTTTAAGTGGCTGTATAAAATAAATACCTTGATTTTGACTCCATGTTTATACGATTAAGCAATGAAAATAACCCTTACTTTATTCTGTTTTCGCTCCACTACACTTAATTTTACGCTACCCTTTTAAAGAAAAACATAAGGGCCTTGTTGCGGAGACGTAAACCCACGACTATTCACGGGTCACTTGTCCTGAATGAATAATAAGACATTTAGTTCACGATCGATAGGACCACTTGAAGCGACGGAATTAGTTCCTTGCAGGAATGTTTTCCTGGTACTTAACAGGACACGACAGAATTGCTTATTGGGGCATAATAATGATGATCAGTTTATGATGGCTGGTGGATAAGAGCATTATTACAAAGGGTCATAACGGGAATGATGTCATAACGGGACCCATAGTAATATGATTTTAAATGTTTTATTGTAATTTTTTTTTTCACGTGATTTCTTTAGCGATGTTGAGCAGTTAGAAGTGGAAGAAGTATCGAGCGTGACCAACCTTATTTTTTGTTTGGATGGGAAATCATTAAATGACTCCTCCCGATCCGGGCGGAGCGGAAAGGCGTGTCAGACTTTTACTGACTTAAACCCGACCGTTTCTTCACTTGTATGCGCAACGGCCAGGGCCACGGTTTCTTTTTTGATCAAAGCGTGACCAACCTTTTGTTTTTGTTGGGATGGGAAATCATCAAATGAGTTCTCCTGCTCTGGGCGGAGCGGAAGACCGTGTCAGACTTTTACTGACTAAATCCGTGTTTCTTCACTTGCCTGTACGACGGCCAGGGCCACGGTTTCTTGTTTAACCAACCCGCAACCCTGACCCAGGAGACATCGGTCTTCGTGGACCCCTGACACAATAATCGTTTGTTGTTTTTTAACTTTTCGTGTATTCTGTGTATTATAATAATTTATGTTTTCACATCTGTTGGTCAGTATTGTCACGACTGCTATTTTGAGGGTTCCGTACCTAAAAGGTAAAACGGAACCCTATTCATGAGACTTCGCTGTCCGTCTGTCCATCCGTCTATCACCAGGCTGTATCTCATGAACCGTAATAGCTAGACACTTGAAATTTTCAGAGATTATGCATTTTTGTTGCCGCTATAACAAAAAATAAAAAATAATATATTTAAGGGGAGCTCCCATACAACAAACGTGCTTTTTTGTCGTTTTTAAAGCTATTAGTACGGAACCCTTCCTGCGCGAGTCCGACTAACACTTGGCCGGTTTTTTTTAACATTATAAACTAGTGCTTGATCGCGATCCCATCTATTAAATAGTGATGCAATCGTTGATGTTAAAGCGCACTAGTTTATTAAGAGTCTATTTACGCTATCCACAAATGTACAACTGTAAGTTTATTTACGCTATCCACAAATGTACAACTGTAAGTCTATTTACGTTATCCACAAATGTACAACTGTAAAGCGCACTAGTTTATTAAGAGTCTATTTACGCTATCCACAAATGTATAACTGTAAGTCTATTTACGCTATCCACAAATGTGCAACTGTAAAGCGCACTAGTTTATTAAGAGTCTATTTACGCTATCCACAAATGTACAACTGTAAGTCTATTTACGCTATCCACAAATGTACAACTGTAAGTCTATTTACGTTATCCACAAATGTACAACTGTAAAGCGCACTAGTTTATTAAGAGTCTATTTACGCTATCCACAAATGTATAACTGTAAGTCTATTTACGCTATCCACAAATGTGCAACTGTAAAGCGCACTAGTTTATTAAGAGTCTATTTACGCTATCCACAAATGTACAACTGTAAAGCGCACTAGTTTATTAAGAGTCTATTTACGCTATCCACAAATGTACAACCGTAAGTTACGGTTCTTGTCCTTACAATTGTACATTTGTGGAAAGCGTGTTCATTTCAAGATTACCTACGGAATGAAAATGTTCAATGTCTTCAAGTCTAGAGTCTTGTCCAAAATCTTAGTACGCTGTATGGACGTCAGCACAGCGTGCTACTGCAATCTGTTGAATTTCTTCAATAGATCTTCTCGCCAAAGCATTAGGTTCAAAATTCTACAAAAGCTTATCAGGAATTAAATTATAAAAGTAACTGATTATTTTTTATCGCTTCTAGAACATTTAAAAGCCAAGAAATGGATCTTCTCTAACGCATTAAATATAAACTTTTCTTTTTTAAGAGTCTCATAAAAACCGATCTTAGACCTCGGGTTATAGACATATACATAGTAATGTATAAAGTCTTTTTAAAGTTTTTTTTTTTTAACGAACAGACAGCTGTGCTGCTGGGGTGTTTGTCCCGTCACTTCTTCTTCCCAGCGAGAGCACTAGGAAGTGGCGAAGGGTGGGCGTTTTAGGGGCCTGTCTTATGTAATATTGACGTTCAAAAAGTGCTGATTCTCAGCCTAATTTGAATAAATGACTTTTGATTTTGATTTAGACAATATTTCAGTTATCGTTAGGCTCAATCTCAGAATACCAGTTTCTGAAAATAGCATTCACAATATACCAGATCATGTTATTGGTCATCGTTACATTCTAAAGTGAGAGAACCCCCTCATCGCAATAAAATGTCTATATCAATAAAATACAATGCAACATAACACATGAAACATTTTAGTGGCTCATAAAGTGATGTTATGATGCTGACTGTAAACCGACTCTAGGGTCAGAATGAGATGGGTGGTTGGGGAGGGTAGATAGTGGACCGTGGGTAAGTGCAACTTTATTAGAATTGATCCCCGACTTCATCTATTACATGGCATGGGTGGTAGTATAGATTCGGCTTAATTCAAAGGCTATATTTTTTACATGAACTACTTTTTGTGAGTACTACTGTGAGTTCAAATCTAGCCAGGTACTTTATATCTGTTTAGATTTGAATTTTTCATCTTCATTATTATTATCATCAGGACAGGTCTCCTCTCATACAAAGAAGGGTTAAGCGTAATCACCACGCTTTCTTAATGCGGTTAGACGATTTCTGTCATATAGTCTCGGTTTCCTAAAGATGTTTTCCTTCACCTTGTAATTAGTCATTGGTGTCCAAGATATACTTAGGAAGTACATATAACTTAGAAATGTTACATTGGTACTTGCCTGACCTGGAATCGAACCCTCACACTCATACTTGAGAGGCTGGTGTTTTAACCACTAGGCAACCACGACTGTCTGTTTCCACTGACTTTTCACCATTATTGCTTTCAAAGCGGCGAAGGAAAAGGCTGAGTGAGGCAAACCAGCGTGTTCTTAAACCAAAAGCTCGGTGACCTGGACATCTACCAACCCGCTCTGGACCCGCGTGGTAGATTACGGTGCACTCCCCCTCACGCTGTGCGGTCTGTCTCAGCAAAATGGAAAATTATAGGTTATCTAGCTTTCCGCCCGCGGCTTCGTCCACGTGGAATTCGGTTATATCGAGCTTTACAGATTTCTCTCGGGAATATCATTTTTTTTTTCAATAAAAGGTAGCCTATGTCCTTTCTCAGGGTCTAAAGATTGTCTGTGCCAAATTTCATCAAAATCGGTTGAGAGGTTTAAACGGGAAAGCGTAACAGACAGACAGACAGAGTTACTTTCGCATTTATAATATTAGTATGGATTGGAAAATCGTAATACAACAGAGACCTTATCATTACTGGTGAAATGTGCTAAAAAGAGGTGCATAAATATGAAGAAGGCGCACATATACACGATAAATATATGTATAAAATCACTAGCGACCCACCCCGGCTTCGCATGGGTGTAATGCTGAATAGGTGTAAACCTCTTTAATCACTGTATCTATTAAAACAAATCGCATCAAAATCCGTTGCGAAGTTTAAATATTTAATCGCACAAAGGGACATAGGAAAAGAGAAAGTGACTTTGTTTTATAAAATGTAGTGTAGTGATTATAATAGCTCGTTTCACTACAGACCAAGAATCATACTACGCAAGAAAGTACATCATCATCATCATCTACATTTCAGGCGAAAGACTTCCACTGCTAGACATAGGCCTCCCCCAAGGATCTCGACGAACGACGACAAATCCTGCGCTTCTCAAGAAAGCATACACATAGAATAATATGAACATAAGCCAGCCAACGCGGACGTCAAACCATTATAATTACAATGGTCATGAAAGAGAATCCACAAAATCACTCTGCGTGGCGCTCTGGAAGCTCGTTAAATTGTCTTAAAAGCCACTGCGCCATTAATCACAAAAGAAAATGTAAGAGAATGAAGTATGGACGTTCATTCAATGTTACAGTGTTCCTTGACATGGCCATGTATAAGGCCTTGCCTTGGTTTAGGATACGAAAGGACATTTTCATGGATACGTCAAATGATGCTTTTTTGTTTTATTTGTTTATTTCAATGTTGTGCACAATATTTTGCTATCATGATTTTGCAAGTAATATAGTATTGTATAATGTAAAAGCCTTTTTCAAGTTTGTGAATGTGAGGCACCATGGACGATGGTTTGTTTTTTTTAATATATATAACTCGTTTGACATTACGAGACTGGCAGTTGAGAGTTTGTCATGCTCACTCAAGGTGGCGCGTGTTGTTGGGTCATTTGGTTCCCTTCAATATGGTTGAGCTTAGTGGGGCAGATGCGCGCGTCATGCTCGTGAACGGGGGCCGTCAGTGGTGACTGGTCATCTCTTAGCTGCCAGTGGGCTTAATTCATTTTTACCCGACTACGGCAAAGCAAAAGGAGGGTTATGATTTTGACAGGCTATGTATGTATGTATGTATGTATGTATGTATGTATGTATGTATGTATGTATGTATGTTCATCTGTTCCCTCGTAACTTCTAAACTACTTATTCGAATTCGATAAATGACATATCATTAGAAGCGTCTTAATTGTCCGCTGGTTATAGGCTATATGGAGTTTCACAAAATCTAATGTGGCGCCCTCTAGCGGACAAATTATACAGAGTAAAAAAAAAAGTTAAGATAAATATGCCGTGTTTGGTATCATTTGAAAGGGCTTTACTTGTACATTTTGAATATATATATATTACTAGCATTTGCTTGTGACTTTACCTGTATTCATGGGCTGATTGTATATAATTCACATCTTTTCGTTCATAGATAGCTTCTTTACTACTTATCAGAATAAGACCACTGCAGAACCATTAGAAGGGCCTTGATATTCTGTTGGTTATGAGCTATAAAGCTTGTCACCAAATTTAGTATTACGCCCTCTAGCGGACAAAAAGTTCTATGTTAATACAAAATTAAAATAAATATACCGTATTTGGTATCATCTGAAAGAGCTTCACGAGTACTTTATGTTTGTACATAATCCCTAGTAATGCTTCGTAGAAATTTGAATGTAAACCAGGGTTTGGTAAACGGAGCGATGGGAGTGGTGAAGGCCTTCGAATGGCCTGCTCTTCGGCGCGATCAGTTGGAACAGGAGAACAGCCAAGCGCTGTTCTCATACAATTTGACGACGCATCCATAAAAGCAGATACTAACGGACTTATCAAAATCGAGCCTTGCCTCACTGAATTTGACGGCTTGAGGGGTTCTGGGCAAATTCAGCGTAAAATGCTCCCGCTGATTCTTTCTTGGGGTTGTACTGTACATAAATTACAAGGTTGTACTCTAGATAAAAAAGTTACAGATCTAGGAAAGTCATTGTTTGCTAAAGGACAGGCCTATGTCGCTCTCAGTAGAGTTAAAACCATAGAGGGATTATTTATGAGTGCCTTGGATCATAATAAATTACTTAAAAATCCACATGACAGTCGATCGTTAGCAGAATTAGATAGATTAAGAAATTTTCCCAGGTCCTCTTATATAAGTTTTTTTTTTTAATAATTATAAACTAGCGCTTGACTGCAATCCCGCCTGATGGTAAGCAGTGACGCAATCCTTGATGCCTGCGCACTAGTTTATTAAGCCTATTCACTTAAAAAACTTAGGAATAGCAAGGATGACGGCAGTTGAGCCAGGTGATGCAATGTTAAATCCAAGACCAACACGACCAACCATGCTGCGCCAGAGGGAGATTGATCTGGAGACTCTCCACGACCAAACTCCCGACACAACAACATTTGGCGCATCGTACTCGCCACACAACGCAACACAAAGTGCTCAGACGCGTCCTCCGTACGGCTTCACCAGACATCATGCTGGAACACCACGAATCGCTTGGCGGCAAGACTGTCTGGTGGGTGGTAACTTCTGCCGGCAGCCGATGTTATGGCCTACCACCGTTAGAAAAACATCCAATCTATTTATACTAACGGCCTCATCCACTAATTCATGACCCATTCGGTGCCATCGACGCAAATGTGCGTCGCTACTACGAAAAACCGGGAGCTTCATACGGGGAAACCGTTGCTATACGCGCTACGCTCCAAGCGCTACGAAATAGTAAAATAGGACATCTCTACATATTACTATACGCCGATACATAAGTCAAAAGAGATGTCGTATGTTAACTACCTAGTTTTTAGTTCGTCAATTTAACTTTTATTAATATTATGCGCCACAAATACACTTTAACACCAAAATAGTACAAATAATAAAAAGTTAAAAAACTAAAACCCAACTACGACAAAAAACGACGCTGAAAAAGTATAAAACAAGATTTTCAGAATACTGAACTGAACAAAGTTGCTAATATAGTTGCAAGTAAATGGACACAGTAGACTCTACCAAGATGCCTTCGTTGTAAATTGACAATAATGTTTACGAAAGGCGTAGTCACACGTTACATATACCTACCGTAGCACTTTCATAACGTGTGACTGCGGTTTTCCAAACATGAAAATTTATCTCTAAATAGTGAATATTGCATACTTCAGAATAGTATCGTAAGACATTATTGTCAATTTACAACGAAGGCATCTTGGTAGAGTCTACTGTGTCCAATTACTTGCAACTATATTAGCAACTTTGTTCAGTTCAGTATTCTGTAAATCTTGTTTTATACTTTTTCAGCGTCGTTTTTTGTCGTAGTTGGGTTTTATTATATTTTAATTAATTTTAAATTGTGCTCACATGATAGAAGCAACATAAATATGTAACGAAGAAATGTAACCCATATATTATGATTTTAAAAGAGTGTCCATGGAGTTTCTTGCACGTTCTTCTCCATAGAGACCTACGCTTTGGAACGTGAAATTTAGCTTCACTTTTCTTGGACTGACCGACACTGACTATTCAAAAGTACCAAGTGATGGTTAATTTGAAATAAACAATTTTGAATTTGATAAAGGCTGTCGCTGAAAACTGTCCGTGGCGCTCTGTTTTGCACAGGGTCGCAGCTTAAAGCTGAGCGACAGTCGTTTTACGTGGATGTAACATATGTCCTCAAAACTATTTTTTTTTGTGTTTTTGTTAACTTTCACGTCATGTTTACCGAAAATAAACACTTTTTCTTTCTCTCTTTCATAAATGATTTTGTTTGTGTAAGTGGGTTTAGGTTTAGGGGCAATGGAGAGGTCTATGCTTGGGGTTTCACTGTGTGATCGAGTCCGGAATGAGGAAATCCGCAGAAGAACGAGAGTAACCGACATAGCCCGAAGAATTGCAATACTTAAGTGGCTGTGGGCCGGGCACATTGCCCGTAGGACCGATGCCCGACGTGTTCTCGAGTGGCGACCACGCACCGGAAGACGTAGCGTGGGCAGACCCCCGACAAGGTGGACCGACGACCTAGTTGAAGGTTGCAGGAAACCGCTGGATGCGGGAGGCGCAGGGCCGGTCGTCGTGGAGATCCTTGGGGAAGGCCTATGTCCAGCAGTGGACGTCTTTCAGCTGCAATGATGATAATGATGATGATGATGAAGAAGGTTTGTACACCCACTTTTACACATCCCAATGTCCTTCCTGATATAAAACATACTTGTATCCTATTAAAATAATAAATGTTAAAGTTTGTAGGTATGTTTATTATTATTACCCTTTTAAGCAGAAACTAGATATTGAACCGATTTGGATAACATTTGGCACGTGGATGGTTTATACAACGTGTAACATAAAGGGTATATACATAACAAAGGCATGGCATCTTTACATAATATCAAATGATATTGGAAGGGTTTTTTAATCCTATTTCTTTATGTTAGGAAGTTATGAGGAAAAACACCGCCTGTGATAGGCTACTATCATACTAGTCGCATAGAGATATTGAAGAGATTTATCGGATTTTGGCAAGTAACGTGACGGGTAACGAGTAGTTATTAACGTATGTAGTGTGCTGCCACGATTGTTATGATTTGATTTTAAGAAACACACGAATCCGGAAATTTGGTACCAAGTTTTTGAGTATTTTATTTTGAGTTGAAACCCTTCCGATATCGTTTGATATCATCTAAAGATGCCATGCCCTTGGTATGTATATACCCTTTTTGTTACACGTTGTATATAACCAGGATCACATAAAGTAGTTATTATCCAGATATTCTTACAGGAGCGATACTTGTGCAGGTGAAACCGCGGGCGCAGCTAGTTTGATATGAGTGATTTGATTTTCCAAATGTGCTCGTAAAAGCATTCCGACGTCAAGTTTATAATGATTATTAACTAGTGCTTAACAGCAGTCCCACCTGATGGTAAGCAGTGATGCAATCGTTGATGGTAAAGCGCGCTAGTTTGCTATGAGCCTATTCACTCAAAAAAAAAAAACTGGGTGAATAGGAAGGAAGACGGCGGCGAGGTGATGCAATTTTAAACCCAATAACACGACTAACGATGCTTCGCCAGAGGGAGATTGATATGGAGACTCTCCACGACTAAACTCCCTATACAACAACATTTGATGCATCATATCTGGGCCCCCAGCACACATCGCAACACAACTGCTCAGACCCGTCCTCCATACGGCAGTCATCTAGCAATTTTTATTTTGACTTTCACCAGTCACCCCAAAAATAGTTTCAAAATGCGGTTCTAAAAAGTGCTTTTGTAAGGTGAATAATAGGCAAGAAACTCTAAGTTGCTTTAAAAATCACATATCATTTTCCTTCGAAAACAACAGCTAAGTTTCAACTGAAAATTTTCCTCGTTCCGAGTTTTACGAGTTACGCAACATTTAACAGTACATTTAATTTCATTATTCTTAATAACTCCGTCCCAGTATGTGAGTTGTTTCTTATTGTTGGTTCAGTCGGTTTAAAGGGTATCTTTAAGCTAATAATGAAAGACAAATATTGTTCTGTCTACATTGTTTAATTCCGTGTATAAAGGGCCTTCATATGTGGAGAAAACAATCATGCATATATTTCACCTATATAATTATGTAGGTGGTAAAAAAACATCGAGAAAATATGAGTAGGTAGTTCAATCAATATTGGTTTTGTTATCAATATCTAAGCGTATTCCAGAAGGAAACTCAAGCATTGATCTCTGCGTAAACATTACTTAAAACTAGTTTCAACCAATCAAATGGTTTGAAACGAGACTTAAGTAGAGCTTGAGTTTTGAGTGACGTTCTGTAATACGGACCTCAGTATCGCTTGAGGTATCGGGGTATAAATAACACTGAAAATTAGTTAAAATAAGTATCTAACAGTTATGTTGTACTCTGTCAAATTATAAATACAACTCTATATTATGTAGATATTAACTTATATTCCAATCCCAAATAAAATCGAGATAGTTAGTCCACATATTTATAAGCTTTCCAATTTTCCAATCAATATTGCGATTGAATCGAACTTACAAGTTTACAAGCAACTTGTACATCAGACCACGTAGGTACCAGGCAGTCATGAATTCGAGGTGTTTGCAAAATATAGTATCTATATGCAAGGTATGGGTGGTAATGTTGAACATTCCATATCCGTTCGCTCGCAGACGGAAATCATTTTGCTTTGGAAGGGAAAATCCAATTGACGCTTGGCTCCCTATCTAATAAAGTGTTAGTAGAGGTTTCTATTTAATTTAAGCTGGATTTGGAGTTCGGGCGAAAAGAGAGAAAGAGACAGATATAAAAGGGGTCGATAAATATGGATTCCGAAGAGGTCTTGCTGAGAAAAACTTTGGTACATATTACGTGAGATTTTTATTAACTACTGCTGTTTTATTGTAGGTACTAACAATTTTCTATACTAAGTTGGACCTAAGAATCGATTCAAGACAAAACGTTTAACAGAAGACGTTCAATCAATAGGATTCGCGGTCAAACTAAGTTCTGTTAGCAGAGCAATCAGACGGAACGGAAATTATGACCAATCATTTCAGATTGCTTCATAATTTCACTGTTTGCTTTAAGCGATTTGTAGGAAATTTTTATTTTAGGACTAGTAATTTTAGATTTCTTTTAAAGAATCTACTTAATCTGTCATAATCTGAATATTATCCTCTTCACGACTTCATTCACTTCGAAGGCGTGGGCACAATATACTAAAATAACACGTTTATAAAACGTCTTCGACCTACCACATTGTATCGAATCGCCCGTCCTTTTACCGCACTATTATTACGTTTTCGCTTACCTTGCTTAAAGATTATATGCTTTTTGCTAATCTCCTAATCATATCTATACTAATATATAAAGCTGAAGAGTTTGTTTGCACGCGCTAATCTCAGGAACTACTGGTCTGATTTGAAAAAATCGTTTTGCTTTGGATAGCCCTTTAATCCAGGAAGGCTTTAGGCTATATAACATTACGCTGCGACCAATAGGAGGGGAGCATAACTAACTCCGCGCGAACGAAGTCGCTGGCGGCCGCTAGTACCTAATAATGGTCGTAGTGAGATATTGAATAACTTATAACCTTCCTTAAAATAGGGCCTATCATTAATTCCAAAGATTAGGGCGTGCCAACATTCAAATTCTGGTCTAGTAATCTTTCTTGTCTGCCAATCTCTGGACACCTTTTGGACGACATCGAGGAGGAGTATTGGACATTTGAGTGACCAAAAACGAAATGTTTTCTTTTGTAGATTTGTATATTTAGTCAGTCTGGATCCTAATGTAAATAGTTAGTTGCCTTATGTATTATTATATTACATACTTATGTACGGTACTGTTTATAATTACTTTAATGTTTTCTAAAGAATACTATATAATATTTTTAAAGATATCTGCGCGGGTTCCCTTGTTTAAACCCTAAACTAAATGTAATGTCAGTACATCTTTTTCCATATATATTATTAAGAAAGGAACATAAGATGAAATATTTGTTTAGTCTTGTCAAATTATCTAAAAATACGTCAATTGTTCATGTCAGGCACTAACTAATTCTAATATCGAGAAAGAGTTCAATCGTCTAATCCAACTCAGCTGGGCTGCTTACGAGAAGCTACGTAGAATCTTCTCGTTCGAAACACCGCAGTGTCTCAAGACAAAAGTCTTCGACCAGTGTGTGTTGCCAGTGATGACTTATGGCATTGAGACGTGGCCGCTAATAATGGGCCTTATAAGAAAGCTCAAGTTCACTCAAAGGGCAATCTCAAACTCCAAGCATAGCCCTCACGGCTATGCTTGGAGTTTCACTGCGTGACCAAATCAGAAATGAGGAGATCCGTAGAAGAACGAGAGTAACCGACATAGCCCGAAGAATTGCAACACATTAGTGGCAGTGGGCCTATTGCCCGTAAGACCGATGCTCGATGGGGTTGACGGGTTCTCGAGTGGCGACCATGCACCGGAAGACGCAGCGTGGGTAGGCCTCCGACAAGGTCGGACAAGGTCCGACGACCCGGTGAAGATCGCGGGAAATCGCTGGATGCGGGAGGATGACTAACTAATTTAACAGAACCAATTTCCGTGCGTTTGTCATACCTATTATTGGAATCAATTGTAACACCATATACCTACTTAGGACCCATTAACTTAATCAAATTTTATTCCGTGGTGCTTGGCAATCTGGGCTTCTCCCAGTTGCAATAATGTCCCTTTGTGCCGATTGGCCTAGTTCTGTTCTGTTGCTTGTTATGGAGGTAAGTGGAAAAAAATATTTTTTCTTACTCCTCCGCTATTCTTTTCTGATAAATTTCGTTGCGGGACCCAAGACAGTTGAATCGTTTCTCCGGGACTCGTCGAGCTTCATTGCTCGGCGTTTTTCTGGCGGTCTCCACTGTTGATTCTGGCTTTCAGGAGTTGCAGTGGGTGGGATGATGTGTGGCGGGTAAATAATTTTTTAACACCCTTGCTCGTAAAGCTGATGTAATTCCACCGGTTTTAAATATGTAAAGCAGGCCATAACAAACGCGTGTGTTATCAAAGCAAATAGTTAAGTTATAGTCCATACAAATTCCATAACAGCATTATTTTCCATTTCAAGTAATATATGGAACTGATCGCCGCCGCACGGCTCGCGCTGCGCGCTGTTCCATATTTGAAATGGCAAATAATAATACTAATGGCGGGAAAGCAACAGTGTGCATTCACAGATTGAGTTTATTTAAAATGAACAAAATATAAAATACTTTTTTTTCTGTTTCCTCGCAAGTGTGTTAAAAAACGTCGTACGATATACGTGCGTATTGGTTATAACATGCTCGGCTCAATTACACCCTCGCCTTCGGCTCGGGCTGAAATTCCGCCTCGCATGTTATAACCATCATTACGCACTAATATCGTAATGTACTATAACAGAACCATACTAATATTTATATTCTGACCATTTTCTTTAATAAAATAGAAATAAACAGATGCACCGAACTTAAATTTACTTTAGTTTGTGTACGAGGGAATCCGGGTCAATACAAAGTTTTATATCAGTGGAACATGTCTGAAGATGTTGAGGAGAATGCAGCAAAGCATCTTCAAAATAATCTTTTCTTTATTTTATCCGTACAGAAAAACACATTTTACCTTCAACACAATTTATCGCTAATTGCGAAACGCAGTTAACTAAATTGGCAATATTCCATTTTAAAATGTGGCGATATCTTCTGGTGTCCAAAGTGTTTATGGAAACGAAATTTATGCTACAAAGGGGACTTAGCAGGGTTCCGTTTTTAGGGTTTTGTTCCTCAGAAAAAACGCTCAGGGAAATCGGAATCCTTATAAGATCGCTTAGTTATCCGTTTATCAAGACCCTTTTGCTCAGGTACTCGTATCATCATCATCTCAGCGTATATCCCAGTCGCATCCAAAGCTTTTTTCAGCTTTGGAGTCTGAGGTCCGCTTTTACCACTACCACTACTACTACTTTTTAACTGCTGATATGGCTAAACTTCGACATTTTCCGTGAAGCGACTGCCGTCTGACCTCCACAACCCGAAGGCGACATCGAAGCATTGCAGCTGACCAATTGTTGGACTTTTTGAGGGCTTCAACAACCCTTTAACGACTGCCACTAGATGTTCATATGGCAACCGGGACCAACGGATTGACGTGCTTTCCGAGGCACGACCAGACCAGTGCAAATATTCATATTCGTGCATACAAATATTTGCACTGTGCGGGGATCGAACCCGCGCTACCTTGTGCAGCGGCCGCGTCCGCTACCGCTACGCCACGAAGGCTGTCTCAGGTACTCGTATGTCAAGCTGAAATTAATATTGATTCATACACAAGATTGCAAACCAAAGAAGAAACAGTTAAAAAATCCATCTTCTAGGTAGACATGGGCGTGTATGTTCCCTTTATGCCTCATACTTTAAACACCCTCAAAGGAATCAAAACCCGTACATCATCTATACGTTGTTGACCTAGAATCATATTATGGAGAGAAAAACATGAATTTTTTCAACCATAGTATCTACTTTTCTTCTATTTACGCTGTAGGTATAGTCTACGGGTAAGTTATCCTGAAATTTGTGTCAGATTTGTACTGACTAAACTGCAAACAATCCGTGGCCCTGATAGATCCAGAGATCTTAAGATGTGTATTCTTTAGTTATTAATTATTCCTGAATAGGTGAGTACCGTATCTTTATTATTTTGAAGGCATGATAATGGCCTAAAGAAAGAGAAATAATAGTACAAATAAACACGATAGAGAGACCATTTACATATATCCTAAGAACTTTATCCAACTGTGTGTATTATTCGCGAATCTCCAATAAAAACCTTTTTATTGCTCATAGACAAAGCTCATAAAAGTCCCAGCAGTGTATTTTAATACACAAACAGACACATTAACTGTTGTGTAGGAATACCTAGAATGACATTGCTCTAGTTCGTGGGTACTTGACTTTTAGGAGGAGACCGAAAGATAATCTGGAGAACATTATCATGTATTCTTGCTTCAGTGCAAATATTCATTTGCATTGAAGCAAGACTGATGCAACTGGGATTAACGCTGAGATGATGATGATGATGATTTAGTACAATATTTAGATAAATCTCGTCGAGTTCAGCCTGCGTTTCACTACAAACGCGGATTTTTTATTATTATTTACGACACCATATTGGCAACCTCAAAAATAACAGTATTTCTCCACTATTTAATGGTTGTTACTATACATATAAACCTTCCTCTTTAGTCACTCTATCTATTAAAAAAAGCTGCATCAAAATTCGTTGCGTACTTTTAAAGATTTAATCATACATAGGGACATAGGGAAAGAGAGAGAGACTTTGTTTTATATTATGTAGTGATATATGTAAATATATTCTGTTTTAGTACCTTTGTTGTTACAGCGCCAGACAGCCTCCGTGGTGCAGCGGTAGCGAACGCGGCCGCTGCGCAAGGAGGCGCGGGTTCGATCCCCGAACAGTGCAAATATTTGTATTTGCACTGGTCTGGTCGTGCCTCGGAAAGCACGTTAAGCCGTAGGTCCCGGTTGCCATACGAACATCTAGTGGCAGTCGTTACGGGTTGTTGGAGCCCTCAAAAGTCCAACAATTGGTCTAGCAATGCTTCGATGTCGCCTTCGGGTTGTGGAGGTCAGACGGCAGTCGCTTCACGGAAAATGTCGAAGTTTAGCCATATCAGCAGTTGGACTGGTAAAGCGGACCCCAGACTCCAAAGCTGAAAAAGCTTCGGATGCTACTGGGATTAACGCTGAGATGATGATGGTTGTTACAGCGTTAACAGAAATTCATCACCTGTGAAGATTTCTTTGTCTAGTGGTAGAAAGACAGATTCGGTAATCGGGTGTTTTTACTTTTTCTCTACGGAATCCTAAAGATGTTGTTTTTGGTCTTGAAAGTTTCAAATTGGAATTTTGCCCAATAGATCGGAATTTATGGGTCCATATGTTATTGTAAATCTGTTGGAATGGTGGTGTTTGTCGTTTTACCTTTCAAGAGTCAAAGTCATAAAAAATTATACAAAATTTGCAAGATGTTATAAACTAATGTTTGACCTTAATCCCGACTGATGGTAAGCAGCGATGCAATCGTTGATTACTTTATTAGTAAAACAAGTTTTTATACAAAGAAAATTGTTGATTGAATATCCTTTTTAGGTAGATAAATAAGGAAAGAATACGAGATAATATATTAGTATGGTCCAGTCGAATTACTCCGCGCCTGATGAAAATTAACGTAGGTATTATAAGTAGCCACATATTATTTAATTGCGTCTAAACTAATTTATGTCGAGGTAAACCACTAACTAGATAGGAAGATGATCTCAGACGGACAGCCGGCCTAAACTGGACTGTCTTAGCAAGAGATAGAGATGTATGGGCAACTTTGGAGGAGGCTTTTACCCAAAATGGGGTTCTTGCTGCCTAAATCTATCTATTATAAAAGTAACATGTTTTCTTTTTGTAAAAATGTTAAATTCGTAACTAACAATTCTAATTATTATCTAAGTACTTCCTACAATTAGAATTACTAACCAAATACATACATTATTCTTTTTTATTTTACCATTTAAACTTTTTTTTACCGAGGTTCGCCGATTTTGTCCCATGCAAAAGGGAGGCGAGGAATGTAATTAATGAATACAGATTTTTTTTTAAATAATTAAAAAACTAGTGCTTGACTGCAATCCCGCCTGATGGTAAGCAGTGATGCAATCGTTGATGGTAAAGCGCACTAGTTTATTATCCCTATTCACTTAAAAAACTTAGGAATAGGAAGGATGACGGCAGTTGAGCGAAATGATGCAATGTTGTAATATTTAATAAGTAAAAGCAAGAAATAAATGGCTTATTTATTTTATTTATTTATTATTAAACTAATTCAGACGACTAATATTCGTAATATTTTATCTTCTGTAATTTTCTTTCTCTAAAATCGTCTACATATGTAGTACCTACATGGTTATCAACGCTGTTACTTCTCTACATATACAATGTGTAACATAAAGGGTATATACCTAACAAAGGCATGGCATCTTTACATGATATCAAACGATATTGGAAGGGTTTTTTTATCCTATCTCTTTGTGTTAGGAAGTTATGAGGAAAAACACCGCCTGTGATAGGCTACTATCATACTAGTCGCACAGAGATATTGAAGACATTTATCGGATTTTGGCAAGTAACGTGACGGGTAACGAGTAGTTATTAACGTATGTAGTGTGCTGCCACGTTTGTGATGATTTTATTTTAAGAAACACACGAAACCGAAAATTTGGTACCAATTTATTGAGTACTAGCTTTCCGCCCGCGGCTTCGCCCGCGTGGAGTTCGGTTATATCGCGCTTTTTAGATTTCCCTCGGGAACATCAAATTTTTCCGGGTTAACAGGTAGCCTATGTTCTTTCTCAGGGTTTAAAGATTGTCTGTGCCAAATTTCATCAAAATCGGTTGAGCGTAACAGACAGACAGACAGAGTTACTTTCGCATTTATAATATTAGTATGGATTTTATTTTGAGTTGAAACCCTTCCGATATCGTTTGATATCATATAAAGATGCCATGCCCTTGGTATGTATATACCCTTTTTGTTACACGTTGTATAAAAAAAGGCTTCGAACCCTGTTATGTGATTAACTATCTAATCTCCGACGGATTGTGGTTCAGAATAAAAATTGGTCCATTCTCACCAATTGAAGCTTTTCGTTCAATTTAAAAAGTTTTCACCAAAAAGTTTTACTAACGATAAATTGACAATGTTGGGTTGATTGATTGTCGGATGAAGCGGGAAACAGCAGTTTGATTTTGGAACCTCTGTGGGTACATTTGTTTGGTACAGATATGTACCAGAGACTAAGCATACACTAATTGTCTTGTTTTTTATATTCTACTGTATTATACAAATAAGCAACGGAATCGATTTCCATCATTTTTACACCATATTATATTTATTCCCAAATACATTTAGAAATTGTTGTAGTGTGGTTACCGAGCACGCACGCAGCTTACGGTAGATCCTAGTACTAGGCGCGTGAGACAGAGCCTCCTGCGTGACCATATTTTTGTTGGGACAGCCAGGTAAGATAAAAAACCCATAACTTTGTGGTTTTTCATTATATCTTTTTGAAATTTTGTATTCTGTACTTAAAAATATTTGACACGTGTTTTGGGTTTCCCATATACAAAAAATAACGTTGTATATTAAAATGAACGCTAGATCATAATTTATACAAAAATCTTGCTATACAAAGCCACTACAATTGTACATAGGGACATTGAAAATAGAGACGATGAGGCAGGGTTATACACCAATTTATCAACCCTTATTTTCTACAATTAATGAAAAACCCTGCTTTTTAAACTAGTAGGGACCCTGGGACTTGAGTTTGAGAAAAATGTCAAATGTTCGACTACATTTTGGAGTCAGATGAAATAATAACCTGTTGGGTACATTAGTAGATACTTATAGCAGATAAGGATGATGACACACTTGTAAATGTAAGTGTGTGTGTGTTCTACCATAGTTTTGTGTATAAGATATCCTTTATTTATGTGCAAACAACATGGCTGTTGTGTTATAAAGCGATATCCTTCAAAATTATTCAACAAGGTAATTGCGTGATACAGTATGAGTAGCAAGGGGTTTTACTTTTGTCGAAGTTGACGATGATGATATAAATGGATATGGCTTTTGTTGTTCTTCATTTTATTATTGTTTAGTTGTCGTTTAATAACATTAATTACATTATTTACGTTGTTGAGCTAACATATAGCCATCGCTTAGAAAAATGCATTGAAATCATTAGAATTTATAGTGTGCAGCGCAATTACCCAGATTAAGATTGAAAATGCGGTACCCAATTAGGGTGCAGGCTTAAATCAAATCAAAATCAATATTTTGATTTTATTTGATTTGATTTAGTACCATCAATATTATGAACTTGAGAGTTAGCTCGACACATTTATTATATCCACTTTCTCATTAAATAACTTGGCAAAATAATATTTCATTGTGTCACAACGAAGCTGTTCAATGTTTTGCCAAATATTATGTCGAGCGAGATTAATCCTACATTTCTCTCATATTAATTTGTTTCTTTTTACTTTTTCAACCATTTTGTGACAAACAAAACGAAGAGGTAGGTTTATATCTGTTACGAATATTTGGTTTCTGTTTACGGGTTTTATTTATTCCAAAGGCGAGTGATTTTTGTATTTAGTGGTGTAGATTTTTAACAAGATCAACATAGACTTTTTTTTATCTCGGAATTCCCGCGAGATCAAAACTTATGCGGTGCAACCGAAGTTAGTATTAGCAGCAAAAATAGTATGTATTGTAATGTCGGTGGTAGGCCATAACATCGGCTGTCGGCAGAAGATACCACCGTCATGTTCCGGGATGATGTCATAAGGAGGACGGGTCTCAGCAGTTGTGTTGCGATGTGCGCCGGGTTCGATACGCCAAATGTTGTTATGTCGGGGGTTTAGTCTCAGTCTTCCTTCCTATTCTCTCAGTTTTTTGAGTGAATCGACTCTTAATAAACTTGCGCGCTTTACCATCAACAATTGCATTACTGCTTACTATCAGGCGGGATTTCAGTCAAGCAGCAGTTTATAATTACAAAAAAAAAAAAAAAAAATCTAGCGGTAACCGTTACGTTCGTACTAAGGTAAATACGAGATGTCTTTTCAAGGAAAACATTTTTCGTGGATGGTGCAACGGGTACGAATTGAACTAACCACCTCTCGTTTACTAGGTGAATATGGAATGTAGGGCAGGATTAAAACCGCCGAGAATTACTGAAAGGCGCTGATGATAAACCGAACATCTCTATCTACTTATACGTTCCTGGTTAATTGATCGACGTGCACCTGCATTGTGGTCGAATATACCAAAGTTCTAACTAGTTTCTACAAACTAGTTAGAAGTTTGGTATATCCGACCATAACGTAGGTGCACGGCCGAGGGAATTTGGTTTAGTGCAACCTACGCAAATCAATTTTCCGGTTGCACTTAGCTTGGCACCGCCTTAATCGACACTTAAAAGTTAGGTGTTTCGAAACCCTGGCTATTAGTTTCATTTCCGATATCGAAGCGAATATTTGAACAAAATTACCCACAAACCAGACGGTCCAAAACATATGTATCTAATCTTCACCCGAATATATCAACATCGGAAGGAAATTTATTTGGACACCTTCCATATCAGTTAGAAGGAATATCTTTGAGAGAGCGTAATTTATCAAACAAGTCAAAGGTGAGGCTCAATTAATCAATACTGTATGTAGTATATTCGAATGTTACTTGAGCTTACTGAAAGGTCTATGTCTACTTGTTTGTTTATTATGGGACCCTAGTACTGTTGTATTTGAAAAGTTATGTAGTAATAATAGTATTTAGTCCTACCCGTCATGACTTAAGGAGCCGAGACGTGGACACTAACGGTCAGACTAGTACATAAGTTTTAAGCCGCTCAGCGAGCTATAGAGGGGCTACGTTGGGCGTCTCTCTGATGGACCGCATCAGAAATGAAATGATCCGACAGAGGATCAGAGTCACCGACATGGCTGAGAGGATTAGCAAGCTGAAGTGGCAATAGGCTGGTCACATATGCCACAGGGCCGACAACTGTTGGGGTAAACGAATCCTCCAGTGGAGACCGCGTCTTGGCAAACGTAACGTAGGACGCCCTTGGGCGAGATGGAGCGACGACATCAAAAGGGTGGCTAGTGGTGGCTGGCGGAGAACTGCTCAGAATCGAGCTTGTTGGCGTGCCATGGAAGAGACCCATGTCCAGCAGTGGACGAGTAGAGCCTGATGATGATGATGAATAGTATTTAGTTGGAATTTTCTTACTTACTTACTATAGAAAAATATTTATCATAGATGTGCTTCATAATACATACATATCATGTATGTTTCCGCCCGCGGTTTTGCCGCGTGGAATTTGGTTATATCGCGATTTAGATTTTCCCGTGGGAATATTTGTTCAGGATAAAGAGTACCCTATTATTTAATCCGGACTTCTAACTTTACGTCTGCAAAATTTCAAAGCAATCGATTCAGTGGTTACGGCGTGAAAGCGGAACAAACAAACAAAATCACTTTCCGGATTAGTAAGGATTTTCAATATGTAAGATTTTAATTTTCACAAGGTAACTTTAAACTTTAAAAGAAGATAAGCTTCTATTACTAAATAAAGTACAAATTATTTACATAGATAAATACATAACAATATAAACTATATTTTCTTTTTCTTATTTACAAAATCTTCCATACATTCATTCATGTCTGTTGAAGCCGTACGGAGGACGGGTCTGAGCAGTTGTGTTGCGATGTGTGCCGGGTACGATGCGCCAAATGTTGTTGTGTCGGGAGTTTGGTCGTGGAGGATCTCCAAATCAATATCCCTCTGGGTTAAACATTGCATCACCTCGCACAACTGCCGTCGTCCTTCCTATTCACTCAGTTTTTTGAGCGAATTGGCTTACTTTACCCCGACCCAGGTGGCATCGGTCTTCGTGGGGTCCACGAAGACCGATGCCACCTGGAAAAACTGAGTGAATAGGAAGGACGACGGCAGTTGTGCGAGGTGATGCAATGTTTAACCCAGATGGAGATTGATTTGGAGATCCTCCACGCACAAACTCCCGACACAACAACATTTGGCGCATCGTACCCGGCACACATCGCAACACAACTGCTCAGACCCGTCCTCCGTACGGCTTCAACAGACATGAATGAATGTATGGAAGATTTTGTAAATTAGAAAAAAGAAAATATAGTTTATATTGTTATGTATTTATCTATGTAAATAATTTGTACTTTATTTAGTAATAGAAGCTTATCTTCTTTTAAAGTTTAAAGTTACCTTGTGAAAATTAAAATCTTACATATTGAAAATCCTTACTAATCCGGAAAGTGATTTTGTTTGTTTGTTCCGCTTTCACGCCGTAACCACTGAATCGATTGCTTTGAAATTTTGCAGACGTAAAGTTAGAAGTCCGGATTAAATAATAGGGTACTCTTTATCCTGAACAAATATTCCCACGGGAAAATCTAAATCGCGATATAACCAAATTCCACGCGGCAAAACCGCGGGCGGAAACATACATGATATGTATGTATTATGAAGCACATCTATGATAAATATTTTTCTATAGTAAGTAAGTAAGAAAATTCCAACTAAATACTATTCATCATCATCATCAGGCTCTACTCGTCCACTGCTGGACATGGGTCTCTTCCATGGCACGCCAACAAGCTCGATTCTGAGCAGTTCTCCGCCAGCCACCACTAGCCACCTTTTTGATGTCGTCGCTCCATCTCGCCCAAGGGCGTCCTACGTTACGTTTGCCAAGACGCGGTCTCCACTGGAGGATTCGTTTACCCCAACGGTTGTCGGCCCTGTGGCATATGTGACCAGCCCATTGCCACTTCAGCTTGCTAATCCTCTCAGCCATGTCGGTGACTCTGGTCCTCTGTCGGATCATTTCATTTCTGATGCGGTCCATCAGAGAGACGCCCAACGTAGCCCCTCTATAGCTCGCTGAGCGGCTTAAAACTTATGTACTAGTCTGACCGTTAGTGTCCACGTCTCGGCTCCTTAAGTCATGACGGGTAGGACTAAATACTATTATTACTACATAAGTTTTTAAATACAACAGTACTAGGGTCCCATAATAAACAAACAAGTAACCATAGACCTTTCAGTAAGCTCAAGTAACATTCGAATATACTATATACAGTATTGACCAAAACCCACCCTTGTTCCTTCACTTGCCTATGCGCTAGGGTCACGGTTTCTTTTTTAATCAACCCGCAACCCTGACCCAGGTGGCATCGGTCTTCGTGGGGTCCACGAAGACCGATGCCACCTGGGTCACGATGTGCTAAAATCTCTTTGGGGCGCACGTGAAACACAACGCGCCGTCGACTCGGGCCTGGTTCTTACCGGGCGGCGAGCTGCCTACTGCTCATCGCCTGCAAGCCCGCGCCTACGGTGGCAGGGATTTCGATATTGTTGGTCGTCACTTCGTCAGTACCTATGCTATGGATCACATCACGTTTATTCTACGGTGCCGCCCAACCGTCGTGTATACACTCGGCTCGTCCGTGTCGTGGATCACTAAAGCTTTTTAACAGATACGTTTATTCAACAGCGCGATTTACAAGCCGTACCGAAAAAAACGTGTATGTACCAAAGGGTCTTAAGAGTAGACTCTAGTGCCGAAGAATTTGAGAAATAGGTATTTGAAGAAACTATTGCCGTCGCACCCCTTTCAACCTTTGCCCGTAAAGTGCGAAAGGGACAGTTGCCGCACAGGGTGATTTTACCTACAAAAACGTTTACCAAAAGAGGTTTCGTATTCCGCTGTTCTCTTTTTCAAAACACGAGAGATCTCAATTATTTTATATCGAAATTTAGAGGATGAGTATACCTATGCCTCTCATCATTCTCCTGCCCTTATCCCAATTTATTTGGGGTCGGCGCAACATGTCTTTTTCTTCCATGCATCCCTATCAGAAACCATCTCGGCAGTCACCCCCTTCTTAGCCATATCATCCTTCACACATTCCATCCATCGTTTCTTTGGTCTTCCCCTACTCTTATAGCCATCAACTTTCATAATTAAGACTCTCCTCACGACATTCTCCTCAGTTCTCCGTAACACATGCCCGTACCATGACAACCGATTTCCACACAACTTTTCAGCTACCGGTGCCACTTTCAGACTTCCCGACTTCCTGGCGGCCGACTGTAAAACTTTGCCAAAACCCCAAGTAACATGAAAGGAGTATACCTATGCCTCTATTATTTTATTTTTTGTCAAAACCCTATCACATTTATGGAATAGTCGTCTGAAGATCGCGGAAAAATGGGTTATTTTTCGGGATTTTGAACCATCATCACCTTTTAGTAATTAAGTTTTCCAAAAAATCAAATAATAGGGGCACGTATAATCAAGGTGTGAAATCGTAGAAAAAAAACGTTATCCACGAAAACAGCGGAATACGTTTGTATGGAGAAAACGCCACTAGAGTCTTCCTTAAGACGCTGCAAAAATAGAGGAAAAAAACAGTTTTTTCCTATAGGAAACCCAGTTTTATTCATATAAGTATAAAAAAGGATAAAACCTTTGCCCATCCTGTTTCCCTAATGCCCTTTCCATTTGCAAAGTACTAGTATCGATATCCGAAAAGGATTTGTACTTACCCCACTCATCCATACTAATATTATAAATGCGAAAGTAACTCTGTCTGTCTGTCTGTCGGTCTGTCTGTCTGTCTGTCTGTCTGTCTGTCTGTCTGTCTGTCTGTCTGTCTGTCTGTTACGCTTTTCCGCTTAAACCTCTCAACCGATTTTGATGAAATTCGGCACAGATAATCTTTAGACCCTGAGAAAGAACATAGGCTACAGTTTCTCCCGGAAAAATTTGATGTTCCCGAGGGAAATCTAAAAAGCGCGATATAACAGTCTCCAAAGCCTGGAGCACAGGCGTAGAGTAGCCAGCCTTTCGGTCTTCTATAGGTTGCATTCTGGTGAGTGTGCAAGGGAATTGCATGATTTAATTCCCCCATCACCGTTCCACCATCGGACGACCGTCGTACGGCGAGTTTCCACCCTTACGTTGTTGATACCACTGCGACCCGGACGAAGCGTTTCGCTTCCTCTTTTATACCGCGTACATCGAGGGACTGGAACAATTTGCCAGCGACGGTGTTTCCGTCACATTACAATTTGAGTGTCTTCAAGGCTAGAGTGAATAGGTTCTTAATAAACTAGCGCGCTTTACCATCAATGATCGCATCACTGCTTACCATCAGGCGGGATTGCGGTCAAGCGCTTGTTTATGACTTATAAAAAAAAAAAAAAAAAATATAACCGTACTCCACGCGGGCGAAGCCGCGGGCGGAAAGCTAGTTTATAAATAAATGAGAACTTTGAGTGCATTATTTAGCTGTCTGCGGGAGGCAAAGATATTATCTTATAGTCTTTTAAGGTGCGTACATAGTAGCGCGTGTTTGTTTATGTTAGGATTACAAACGAGCAGGCGTTTCTTACTTTGTACAAGTAAAAAACAATCCCGCTCACCTTTTCCAGGATTTTAGGTTATTTTTTTATTTTATGTTTTATATCGTGTAAAGAACTTTTGTTTCTAAATGAAGTTCTTTACAAGATATTATTCGTACGCACACACAATAAAAAGCTACGCGCCGCGATTTCACGCGCAAAGTGTCGATCCTGTAGGAATATCATAATAGTAAGTATCCTTAATCGTGGTTACAAACTACCTGTATGCCATCATAATCAACCCTTTATCGTCCCACTGCTGGGCACAGGTCTCCTCCAATACAGAGAAGGATTGAGCGTAATCACCACGCTTGCTCAATTCGGGACAGCCAATGCCTGTATGCCATATTTGATAAAAATTCGTTCAGCCGTTTAAGCGTGGAAAAATAACAAACATACAAGCACGCTTACTCATATACTAGATGGGCCCCGTGGTTTCCCGCATCGAGATAAAACAGTAAAATCTATTTTGGTAGTAATTACAAATTACTAATTATAGTTGTAAGAAACAAATATAATTAAAAAAAATATATAAATAAAGCTGAAGAGTTTGTTTGGTCTGATTTGAAAAATTCCTTAATCCAGGAAGGCTTTAGGCTATATAACACCACGCTGCGACCAATAGGAGCGGAGCATAACTAGTTCAACGCGAACGAAGTAGCTGGCGGCCGCTAGTAAAAATATAACTATTGAGAATCACGTTTGGTAAGCATTGTGTTTTATTTCTATCCTCTGAGAAGTGAATTTCCGAAGATAGTGAATTTCCAAGAAATTGCGCTTATATAGGACGAACGACTGTCCCATTATGAACGCGTCCCAAACCCAACTAGTCCCTGTAACACAGAGATATAAACGGCACTAATATACGTCCAATTTGTTATGCCACGGGGGTACTGGGAATTGCACAAAATGTTCGGAACTAGAGCTGCTTACTGCGAAAATTTGATCCAAAACATTAACCTCTTTGCTTCGGAAGTCGGGTAAAAGTGATCTGAAAAGATATTCAAATCTCTGGGAATCGAAAAAAATGAGTGAGTAGATTTTGTAGAGTAAAGAATTGACAGAGAAATGGTAGAATTGATTGTTTTGGGTGGTTAAAAGTTAAAACAGTGGAGTACTGACGGTTCTCAAATATTCATTGCGTTATTTCCGATGTTAGGTACAAAAATTTATCGAACTTATCTTGAATTTTATTTAGCTAATACATCTATACTAATATATGTATATAGCTGAAGAGTTTGTTTGTATGTATGTTTGTTCGTTCGCGTTAATCTCGGAAACTACTGGTCCGATTTGAAAACTTCTTTTTGCGTTGGATAGCCCATTAATCCAGGAAGGCTTTAGGGTATATAAAATCACGCTGCGACCAATGGGAGCGGAGCAGAATTAATTCCACGCGAACGAAGTCGCTGGCGGCTGCTAGTATACAATATGTTAAGAAAACCCTGTCCGACCCATAAGGATAATAAAGGTTAGGTAAACACATGACCAAATATAATATAAAATTTTACGTAATCATCATAGTAACAATACTAATGAATTTTGAAATAATCTTTTTTTCCCGGGAATTAAATTTAACAATATTTTTTTGTTGTATTTTTAATTCATCACAGTCATTTCGACTGGCAACTTGCATTTTATTTATATCGAATCGAGATTGACGTAATGCTGTACGTTAGAGGTTAGCAGCTCCTACACCACACCTATTTCTGTAAACCACCAGACGTGATATTATAAGATGCTATGATAAGATATGTAGTATGATAACATACTATAATACATATAAACGAAGCTCTGAAGTTCTTTAACGCATCTTGCTGAGCTGCTGCTTTTTCTATATAGTCTAACTAGCTTTCCCTCCGCGGCTTCGCCCGTGTGAAATTCGGTTATATCGCGCTTTTTAGATTTCCCTCGGGAATATAATTTTTTTTTTCAATAAAAGGTAGCCTATGCCCTTTCTCAGGGTCTAAAGAATGTCTGTGCCAAATTTCATCAAAAGGTTGAAAGGTTTTTTTTTTTTTTTAATAATTATAAACTAGCGCTTGACTGCAATCCCGCCTGATGGTAAGCAGTGACGCAATCGTTGATGGTAAAGCGCACTAGTTTATTAAGCCTATTCACTTAAAAAACTTAGGAATAGGAAGGATGACGGCAGTTGAGCCAGGTGATGCAATGTTATACCCAAGACCAACACAACCAACGATGCTGCGCCAGAGGGAGATTGATCTGGAGACTCTCCACGACCAAACTCCCGACACAACAACATTTGGCGCATCGTACCCGCCACACAATGCAACACAACTGCTCAGACCCGTCCTCCGTACGGCTTCACCAGACATCATGCCGGAACACGATGAATCGCTTGGCGGCAAGACTTTGACTGGTGGGTGGTAACTTCTGCCGGCAGCCGATGTTATGGCCTACCACCGTTAAGCGGGAAAGTGTAACAGACAGACAGAGTTACTTTCGCATTTATAATATTAGTATGAATAGTACGATAGAGAGAGTGAGTGAGTGAAAGATAGTTCTCATGGTTTTTGAAAAAGCCGGCATTGAGGCAAAATGAAAACCTAAGATGACGGCAACTGTATGAGAGCTTATATATACTTATATTTGTATAGAAAATTATAAAACCTACCTGAAAACGTGTGTTATATGCTAGTGCGTGTTTGAGTAGAAACTTATCAAAATGCGAAGTCTATCAAATTGGCCGCAACTTGAATTTACTACCTCACATTCTTCTTCTCTTCCTCAGCCTATAGATGTCCACTGCTGGACAAAGGCCTCCCCCAAGGCTTTCCACGATGACCGGTCTTGTGCTGCCCGCATCCATCGGCTTCCCGCGACTGTCACCAGGTCATCGGTCCACCTTGTTGGGGGCCTCCCTACGCTGCGTCTTCCAGTACGTGGCCGCCACTCCAGAACCTTACTGCCCCATCGGCCATCGGTTCTACGAGCAATGTGCCCTGCCCACTGCCACTTAAGTTTAGCGACTCGCAGAGCTATGTCGGTGACTTTGGTTCTTCTGCGGATCTCCTCATTTCTGATTCGATCACGCAGAGAAACTCCGAGCATAGCTCTTTCCATTGCCCTTTGTGTGACTCTGAGCCTTCGTATGAGGCCCATTGTGAGCGACCACGTTTCAGTTCCGTAAGTCATCACTGGCAACACACACACCTCATATTGGTCCTTCCAAAATCTCACAGCTTATGAGGCTATAGCAACTAGGTAATAAAAGATCAAGCCTTTTAAGCTTTGAACTTGGAAAGCTTCTGAAGTAATATCGTCCCACTTGTATTATTTACTGACTTGTATGGGTACTTTTGTTTCTCAATCTCAACTTAAAAGCGCAATCGAGCTTAGAAACCTTGAAGTTTATCTCAGTTACGAAAAAGTTTAGTATTATTAATTTTTATAAACTAGTGCTTGACTGCAATCCCGCTTGATGGTAAGCAGTGAAGCAATCGTTGATGGTAAAGCGCGCTAGTTTATTTTAGCCTATTCACTAAAAAAAACTTAGTGAATAGAAAAAAAAAACGGCAGTTGAGCGAGGTGATGCAATGTTAAACTCAACAACACGACCAACGATGCTGCGCCAGAGGGAGATTGATCTGGATGATGGATTAATGGATTTGTTGGTAGGCAACAACATCAGCCGCCGGCATAAGTTACCACCCACCAGACAAAGTCTTGCCGCCAAGCGATTCGTCGTGTTCCGGCATGATGTCTGGTGAAGCTGTACGGAGGACGGGTCTGAGCAGTTGTGTTGCGATGTGTGCCGGATACGATGTGCCTAATGTTGTTGTGTCGGGAGTTTGGTCGTGGAGGGTCTCCAGATCATCGTTGGTCGTGTTGTTGGGTTAAACATTGTGTTTTTTTGAGTGAATAGGCTTAATTAGCTAGTACGCTTTACCATCAACGATTGCATCACTGCTTGCCATCAGGCGGGATTGCAGTCAAGCACTAGTTCCCCTCCACGACCAAACTCCCGACACAACAACATTAGGCACATCGTATCCGGCACACATCGCAACACAACTGCTCAGACCCGTCCTCCGTACGGCTTCACCCGACATCATGCCGGAACACGACGAATTTTTATTGCTATCTGAGTTCAAAAGCCAATTTCAACCGCTAGAGGACAAAGTAAATTGAATTTAGAAGATGTGTGCAATAAGTTTATGGTGATATACAACGTGTAATATAAAGGGTATATACATAAGAAAGGCATGGCATCTTTATATGATATCAAACGATATTTGAAGGGTTTTTTAATCCTATCTTTATGTTAGGAAGTTATGAGGAAAAACACCGCCTGTGATAGGCTACTATCATACTAGTCGCCCAGAGATATTGAAGACATTTATCGGATTTTGGCAAGTAACGTGACGGGTAACGAGTAGTTATTAACGTATGTAGTGTGCTGCCACGTTTGTTATGATTTGATTTTAAGAAACACACGAAACTGAAAATTTGGTACCAATTTTTTGAATATTTTATTTTGAGTTGAAACCCTTCCGATATCGTTTGATATCATCTAAAGATGCCATGCCCTTGGTATATACAATATGTAAAGAAAACCCTGTCCGACCCATAAGGTTAATAAAGGTTAGGTAAACACATGGCCGAATAAAATATTAAATTTTACAAAATCACCATAGTAACAATACTAATGAATTTTGAAATAATCTCTTTTTGTGGCGAATTATTTCCAACTTCCCCATAATTTGGTAATTTTTAAAAAGTGACAACACCATTTGTGATGGAGCGAATAGCAATGCGACCACGTGCCGCGTGCCTTGCCCCCCGTCACGCGCTGATGTATGGCTAACGTGTTGTCTACCGCACATGCATTAAGTTACCTCGCTTTTTCGAAATAATATTTATTTTTTTAGGGGGATTTTTTTTTAAGTTTAGACCGGCTTTGTGGGTATTATTATAATCAGTTATCGATACCTAACAATACCTTCACGGATCGGACAGGGTTTTCTTTACATATTGTATATACCCTTTTTGTTACACGTTGTACATGTCCGCGCATGATCCTCGTCGTTGTTAGAAATATTATACAACATTACTTTTTGTTTGTGCGAAAGCCGAAACACGTGTCCAGTATTTTTAAGTAACCTATGTACAAGATTTCAGAAAGATATCATGAAAAACCACAAAGTTATGAGCTTGTTATCCTACTTGGCTGTCCCAACAAAAATATGGTCCACGGTCCGGTCGGGCGGGCGAGCGGTTCATTGACCTCTGGCGTCAGCTATTGCGCTGGCGATGATCTACCGTACGCTATGTTTCGCGCTCGGTAAACACACTGCAAGAATTTCTAAATGTATTTGGAAAAACTGTATAATAAGGTGTAAAAATTATTGGAATCGATTCAGTTGCTTATTCTGAACAAACTGTATTCAGGTTTTGCATAAAAAAGAAATAACGTTGATAATTTGCATCAATATATCACTCAAATACACAGTAACATAAGCAGAAATGGCAGGAAAATATTTAAAAGAGTACAAATATCACTTCTCACTTCAATTCAGGATGTTTATTCCAAGAGTAGCGAATCATGAATGATGAATATGTTTTAAGTACCTATGTATATCAAAATAACTATGTATCATAGACTCAACAGGAAATACAAGTATAAATAATAATATAAAGACGTCAAATCAAATAAATAACCAAAATATGGCTACAATTAAAGGCCAATACATCATTACACCTACTTATTTGTACCTATATAGTGTACGAATTTATTATACAATTTTAATAAATACATACTAACTAAATGCTTATAGGTATGATTATGAATGCATATCAATTTTATTCATTATCTACAATACTCTTGACGTTACAGGTATTTTTTTTATCTGTACTGATATATAAAGTTGAAGAGTTTGTTTGTTTGAACGCGCTAATCTCAGGAACTACAGGTCCGATTTTAAAAAATATTTTGCGTTGATTAGCCCATTAATACAGGAAGGCTTTTGGCTATATAAAATCACGCTACGACCAATAGGAGCGGAGCATAACGGAGCATGTAGTACTAATGCACTAACCCAACTTAATATCAACAAACGAAACAAAGTCTAAAAGACACCCCAAACTTGGTCTTTCGCAAAGAATAGGCAACGATTGTTGCAAAATATCAAACCGCATGTTCGCCTAACATCACACTTAATCGATTTTTTCTACAGTATCTACAACGGAAAGTGTGTCAGGCAGCCTATGGCCGCTAATAAAATTGACAGTATCCCACGACAAATAGCAACATTTTTTGAACTTCTAGAACCCCCAATGTACACTGGTCCCCTTTGGCCGATTTAGGAGCAGATCTCCTGTCTTAAGTGCCATGGAGACAGGAAGTAAAATGCGGTTGTAGAGACATAGAGGAACCCAGAAGAATTCATCCAAAATAACAGTTTCAGCTCCTAATCGTACTGGAAAGAAATCAGAAATATTTTCTTTGTGATATATAGGTCATCATCATCATCTCAGCGTTAATCCCAGTCGCATCCGTAGCTTTTCAGCTTTGGAGTCTGAGGTTCGCTTTACCAGTCTAAACTGCTGATTTTGGCTAAACTTCGATATTTTCCGTGAAGCGACTACCGTCTGACCTCTACAACCCGAAGGCGATATCTAAGCATTGCAGTTAGACGAATTGTTAGACTTTTGAGGGCTCCAGCAACCAGTAACGACTGCCACTAGATGTTCGTATGGCAACCGGGACCAACGGCTTAACGTGTTTTCCGAGGCACGACCAGACCAGTGCAAATACTCATATTCATGCATACAAGTATTTGCACTGTGCGGGGATCGAACCCGCGCCTCCTTGCGCAACGGCCGCGTTCGCTACCGCTACGCCACGGAGGCTGTCATTTGTGATACATAGGTACAGTGGTTATTCAGATTTAAGGATAAAGTGCGCTATGATCAGCCTATTATAGGCATACAGATACAAAAAATAAAATAATAAAAAATAACTAAATAAATGATTACATAATAATAGGGATAATTAATTCAAAAAGTCATAAAAATTTCTTCGGTTAACGTCAAAATCATTCTGATTTAAATGAAATATTGTCAAATAAGCAAATCATGTAACATTATCAAAAATGAAGTCAAAACAATTAGTTTAATAAATGTGGAATAAGTCTTTTCCCTTGAAATGAATCAAGAATGAATCTAATTAAGTGTGAGTTTAGACGGCGTTGAATGCCACAAGACTGGCTTCGCCACATTCAGAGGCTGCCTGAAGTGCAACATTCGTACACTCTACCATAGCCTCTCTTTGGGATCGGATTGCTTCCTTACTAGCCCGAGCACCTGGCAAGTATATCTCCACAACTGTAATGTCATCTGCATAACCATAGATACCGGACACCAGCAGATCATTAATATGCAGCAGGAACAGAGTTGCACAAATAATATGTGTGAGTGTATGTGTATATGTACATTATAATTAAGTACTTATAAAATATTTTTAAAATATTATTTTATAGCCAAAACTTCGAATACATCTACCAACCCGCACTGGTAGATTATGGTCCACTCCCTTTAGGCTGATTATGTATAGGTTCTGTCCAAACTGGATGTGGGATACACGAACTCACGAAAGAAGGAAGGAGTAGACGGTGGCCTTAACCCAGGAGAAACACAAAATAAAAAAATAAAATAAAATCAAAATCACGTTCATCTGCTGGGGAGCCGGGAGCTACAATGCCATAGCCAGGCATACAGGTACACACATACGTCATACTTACAATACCCAGTCCTTTTGCGTCGGGGTTAAAAAGTAGGAACGTCATAATATGTCTTTATCAGTACTTATGGTGAATTGTTAAAAAAGTTTTTTAATTATTATAAACTAGTGCTTGACTGCAATCCCGCCGGATGGTAAGCAGTGATGCAATCGTTGATGGTAAAGTGCGCTAGCTTATTAAGCCTATACACAAAAAAAAAACGAGTGAATAGGAAGGAAGACGGCAGTTGAGCGAGGTGATGCAATGTTAAACCCAACAACACGACTAACGATGCTGCGCCAGAGGGAGATTGATCTGGGGACCCCCCACGACCAAACTACCAACATCGTAGCACAACTGCTCAGACCCTTCCTACGTACGGCTTCACCAGACATCATGCCGGAACGCGACGAATCGCTTGGCGGCAAGACTTTGTCTGGTGCGTGGTAACTTCTGCGGGCAGCCTATGTTAAGGCCTACCACCGAGAAAATTAAAAAATAAACGAAAAATTGTTTTAGCAAGTCATGTGCCGGATTTCAGATTGCCGGGTTTAAGGGAAACGAAGTTTAATTTTCCACACATGGTAATTAAGGTAGGGTCTGCGCCGCACACGTTTGTGCAATATAAAAGCTATGAATTAATAAACGATTTTTTGGTTTGCTCGGTGGTAGGCAACAACATCAGCCGCCGGCACAAGTTACCACCCACCAGAAAAAGTCATGCCGCCAAGCGATTGTCGTGTTCCGGCATGATGTCTGGTGAAGCCGTACGGTGGACGGGTCTGAGCAGTTGTGTTGCGATGTGTGCCGGGTACGATGTGCCTAATGTTGTTGTGTCGGGAGTTTGGTCGTGGAGGGTCTCCAGATCATCCTCTGGCGCAGCATCGTTGGTCGTGTTGTTGGGTTAAACATTGCATCACCTCGCTCAACTGCCGTCTTCCTTCCTTTCACTCAGTTTTTTTGAGTGAATAGGCTTAATAAGCTAGTGCGCTTTACCATCAACGATCGCATCACTGCTTACCATCAGGCGGGATTGCGGCCAAGCACTAGTTTATAACTATTAAAAAAAAAGCAGGTTGCTTTTCTTATTAATACAAATTAATCAAGCATTAGCCTCCGTGGCGTAGCGGTACCGAACGCGGCCGCTGCTCAAGGAGGCGCGGTTTCGATCCCCGCACAGCGCAAATATTTGTATGCATGAACACGAATATTTGCACTAGTCTGGTCGTGCCTCGGAAGGCACGTTAAGCCGTTGGTCCCGGTTGCCATACGAACATCTAATGGTAGTCGTCACGGGTCATTGGAGCCCTCAAAAGTCTAACAATTGGTCTAACTGCAATGCTTCGATATCGCCTTCGGGTTGTGGAGGTCAGACGGCAGTCGCTTCACGGAAAATATCAAAGTTTCGCCAAAAAATTAGGCAGTTACACTGGTAAAGCGGACCCCAAAGTCCAAAAAGCTGAAAAAGCTTCGGATGCGACTGGGATTAACGCTGAGATGATGATGATGACAAATTAATCAAGCACTAACATAAGGTAGCTGCTGTCAATCATTGAGGAGTTCATTCGACTGTCTCTCGGCTAAAAAAAAAAAAAAAAAAAATATCTTTTTTCTTACTCCTCCGCTATTCTTTTCTGATTAATTTCGTTGCGGAACCCAAGACATGTGAATCGTTTCTCCGGGACTCGTCGAGCTTCATTGCTCGGCGTTTTTCTGGCGGTCTCCACTGTTGATTCTGGCTTTCAGGAGTTGCAGTGGGTTGGGAACAGTGTGGCGGGTATTTGTCTCTCGGCTTCATCATCAGATTTATTCCAGACCAAAAATTGTAGTGCTTTAAAATACATTATAAATGCGCTAGTTGCCCCTACGATTTTTGAAAGTTAACCTTGATTTCTGTGGTCTTTCAGCATCAGATCCTGACTTTACAAACAAAGAATATACACCTTAGAAAACACACACAAAAAAAAGATCACGACGAATTGAGAACCTCCTCCTTTTCTGAAGTCGTTTAAAAACACCTTATACATATAAGAGAGGTTCAATTTACATTTTGTTCAAAACACGTCTGCCACTAAAATGTTGCGGTGGCATACGTTTAAAGACCCCAAAGTCATCCTTTGTACTTTGAAACGGATCAAGTATATGTACTGATACCCTTCAAACCAAAATAGGTACCTAATGTTCATTTAGCAGAATTTCCCAGATTGATCCTTTCCAAAAACTCTGGCCCAATACTCTGTTGAAATTGGATATAAAATACGACCCCAGTTTTTTCTCACGCGGCCAATGCCTGGCAATATTGTTTAGCTTATGTAACGTGTATGAAAGAAAACCCTGTCCGATCCGTGAAGGTATTACTAAGTATCGATAACTCGAGCGCTAAGGCTCAAGGAGGGGACATGCAGTATGTGCGTCTTAGTGGTGGTCTGTGCGGTCGTGGTATCGGGTGCACTTGGTGATGGCGCCCGCTAGGGATGGTGTGCTGATACCAGACGGGGGTGCGGCGAATGTAGTAGTATCCCCTGGGCCCCCGTCTCATGGTACTCGAAGGTATAGTGGGGTTTTAGAAGGTAGGAGTCCAAAATAACCTTCCGTTATTCCCAGGCGTGGCGTATCCATGAGGATTTCCCCACTTATAAAAAAAAAGGTATCGATAACTGATTCTACTACTGCCTACAAAGCCAGGCAAAACTTAAAAAAAAAATAATATTTCGCAAAAAGTGGTAACTTAATATCCTGTAGGCAATAAATACGCGGTCGCATCGCTAGAATTAATTCGCGGAAAAAAATAGATTATTTCAAAATTCATTGGTATTGTTACTATGACGATTATGTAAAATTTCATACTTTATTTGGTCATGTGTTTACCTAACCTTTATTATTCTTATGGGACGGACGGGGTTTTCATTACATATTGTACCTATATGTACGACGATATGAACGACAGCAGCAGGGTAATAGCTTAACACACTATCAGTAGCTATGGGTTCCATTTCAACCGACGTCAAAAAAAACTTTTTTACAAAAAAAAAAAAAAAAATAATAAACAACTGACTTCCACAAAAAAATTGTTGTTTTTTTTGTAAAAAAAAGTTTTTATTTTACAATTTTTAGTTGAAAAAAGTACTGTTCTGGTGCATCCGGTCAGACTGGACGCTGCCGCCAACATAGTTGAGAATAGGCTAGCAAGCAAATGACACCTTTTTTATTGAATCTTTACCCTTAATTTAGGTTTAAATACCGGACTACTGACCGATTTTTATAAAATTTATCTGGGACTGGACTGAATGTATGAGCATTGCTAGAAATGACACGATTACGCGACTTAATTTTACCCTCTTGATTTTTTTCGACTGTCGCATCAGCATGGCGAGTAGCAGTGGTTGTCCTACGTTAAACTTCAATGCTGTAAATTGTTGAGGACTCGACTGTCTATGGTCTTTATTATCAGATCTACTGCAGACTTTCATTATAACCCACATTTTACCCAGATTCCAAACACAAGGTAGGTAATTACTGTAAATTGTTGTGGACTTCCCTGAACTGGCCTTTGTCTTCATCATCAGCTCCCTAATGACAGTCACAACCTATCTAGACGTAAGGTTCTGATCAATACAAATTAATCAAGCGCAAACACAAGGTTGCTGCTGTGAATCGTTGAGGAGTTCCCTCGCCTGTCTCCCGGTTCGTAAATAACGAAAAAACATACAAATGCACTACAACTTTTGAAAGTTTCCCTTGATTTCTCTGGTCTTCCATCATCAAACCCTAATGTCCTTACCATGGGACCACCTTGGGAATGTCTTCTTTCCAACAGAAAAGGAATTATTAAAATCGGTTCATAAACGACGAAGTTATGCGCGAACAAACATAAAAAAACAAAAAACATATACGGTCGAATTGAGTAACCTCTTCCTTTTTGAAGTCTGTTAAAAAAGGAGGTTATCAATTGGACCGTATGTATGTAAACCAAATTTCAAGTGTATGTATGTACGTTTTTATGTTTGTGCGTGCATATTTCCGGAACTACAAGTCCGATTTAAGTAATTCTTTTTTCGTTGTACTATGTATTGTTCAACTTAAGGAATACTATAAGTTTCATCAAAATCGGTTCAGTAGTTTTTGAGATAAGGATTTTTTTCGCATTGATGAGAACTTATTCTAACATGGGCTATGGCTGCGTCTATTGTTATGAGGTGAAAAAAAAGTAATTTTCGAATTTCCACCAAGACACTGAAAAGCATGGCATTTTACAAAAAAAATAGATTAAATTATTTTTTTTTCCTTTAAATGTTTGCTTGAAGTCGGTTCTTCAAAAAAAAAACACTTAAAAGGAAAAAAAATAATTTTACTTTTGTCATGGCTCTAGAAGTCGGTATCTCGAGGTTTCTTCAGGTTCAGCATCTTTGGATATCAAACGATATTGGAACGGTTTCAACTCAAAATATTCTAAGAATTGATACCAAATTTCCGGTTTTATATTATGTTCCTTTAATTGACGTCACAAAAACGTGTCACCGTAGTACGTAATAGCTATCTAACGACAACGTAAAAATCCCGTTACTTGTCAACATCACGACAAATTTCGTGCTAATGATGCCGTCATCATCTCAGCGTTAAACCCAGTCGCATCCGAAGCTTTTTCAGCTTTGGAGTTGAGGTCCGCTTTACCAGTCTAACTGCTGATTTTGGCTAAACTTCGATATTTTCCGTGAAACGACTGCCGTCTGACCCTAAGGCGATATCGAAGTATTGCAGTTAGACCAATTGTTGGACTTTTGAGGGCTCAACAACCCGTAACGACTGCCATTAGATGTTCGTATGGCAACAGGGACCAACGGCTTAACGTGCTTTCCGAGGCATGACCAGACCAGTGCAAATATTCATGCATATAAATATTTGCACTGCGTGGGGATCGAACCCGCGCCTCCTTACGCAGCGGCCTAGTCGCTATCTCTACGCCATGGACGCTATCTACTGCTTTGCTGTTCGTGCTAATGATGTGTAAAGTTCTGTTTCTGGTACCAATGTATTAAAAAATTACATAATTTAAGAAAATGTAGAGATAGAATTAAGAACACCCTTCCAGCGTCGTGTTTAATAGTCACACAATGTAGCTCTCAAACTTCTAATTTCGTAGCGTACTATCAGTAGCTTAGCAAAGATTTCCATTTTGACATTTAAATAACATACAGTGCGTTATTAACATTGTTGCGAGTTCAAATTTTTGCAACATATGAAGCAATCGATTAGCAATATCCTTCAAAATGGTTCGACTTGTTACTGTGTGTTACGTAATTAAGATGCAACTTTAGTGCTGAAGGTTTGTGAAGCTGCGAGTAAACTCGACTTATTAATTATTCCAACGTTCTAATTAAATAACTTGGCAAGATAATATTTCGTTGTGTTCCAATTGACTTTTGAACATATGAGATATATAGATATAGAGAATAAATTCATAGAGATTGATTCTCGTATACAATATGTAAAGAAAACCCTATCCGACCCATAAGGATAATAAAGGTTAGGTAAACACTTGACCAAATATAATATAAAATTTTACATAATCATCATAGTAACAATACTAATGAATTTTGAAATAATCCTTTTTTCCCGGGAATTAATTCCAACTTCTCCAAAATTTGGTATTTTTTTTAAAAGTGACAACACTATTTTTGACGATATTATTGTGAGCGACTAGCGATGCGACCGCGTATGTATTGCCTACAGGATATTAAGTTACCACTTTTTGCGAAATATTATTTTTTTTAAAGTGTTGCCGAAATTTGGTAATTTTTAAAAAAGTGACAACAAGGTTATTACTTTATGCGAATAGCGACGCGACCACGTCACAGGTGCCTCGTGCCCTGCCCCCCGCCGCCCGCGGAAAGGGTTGCTTACCGCACATGTATTAAGTTACCTCTTTTTACGAAATAATATTTATTTTTTTAGGCGGATTTTTTTTTTAACTTTAGTTTGTCTTTGTGGGCATTAGTAGAATCAGTTATCGATACCTAACAATACCTTCACGGATCGGACAGGGTTTTCTTTACATATTGTATACAACTCCTTCAACAAAATCAAACACATACTCTATGACATACGACGTCTAAAAAAGATATTTATTAAATAGTTGATGAGGAGTTACGAAGAAATCGAGGCTAATATGCTCTGGTTGCTCTGCACTCAAAGTTGTTGATGAGACTTCGAGAAAGTCGTCGAATCCAGCTCGGCTGGGCAGCGTTCGGGAAGCTACGCTGCATCTTCTCGTCGTCCGAGTTACCACAGTGTCTCAAGACTAAAGTCTTTGACCAGTGTGTTGCCAGTGATGCTCCACACATTCACATAATTCCCCAAAATACATAAAAAGAACAGCTCCCACACCAAACATACACACACCTTACACCACATACGTGAGCATTCTTTATTTATATACTTTTTATATTTCATTGATAAATAGCATAATTTAAAAAACGCAACGTTTAACCATATCAAAGGTAATTTCAGTAGCAGCAGATCTCTTTTTAAATCTTATTGGAATTGGTTTTTTTTTTTTTACACACTATAAACCAGCGCTTGACCGCAATCCTGCCTGATGGTAAGCAGTGACGCAATCATTGATGGTAAAGCGCACTAGTTTATTAAGAGCCTATTCACTCTAGCCTTGAAGACACTCAAATTGTAGTCCGACGGAAACACCGCCGCTGGCAAATTGTTCCAGTCCCTCGATGTACGCGGTATAAAGGAGGAGGCGAAACGCTTCGTCCGGATCGTAGTGGTGTTAACAACGTAAGGGTGGAAACCAGCCGTACGACGGGTCGTCCGCTGGTGGAACGGAGATGGGGGAATTAAATCATGCAATTCCCTCGCACACTCCCCGAAATGCATCCTATAGAACACCGAAAGGCTGGCTACTCTACGCCTGTGCTCTAGGGTCATTCAGGAGATATCACGATTTATTCAAAACTAAACACCAGAAAAAGCGGCTCGGCTCGCACCCGTGCCGACCGCCTGCTGCATGAGAGTTTCTCTGCCTAAACCGCGGAGGGAGTCGACCGGAGCAGGGCACCATTACTTCGAACAAACCTGCTACCCCGGTAGGCTTTCACTCTGTTTGAAGGTGGTGGAACTGGCTATCCATGGACAATAAGGTCGATGTATCTTGCAGAGTCAGATATTGGCTGATGGGCGGCACAGTAGACATTATTTTTATTGAAAGGCCACCGTTTCTTAAGGAAGGCTTAGGTATCTATATCATTTGTCTACGTGCAAAGCCGGGGCGGGTCGATAATTTAATATTAAATTCGTAAACTGACGTATAACTGGCCCATTCATTGCGCTGTATCATTAACATTGCACATGGTACAGGCCAATCAATTTGCCATTTGCATTCGTAACATGTGACGTGAACGAGCAAGTCGATCCCAAAGTGGTAAATTACAAATCAATTTCATCTATTACGTTAATATTAAATCCAACTGCTCTAATTATAAAGGTATTGTTATACGAATGAATGAAAAACCTCGGCCCGTCCCGTCGCCGCATCTCTGTGCCCTTGGCCTTTGTTAGGTGCTTCACATTGTGTGCGGGATGAGAACGTACTCGATACATTCTGTATTTATCACCCCAAAAATCTGGAAATTGGACGTGTTGTTGTGTTTTATTCCTCGTAGATATTAAAAAAAAACTGTCACATACAATATGTAAATAAAATCCCGTCCGATCCAAAAGTACAATAAAGGTTAGGCATAGAATATGAAATTGACCAAATAAAATATGAAATTTTACATAATCTTCATAGTAACAATACTAATGAATTTTGAAATAATCTTTTTTTTCCGCGAATTAATTCCAATTTCCCCAAAATTTGGTGTTAAAAAAATTACAAAACCATTTTAGACAGTATTATTATGGGTGATGCTCCCCTTCGTCCGCGCATATATTGCCTACCGCACATGTATAAAATTACCTCGCTTTTTCAAAATCATATTTATTTTTTAGGGTTTTTTTTTAAAGTTTATCAAGCAGATATTAAGAGTTTTGTAAATGGATGGCAACTTACTGCACGACGGTTGATGTCGGAAAGTTTTTAAGTCTCCTAGTTGCGTGGTAAACTAAGAAGATTTTGTGTTACGTCAGTCTGACGCATTGTAGATATGTACAGCTAATATGTATATGGATACTAAGTGTTCAAATGAAAGCCATCTTTCGACTGGGTAGATAACCCATATTTTCTTTCTGACATCTTCTCGGTGGTAGGCCATAACATCAGCTGCCGCAAGAAGTTACCATCCACCAGACAAAGTCTTGCCGCCAAGCGATTCGTCGTGCTCCGGCATGATGTATGGTGAAGCCGTACGGAGGACGGGACAGGGCAGTTGTGTTGCGATTTGCGCCGGGTACGCACCAAATGTTGTTGAGTCGGGAGTTTGGTCGTGGAGGGTCTCCAGATCAATCTCCCTCTGGGGCAGCATCGTTGGTCACCTTGCTCAACTGCCGTCTTCCTTCCTATTCACTCAGTTTTTTTTTGACTGAATAGGCTCTTAATAAACTAGCGCGCTTTTCTATCAACGATTGCATCACTGCTTACCATCAGGCGAGATTGCAGTCAAGTACTAGTTGATAATTATTAAAAAAAGACAATATTCATTTGATCAAAGTTATATTATTTTCAAACTAATTTCTCAGATTTACATGAAACATCGTGACTTTGAAATTACTGGTCCCTTCCAGAATGTTCTGTCCTTGACCCCTTTCGACGTTTACAATTTACGCGAAATGAAGAGCTAACGGCTTGACAATTTCATTACGAAATCCGGCAGTGAGTACCACTTTGTAATTGAAAAACTTCCATCCGACCAATAAAGGCATTTCAGAGATGAGGAACATCATTTCTCCCGGGAAATAGGGTCCGTGGGATCGATCCAACAGCTGTCCCATACTACCCCGGGGGTTTGTATATTTCTTGATCTGATGTCTCACCTTAGACCGGCAAAGTACACTCTACCGGAACAACCCTATTACAATAATAATTGGACCGAAATAAGGACTTAATTGCATGAACGGCCCCAAGTGAGGTTTTAGAATATTAATCTTAAACCATTAATCTTTCTCTTAATTGGAAATGTTCTGTGAGGACCCAATCAACAATAGGACCAAAGCTTTGTTATCTAACATCGTTTGGCCGAACCCACGGCCTATCAAAACTAATATCTAATATGTAAAGGAAACCCTGTCCGATCCGTGAAGGTATTGTTAAGTATTATTATATTCTACTAATGCCTACGAAGCCGGGATAAACTTTAAAAAAAATCGCCTTAAAAAATGGGGTTTTAGTCAGTAATCATTTGATGATTTGGAGTGACCGACATTGAGCACCAACAAAAGCACCAACTGTTGGTTAATTTGAAATAAACAATTTTGATTTTGATTTTGATTGATTTCCCATCCCAACAAAAAAAAAGGTAACTTAATACATGTGCGGTAGGCAATACATGCGTGGCTTCGCCCACGCATGTATTGCCGGTGTAGGGCACGCGGCACGAGGTCGCCGAAAATAGTGTTGTCACTTTTTAAAAAATTACCAAATTTTGGGGAAGTTGGAATTAATTCGCGGAAAAAAATATTTCAAAATTCATTAGTAGGTATTTTTACTATGATGATTATGTAAAATTTCATAATTTATTTGTTCATGTGTTTACCTAACCTTTATTATCCTTATGGCTCGAACGGGGTTTTCTTTACATATTGTATAAATCAATATCATCGTAATCAGGCCTAGTCACAGTCAACAGAAATAGCAAATTAAAAATACAAGGAATCGGATTTACTATGGAGCTCATGACGTGTTTATGAACGGAGACCGCGAATTGGCAAACGTGGCAAATGGTCTTCGTGTGTTTGCTGGTAGCCTGGTACCTCGGTATGGTAGCCGATGTTCAAGCTATTGATTGAAAAGTGTTTGTTTTGTTAAGTCCAGCTGAGGCCTACCTATCACACCACTGTGGGGATCGCCGTGAGGACACAGTGGAGGTCGGCCCGGCTTGGGTAGATCACCGCCGTGTCCTCGTGGCGGCGATCAACGGCGATCTATCGCGTCCTACTCTGGTCGAGGCCATGCTCCGTAGCGGGAGTGCATGGCAGGCCGCCACCTCCTTCTGCGAAGCAGTGATACTGGCAAAAGAGAAGGCGAAGCGGTTGAGGGAGCGGGTATGCCTCAAGCCGCCGCAGGAGACGCCCTGGTTGGGAGACAACAGAGAACTCCCGGCCACCGGAGGCGCGGGCCTGCGGGCGGTGAGCAGTGGGCAGCTCGCCGCCCGGTAAGGACCAGGCTCGAGTCGACAGCGCGTTGTGTTTCATACACGCCTCAAAGATATGTTAGAATGTCGTGACAGGGTCCACGAAGACCTCCCGGGTCAGGGTTACGGGTTAGTTAAAAAAGAAACCGTGACCCTGGCTGATGATTTCCTATCTATGGACTACCTACCAGAGGCTGATTGTTGATATATGCCACGGAATGGAAAGGAAAAACCATAAATCTATCTGAATTTCAATTCCTTCAATGAATATAGGGCGAATTACTCTCAATACACTCCATTTAAATTCCCATATCGATGAATGCGTAAGTAAAAACCGAGCGTAGACGATTAAGACGATGAGGATGCGCGTTCACGTAATACATTGCTCACCTGGCGGTATTTATTGTGGATGACATTTGCATATAACGAGCTTTGGATGTGACTAAATGGAACATGAAGATTGTTTTTGAGGCATTCAAGTTTAAATATTGTATGTGTTTAGCTTGAAGGTGAAGAGAAAGCTGATATTAGTGTCCCAATCCCTAGCAAAATGATAGCCACCTAAGTTTTCTCAATGGTCGGTAGACAACTAGCATTTAGATATAGGTATATTTTGATTTTTAGTTACTTCTTTTTCTTTGTCAGCCTATAGATGTCCACTGCTGGACAAAGGCCTCCCCCAAGGCTTTCCACAATGACCGGTCTTGTGCTGCCCGCATCCATCGGCTTCCCGCGACCTTCACCAGGTCATCGGTCCACCTTACTGGGGGCCTTCCTACGCTGCGTCTTCCAGTACGCGGCCTCCACTTCAGAACCTTACTGCTCTATCAGCCATCGGTTCTCGAGCAATGTGCCCTGCCCACTGCGCTTAAGCTTAGCGACTCAAAGAGCTATGTCGGTGACTTTGGTTCTTCTGCGGATCTCCTCATTTCTGATTCGATCACTCAGAGGAACTCCGAGAATAGCTCTTTCCATCGCCTTTTGTGTGACTCTGAGCCTTCGTATGAGGCCCATTCTTTAGTTACTAGAAAGACATAAAGAAAGATAAAATGTTTATTTGCAATAAACATGACGATGAAAACAATTACATAAACACAAAAGAAAAAAAAAAGTTAAAAAACTAAAACCCAACTACGACAAAAAACGACGCTGAAAAAGTATAAAACAAGATTTTCAGAATACTGAACTGAACAAAGTTGCTAATGTAGTTGCAAGTAAATGGACACAGTAGTAATGTCATACAATACTATTCTGAAGTATGCAATATTCAATATGTAGAGATAAATTTTTATGTTTGGAAAGGCGTAGTCACACGTTACATATACCTACCTACCGTAGCACCTTGACAACGTGTGACTACGCCTTTCCAAACATGAAAATTTATCTCTACATATTGAATATTGCATACTTCAGAATAGTATTGTATGACATTACCACTGTGTCCATTTACTTGCAACTACATTAGCAACTTTGTTCAGTTCAGTATTCTGAAAATCTTGTTTTATACTTTTTCAGCGTCGTTTTTTGTCGTAGTTGGGTTTTAGTTTTTTAACTTTTTTTTATTTGTACTATTTTGGTGTTAATGTGTATTTGTGGCGCATATTATTAACAAAAGTTAAACTGATGAACTAAAAACTAGGTACTTGACATATTACATCTACACGCACATATAACAACATAAGCCCGAAGGCATATAGTGCAGAGGCCTTTTTATGGGAGATTTAGCCAGTTATAAAACTGTTTCCGCCTTCACCTCGTGGAGTTACTCCCAGCTTATGTCGTTTTCATTAGTGCATTACATATTCTAATAATGTTCATACTGCTCTACATTGCATAAAGCGATTCACAGTTCCCGTGATCCGCGCTTTACTCTTATCGCTCATATTTAACATCATTAAAGCATTCTAGTAATTATGTACAAGCATAAAGCACTCGTGAAGCTCTTTCACGTGATACCAAACACGGTATATTTATTTTAATTTTATATTAACATAGAACTTTTGTCCGCTAGAGGGCGCAATACTAAATTTGGTGACAAGCTTTATAGCTCATAACTAACAGAATATCAAGGCCTTTCTAATGGTACTGCAGTGGTCTTATTCTGATAAGTAGTAAAGAAGCTATGAACGAAAAGATGTGAATTATATGCAACCAGCCCACGAATACAGGTAAAGTCACACGCAAATGCTAGCAATATATATATATATTCAAAATGTACAAGTAAAGGGCTTTCAAATGATACCAAACACGGCATATTTATCTTAACTTTAGTTTTTTACTCTGTATGTTTTGTCCGCTGGAGGGCGCCACAGTAAATTTTGTGAAACCCTATATAGCCTATAACCAGCGGACAATTAAGAAGCTTCTAATGATATGTCATTTGTCAAATTCTGATAAGTAGTTTAGAAGTTACGAGGGAACAGATGAACATACATACATACATACATACATACATACATACATACATAGCCTGTCAAAATCATAACCCTCCTTTTGCTTTGCCGTAGTCGGGTAAAAAGAAACGGTTACTAACTGACCAGACAAAGATTATCTTGTCCAAATTTCTAATCAATTTGATTGTAATTATATAATTAGTTTTGCGACATATTTTCTGATAATATTTTCGTACCTAACCAAAATGACAAAAAATTTAAGGCACACCACAGTATAAAAATCATACAGTAGGTCGACGCCTTTGATCTCGTGTAAAATGCCGACATCGTCTAGACAGTAAGGCATCGGCCAGGGTTGTCACAAATAAACAATATTTATGAAATTATTTATTTAAGATCAACATCGATAGCTGTATTATATTTAATTAATTTGCTATTTTTACTAAGGGAACAACTCGAGACAGATTTAAGTTATTTAGATGGCATTTTCGTAACCAGCACCCCATCCACCTCGGAATTAGCACCTATATCATATTAATATACATTTAAATTGGCGTCCGCCATCTTGGATTTCAGAAAGGGTGGCTTTTTCGTAACAAGCACTAGGGGTGCTTTAAACATGTCATTATTTATATTTTTTATTTGCTTTTGTATGATTTTTATTAATTAGATGTATTTATTTATTAGACTAGTATGATACACTTAACGTGCATACTTATTATATAAACTATGTAAAATTGTAAATAGTACACTGTAGACTACCTACATTATTTCTCTCTCCTTCCCCTTACTATTCCATACAAAGGTTGTCTGTAAAAGATCGCTCTTAGCGATAAGACCGCCCATTGTGGCACCCTTTGTAAAATCTTTATATTTATGTTTTTGCAATCTATATAGTGTACACATTGATATAATATTAAACTAAGGTAGATAAGTCACTAGCGCATTGAACTTGAAGCGTACAAAAGATTATAATTCTAATCTCTTGCCTTAGTCACTCTCGACACACTCGTAAAAACAAACGACAAACACTAACAGCAGTAAGTAAGTAAGTAGGTCATTTATTTTGCAAATATGGGTACAGTACATGGTGATAGAGTGATAATTGATAAGTTCAGCCATATTTTACCAATAGGCATGCAAAAATTATAATTTGAAGCTAACAATACTGGAAATTCATATTTATACTGCTGAACAAATTAAATAATTTGATGTCATAACTTGATAAAAATTACATAATAATGTTACAATATGCCGAAACCAATTATTAACAAGCACGTTACATAAACAATTATTATTGAAAACACAAGTTAGAGTCCTTAACAATAAAAATGTCATAGAATACAATTTTAAATATGATGTCGAAGAAGTGTAAAAGAAGAATATATATATATATATATATATATCAAGCATTATATACGAAAAATGTCAAATATAATGTTTAGGGGAAAAAAACCAATCACAATAAAAAATAATAATAATAATTAGTAAATTAGTATACATCATGATTAGAAAATGTCAGATATAATAATAATAAAAAATAAATGTCAACTGTAATGAAAATGTCAAATAATATGTAAAAAAAAACCCAATTAAATAAAATAGTAACAACAATAAAAAAATTAAAAAAAGCATTTTTATATATTCAGATCTCATAACATTTTATCAAAATTTTTCTCCGTAAGGAATTCGCTGACAGTATAGTATGCTTTATGCGTTAGAAATCTTCGAAGCCTGTTTTTAAACAATGTTATCGGTAATTCTTTCCATTGCCTAGGTAATTTGTTGTAGATAGCCGGAGCCATGCAGTAGACACTTTTCCGCATTAGTGCCGTTTTGGCGGGGTGGGAGCATAGTACATTATTGTCACGTCTGTTACGTGGTACTACATCGGCCATACGTTTAAAACGATCTGGGTTGGACTTCACAAACACAGCTACTTCCATTATGTACAAACTAGGTAATGTTAATATTTTATGCTGTTTAAAGTATGGCATGCAACTATCAGTGGATTTAAGCATAAACATCGCGCGTAAACACCTCTTCTGTGCTTTAAAAACTGTTTCCCTTTCGGTAGAATTTCCCCAGAATATTATACCGTAACGTAAGTGGGATTCTACTATGCCATAATAGGCAGTAAGAAGTGCATCTGTATCAATTATTGGGGATAGTGAATGTAGAGCGTACGCGGACTTACTAATTCTCTTACATAAGGTATCAGAATGTGCTTTCCAATTTAAGTTTTTATCTATTAAGAGTCTTAAAAATTTTGTAGTGTCTACTTCTTCTACGACTTCATTGTTGTAATGTATATTAGGGCGCGTGCTGGGAATAGGCTGACTGAAATGTACAGCTTTTGTCTTTTTTAAATTTATTTTTAAATTGTTTGCCTCTAACCAATTTACAACACTCTTTAAACCCTTATTAATGTCCGATTCATACGTTACCAGATTTTCACATGGTATTGTCATAGTGCTGTCGTCTGCAAACAGTGTTATTGGGTGTTCAACCCATTTAGGTAGGTCATTTATGTACAGGATAAATATGAAGGGACCTAGTACGCTCCCCTGCGGTACTCCATACTTAACTTTACGCTCTGAGGATCGATTTATCTCTTCGCGCTTGCTAGCTGGATTAATTTGGCAAATTTCAGTTATTTGTTTTCGGTCTTTAAGATAAGTCTCAATAAGTCTAAGTATATTACCTCTAATACCGTAAGCTTCAAGCTTACTTATGAGAGTAGGATAATCTACGTGGTCAAAGGCCTGTGTCATATCACAAAATAAGCCACATATAGGTATTCGATTATTAACATTCTCAATTACATTATACATAAAGTCAAATATAGCCATATTAATAGTCCTATGTTGTCTAAACCCTTTCTGTTCGTCACACAGAATGTTATTCTTTTCAATAAATTTGTATAATTCATTATAAATGTACTTCTCAAATATTTTGGATATCACAGGTATGAGTGCGATTGGTCGGTAATATTCCATTAATTCTCTGTTCTCTTTCTTAAATATCGGCTTTATTATTGAGGTTTTTAAGGCATCCGGGAAGATACCTGTGCTGATACTAAGGTTAATTATATGACTTAGATGATCAGATATTTCCAAAGATACGTGTTTGAGCATTTTCGTACTAACGCCGTCATATCCTACACTATTTGTGTTACTCAAAGACATTATTATTCTATGTATTTCAGCAGGTACACTAGGCAGCATGAATATTGAGTTAGGGCTCGTGCTAATCTTAGTGTAGTTCGACCGGATGTCTATCTGTTTTGGTAGAATTTTATCAACAAAGTAGTTGTTGAACGCTTCAGCAATATTGTTGGGATTTGAGACAATATGATTTCCAACCTTAATTTTATAAATTATTTGTTTGGGTAAATTATGCTTTGCGCAATTAATAATTTGCCAAGTAGTTTTTGATTTATTTTTAGATAGTTTAATATTTTGAGTAATTTGTGCCTTTTGTGTCAGTTGTATAATTTTTTTGTGCAATTTTGAATATTGAGAGAATTTATTTTTACTATCTTTATTTAAGTTTAACCTCATCTGCCACAAAAGCTTTCTTTTGTTTCGGCTACATAGTTTAATACCTCTCGACAACCACTTAGGTTTTTTAATAACATCAATTTTGATTAATTTAATAGGAAAACACAAATTATACAAGAGCTTGAAAGAGTCAATGAAGTTGTTATAAGCTATGTTCGGGTCGTCCGTTTCGTAAATTTCAGAAAAGGAAAGGTTATTAATATAGTCTTTAAACTTGGCTATGTTTTCCATACTATAATCCCTTTTAGCCGCATACCAGTAGTTTATTACACATTTTGTTTGAACAGGACAGTGAAGGAGCTGTGATGTATGATCGGACAACGCAAATTCAAGTACTTCAGTTTTACAAGATTTACTAAAATTATGCGCAAAATTGTCTATGCAAGTGTTGCTTGCCATGCGGGTAGGCTGCCTTAATGCCAATTTCAAGTTATATCTCATTAACAAATATTCAAATGCATTTGTGTGGTTATTTTGTTTAAGAATATCTATGTTAAAATCTCCGGCAACAATAATGTTTTTATAACGTGCTCGTGATATTTCTTGCAATATAGTTTCAAGTTTGTCTAGGCAATAGTTAAGATTATTTATATTTGGTACTCTATAAATACATATTATGATTATCTTGTAATGCGTTAGCTCAATAGCACAGCATTCAAATATGCCTGAACAAGAAAAATTAGAAATTTTAGGTAATTCCTTCCATTGTAAGCCATTTCTAGTTAGAATGCAAGCCCCTCCCCTTTTTCTTTCATTTCTACAGAAACAGGCAGCTAAAGAATAGTTTGGAAGATGCAACTGGTTTTGGTATCCTTCCATAATAAAGTGCTCTGTGATGCACAAGACATCCACTTCTATATTTTTGTCAGCGAGTTCATCTAAACACACAGTGAGAATATTAGCTTTTGCTATTAAGCCTGCAATATTCTGATGCAGGATTTTGAAATATTTATTACAGAAAAAGCTGTTCACCTACTTGATCACTATTGTATTTAGGTGGGAGTTGGGATGTCCCATTGGGTTCAAGGATTTGGATGTCGTCGCTATCAATAGTTTGATATTGATCGTAGTCAATACATAATTTTGATCGGATCTGGGAGAAGATATCTCTCCAGCCGTATTTGTTAATTTTTCCTGTGTTATAGGAAAACATGTCAAGAGTCAGACTATGATTGCTGTCAAAAAAGTATGCGTATTGGTTGTTTTTTATGTCAAGACTAAGGAGGTTATTGAATAACTCGACTCTGTAATTATGTATTAGTGCGCCTCGTATATAAGTCGGTGCACAAATAACAATATTTGTGTGCATAATGTTTATCAGCGAGTTATTCATGTTTTCAAGAATATCGCTATTTTTTATATCGTTTTCTCCCATGAAAATCAAGCAGTAGTCTTGGATTGTGAAGTCTTTTAACTTATCTTCGACGGTGCGTAGCAGATTTTCTGTTGTGACGTTGTGGAGCAAATAATGACAGTAGTGAAATCGATCAGAGAAGACCTCTTCGATTATCGGGAGTGTTCCATTAGTGCACCTACTACTGATTATAGCCAGCTTATTTTTATGTTTTGGTACTTTTGATCGAGATACGCCTACAGTTTTTTTTTGTAGCAACTTTACTCAGATATGAAGTTTGTGTTAGGTTTTGGTTTTCTCTTAATGTGGTATGAGTCGTCTCGAAAGTTTGAGTTTCTTTGTTCATAGTGGCTTTTATATGTTTGAAGCAGTTGGTCGAAGCCTTGAAGTCATTATTTGAAACAATTGATTGCAGTTTGCAGTGCTTGGATTTTTGTGTACTAGATGATGGTGTGCTAATTTTTCTGCCAGGCGTTAAGCAGATCTTTTTACATGTCTCTACAGTCTTTGGAGCATTTTGTAAACCTGATTTTAATCGAAAGTTTTCGCTGTGGAGGTCGTCTATTTCCTGATGAGCACTCATAAGTTGCATTTTAAGTGCATTTATTTGTTCTTTTAATTCATTAACAAGATCGTCGTCATTATAATTATCGAGAAGACTGTCTGGTATGCTCAACATTGTGGTGTCTAGTATTGTTTTTTCATCATTCGTCAAAAAAGACAAATTGGTCAAGGAGCTTGTGTTATGTTTGCGGAGTGTGACATTATCTGTATCCATTATTATTATTTAAACACCTGTTTTATAAATTAATGACAGCGCAAATGATAAACACTAGCCATCTTTTTCTTTTCTATGCTTTAGATTGCGTCCCATTTCACTCACACTGTACCAACGTATGAAATGTACCCAGAATAAAAAAATTGCATGTGTGTGCTGCTGCTCCGATCGGCACATTTATTTCGGTTAATTTGTTAGAGCATATCAATTATATCAATGAGTGTACATAATAAAGAGTATTCTATTCTATTCTATTCTAAAGGGCATTACTAAATAAGCATTCATTGTCTTCACTACGAAATGCGTGAATGTATCGTTTGCTGGTGTTTTGTTAACATCTGCCAGTGTCGTGGACGCACAGGAATTAATTTGTATTGTCAATGTTAATTAATGTGTGTCGGCTTTGGTCCTGACATCAAGCAACAAGCACAATTTCTCAACATTTTATATGCTTGTTGAGTACGAGGCTTTCGACTATACTGTACGTATTTTATGTCTTTTTAACCGACTTCAAAAGGAGGAGGCTACTCAATTCGACCGTATACATGCTTTTTTTTGTTTGTTTGCGCATAACTTCGTCGTTTATGAACCGATTTTGATAATTCTTTTTCTGTTGGAAAGAAGACGTTCCCACGGTAGTACCGTGATAAGGATATCAGGGTTTGATGGTGTAAGACCAGAGAAAACAAGGAATACTTTCAAAAATTGCAAGGGGTATTAGTGCATTTCTTAGCATTTTCATTAAGTATTTTAATGCACTGCAATTTAATAAAGGTCTGGAATAGATGTGTTGATCGAGCCGGGAGACAGTCGAAGGAACTCCTCAACATTTCATAGCAGCTTTCTTGTGTTTGCACTTGAATAATTTGTATTGACAAGAACCTTACACCTAGATGGGTGGTGACTGTCATTTGGGTGCTTATGATGATGACAAAGGTCAGTTCAGGAAACTCCTAAACGATTTACAGTAGATACCTTGTATTTGGACTCAATTAATTTATATTGATGAGACCTTTGCACCCATTGGGTTAAAATAATGGTCTGCAGTAAATTTGATGATGAAGACCATAGGCATTTGAGGGAATACTTACAGGTAAAAATTAAAGTAAACAAAATTACGTCGTTTCCCAACTACATTTGCGTCAGCTTCCAGTCTGAGCGGATGCAATTGAATAACATAGTACTTTAGTAATATAGTACTTTTAATAACTAAAAAGTGTAAAATAAAAACTTTTTTACAAATAAACAACCGACTTCCAAAAACCACTACAAAGGGAAAAATAACTAATTTCGGAAGTCGGTGTCAAAAATAAATATACAAAACCAAAGACACCGACTTCCGAAATTAGTTATTTTTCCCTTTGTAGTGGTTTTTGGAAGTCGTTTGTTTTTTTTGTAAAAAAGTTTTTATTTATTATCATTATTTGTTTATTTGTAATGTGCATTTTGTTGGGGATGAATAAACTGTTTTCTTTATTTTTAAACTAGCGACCCGCCTGGCTTCGCACGGGTGCAATTATGATACTAAATACTACAGAAAAACTGCGAACGTTGTATATAAAAACATAGAACCCGCCGCTCCTGCCGCCCTGGCAGGTCGCTAGGTCCTGAATTTTTTAAATCTGTAATAGCTTCGATAATATTCATTTAAATCATATGCTGTAACACAACAATGTATTTAATTGGATAAAAACTAATGCTAATTGATTAAAATCGCTTCGAAAATTAGCCTAAATGACTAAAAATGTTATTGTGGGATATCCATAAGAGATAGATATACAATATGTAAAGAAAACCCTGTCCGACCCGTGAAGGTATTGTTAGGTGTCGATAACTGATTCTACTAATGCCTACAAAGACGGGCTAAACTTAAAAAAAAATCCCCCTAAAAAAATAAATATTCTTTCGCAAAAAGAGGTAACTTAAAACATGTGCGGTAGGCCATACAGGCGCGGTCGAAGAGGGGCCGCAGGGCACGCGGCACGCGGTCGCGTCGCTATTCGCTCAGAAATATACCGTCAAAAATAATGTTGTCACTTTTTAAAAATTACCAAATGTTGGGGAAGTTGGATTTAATTCACGGGAAAAAAAGATTATTTCAAAATTCACTAGTATTGTTACTATGATGATTATGTAAAATTTAATATGTTATTTGGTCATGTGTTTACCTAACCTTTACTATCCTTACGGGTCGGACAGGGTTTTCGTAACATATTGTATAACATCGCGGAATTTTCTGTAGACCTTTTCAATGTGTCAATATTTAGTACATTCTCTTGATAAATCTCGTAGGGTTCAGCCTGCCTTTCATAGCAAACGCGGAATAAATGTAATTATTTACGATATCACATTAGAAACCTCAAAAATATTGGTATTTTTCCATTATTTAATGGATGTTATCCATACTATAATATTATAAATGCGAAAGTAACTCTGTCTGTCTGTCTGTCTGTGTGTCTGTCTGTCTGTCTGTTACGCTTTCCCGCCTAAACCTCTCAACCGATGTTGATGAAATTTGGCACAGACAATCTTTAGACCCTGAGAAAAAACATAGGCTACCTTTTATCCCTGTAAAATTTGATATTCCCGAGGGAAATCTAAAAAGCGCGATATAACCGAACTCCACACGGACGAAGCCGCGGGCGGATACCTAGTTATACATAAAAACCTTCCTCTTTAATCACTCTATCTATTATAGAAAACTGCATTAAAATCCGTTGCGTAGTTTTAAAGATTTAATTATACTACAGGGAAAGAGAAAGCGACTTTGTTTTGATTATACTATGTAGTGATATCAATTGTATGGATCACTTTTGCCAGCGATTTCGTTCGCGTGGAGTTAGTTATGCTCCGCTACTATTAGTCGCAGCGTGATGTTATATAGCCTAAAGTGTTCCTGGATTAAAGGGCTATCCAACGCAAGAATTTTTCAAATCGGACTAGTAGTTCCTTAGATTGGCGCGTTCAAACAAACAAACAAACTCTTCAGCTTTATATATTAGTATACCTAGATTATTTATTATTAGATTATTTATGGTGTCGACTTACAAAAATCCTTAGAAATTTTGATGAGTGAGTGGTGAAATTGACATTTTAAAAAACTTATTAAAAAATAAAAGTTAAACAATTGAAACATTGCAGTAACTAATCTCAAATTCAAATTCATTTATTAATCTTGTGAACACAGGGTACAGTTATGCAGATGTTATGTACAAATAATTTTTATCCATGCTATGTCCCGCCAAAAGGCATACAAAATATCATAAGAAGCGAATGTAGATGTCACAGTTTCATGCAAAATAAATATGGCAACAAATTAAGCCGGCACATTAACTCAATAGGCAGCATCACACGATACAGCCTCAGAAACAATTAAATAAAATGTCAGCAAATTACAATTTTTTAAATAATAAACAAAAAATAAAATATAGTCAACAGAGTGCTGCCACGATACAGCCTCAGAAACAAATCAGAATCAGAATCAGAATCTAGGGCGCTCCGGCTAAATGGGTTAGATTAGAACTCCGATCAACCTCGTGCTAGTCGAGAGAGAGAAACGAGGCTGGTACTACATTAAAAAAAAAATGTTATTTGCTTGTATTGTGCGTTTAGTTTGTGCAAAATAAATACTTTTTACTTCCAAAGGCCAGGCTATTAACTAAACGGCTAATTAAACCAGTTGTTTGGGACAGATACGTACTTTAAATGCAACTGCATGCGAAATGGTGCAGCGAGATTAAAGCATTCGGTTCAAATGGAAGCAAGTACATATTAATTAGTGATTAAGCAGTGCCTAATTGCACACGTACTATCTTAATTAGCTAAATGTGATATAGTTCCTAATGGTACTCTAACTCGCTGCAATTCCATTATATACCTCATCATATTAGAATAATTGGTACATCTCTGTCCATTAAGCCATTTAAGGCCCTGATTAGGTAACATACTAATATCCATACTAATATTATAAATGCGAAAGTAACTCTGTCTGTCTGTCTGTCTGTTACGCTTTCCCGCCAAACCTTTCAACCTATTTTGATGAAATTTGGCACTGACAATCTTTAGACCTTGAGAAAGGACTTACCTAACAAGGACTACCGTTTATTGATAAAATTTATATTTCCGAGGGAAACCTAAAAAGCGCGATATAACCGAATTCCACGCGGACTTTTGAAGCTGCTTTGGATTCAGTGGAGAGGCATGCGAAGAGGTTGATTGGAGACCCAAACAATATTTAACTCAAAACGGTCTCCAACACACAGCAGCACAGGCGTAGAGTAGCCGGCCTTTCGGTGTTCTGTAGGATGCTTTTTAATGGGTGTGCGAGATTGCATGATTTAATTCCATCGGACGACCCGTCGTACGGCGAGTTTCCACCCTTACGTTGTTAAAACCACTACGATCCGGACGAAGCGTTTCGCCTCCTCTTTTATACCGCGTGCGGCAGTGTTTCCGTCGGACTACAATTTGGATGTCTTCAAGGCTAAAGTGAATATGGTCTTTGTGTAAGCATTAACTATCCTAATAATTTATCCATGCATTTCCATTTTCCATCCTTGTTGCGTCAACGACGATTTAAATAAGCGCGGGCTTCTCTTAACTCGTGCTGGTGGCGCCTCTCTCAAGAGTGCCAACAAAAAGAAGTATGGCGGCCTCAGCGCATACAACGCCGCGTCTATTCTAAATAATTTCGAATATCTGACTTTCTAAGGGCTTCACTGGCCAAATAAACCCTCAGTTTCCATATTGGTGGTGTGTCTGTGCTTGACGAGTGTAGGCAGTAAACAAGCAGCATCAAGTCCACATAAAGAAGATAGCTGACCGGCCGGCGCCTGCCCCGTCGTTGGTGATTCCTCTTTCCTGTCCTGTTGGATCCAGGTTAGTGCTTTGCATGTTTGTTCTCCCTGCTTTGAGACCCTGGGGTTGATAGGAGAATGCAGTGACCCTTCCAGAAAGCATCAACATTAATTATGGTGCCTCCTGTGAGGAATCTTCCTCGCGTAGTTATTTCAAAAATACCTACTATCGGAAATTAAATCTTTCCATTCTCGTTATTACGTTAAATACGTAATCCCAATTATAATTTGTTTGTATACTTACCTACTTAAGGCAATTTCAATTTGCCTTTCAAGTTCTAAGTGTCTAAATAAAACCTAGGTCATTCCATGATACCTAGTTATTGTTTCCTATTTGAGACCGATTGACTATTCAATCGTACATTCATACCTCGTCAATTCCCTTGTAATAAGCTGCATTTATTTGTATTCAATAACAAATTGCATAAATTACTTTTAAAAACGTGAGTTCGAAGTTTCTCGAATTTAGTACCGAGGTACCTACACTCGTAGTACTTGTCTCCGGCGGAGACGGATTAGCTTTGAACTACCGCAAAGTCAAAACTTATATTCTAACAAATAACTTTAAGACGTGTGTGCTTGTATTTCATTTGCGTAATTTTGTATGACTCACGCGTATCAAAAGGGAGTTGTTACGTTACGTTACGTCGTTACGTCAGTCAATACGTTCGCGCGTGCATTGCTGCCTACCTACCGGCTTACGCTCTTTCCGTTTTACCTACTTTTATAACTTTTATCCTTTTGAGCGTGCGGATATCGTATACCAAGTGAACTATGAGCGAAGCGGAATTAATAACCGCTATTAAAAGGCGGGAATATGAGTTTGAAAGTATGCAGATACTTTACGATTTAGCCAGAACAGTTAAAGAAACTAAAACTAAATTTGCAGCTTTTCGAGCTAGGTACAAAAAGATTGACGAGATTCGTAATAGATTTTTGGAATGCAACGATGATGTTAACCAGTTGCAATTAAAGCTTAACCCTTCGTTTGTTATCGATCATAAAGTGTTACTGTCATTCGATGAGTTGTATTACTATGTTATTGAGTTTGCGGATTCTCTCGATGCGAGCGCAGGCAGCGGCTGTCGCTCGAAATTAGGTCAAGGTCACGTGCGTTCGCAAGTGAAGTTGCCTAAGCTGGAAATTCCAAAGTTTGATGGTAATATAGAAAAGTGGCAAACATTTAAAGATGGTTATACAGCACTTGTTCATAATAATAGTTCATTATCCAACACTGAGAAATTTCACTATTTGCTGTCATGTTTATCTGGTTATGCACTGACATTAGCGAAGGGCGTGCCTGTGACATCGGCAAATTATTCAGTGGTTTTTGCAACTTTACTGGACAGATATGACAACAAGCGTATTCTTGCAACAGCTTATTTAGAAAAAATAATTAAAATTAATCCTATACAAAAACCATCTTTGTCTAACTTATCTGAGTTATCTAACACACTTTATGAATGCGTTAATGCCTTGCGCGGTTTGTGTATTGATGATTTATGCGAATTTATTTTATTTTACATTGCGTCTAGGCCTTTAGATACAGAAACAAAAAAAAGGTTTGAATTACAAAACACTGAAGAAATTCCGAAATTTAATAACTTCATTACTTATTTACAAAATTACATAAAAGTATTAAAGTTAGCCAACCAGTTAATATTCCATCATGAAATTCTACAAGTACACAAAATCGGCCTAATACAAATAAAGATTATTTATCGCGTCAACCAAAATCATCTCTAATTTCTTCCAACAATAATAATAAAGTTAGTCGGATTGTTTGTGTGTGTTGTAATGAAAATCATTCAATCTACCGTTGTAGTAAATTGCATTCTATGAATATGACACAGCGACAACAATTAGTTAAAGATTTAAAATTATGTAAAAACTGCTTAAGGCCGGGTCACACTGTTACCGATTGTAAATCTAAGTCAACATGTTTCATTTGTAATGCAAAGCATAATACTTTGTTACATGAAGAGCATAAGAGTTTACTGTCCCATACTAGTGAACTGGATTCATCCCAGCATCCCGATATGAACACTACTCTAACTGGTGCTACCCAGTCAAACATTTCAAATCAACCTATTAGCACAAAAATTCTTGGTACAGCAGTAGTTCGTTTGAAGCGATCGGATGGTTCGTGGCAGTATGTCCGTACAATTACGTGGCTCGATGGATTCATTTGTTACAAGTAGCTGTGCGCGACAATTAGGTTTACATATCAAGAAATGTAAATTAAATGTAAGTGGCATCGGTCAAAATTATGTGTGTAGCATTAAAGGTCACACCTTCGGTTCAATAATACCTCGATTGAGTGACACTCCTCAGTTTGATATGCAATTAGTGGTTCTACCTAAAATCACATCCCTGATTCCTTCGGTGTCGTTGCCGACAATCGTCAAGGATAAGTTTACACATCTGGATCTCGCCGACCAGGACTTTGATAAATCCGGTCCGATCGATCTGTTGTTAGGAGTAGACTGTTTTGACCAGATATATACTGGCTCACGTTTCAGTCCAGGCCCGGGCTTTCCATGCGCACTCTCTAGTGTATTCGGCTGGGCGATAAGTGGTCAGTTTCTTCAAAACGTGGTAGCTAAAACTCCGGCTACACCCGTTACGCTCCTCGTCGCGTCTTCTAGTGCGCTCGACGAGATCGTTCAACGGTTTTGGGAGTCCGAGGAGCCGCCGAAATGTAAAATTTCCGGTCCTGAGGATGAAATATGCGAACAAAAATATAAAGAAGGCACGTATCGCACCTCCGATGGGCGTTATGTTGTACCAATTATGCTTAAAGATGATGCTCCAGCCTTAGGAGAATCATATAAACAAGCGTTTAATCGTTTTCTAAATTTGGAAAAAGGACTTGCTAGTCAAAATGAGTTAAAAACTGAATACAAAGAATTTATGCAACAGTACGAGGATCTCGGACATATGCAGCCAGTGCAGTCCTCGTCTACTGACTGTTATATAATTCCCCACCATTGTGTAATCCGACCTGAGAGTACCACGACACGATTACGAGTGGTCTTCGATGCTAGTAGTCGGACTTCGAGTGACCTGTCACTAAATAATATTGTTCATGTCACAAAGTTGTTTTTACTGCGGATATTCGTCGCATGTATAAACAAATATTGATAAGACCGCAAGAAAGATGTTATCAACACGTTCTTTGGCGTAATGACCCAACTGAGGTTTTAAAGGAATACGAACTCAATACCGATACGTACGGAGTTAGTAGTTCTCCTTACTTAGCCATTCGAACACTTCATCAACTTGCTGAAGACCACGGTGCTGAGTATTCTAGTCGTGCAGCACAGGTTATTCGAGAGGAGACATTTATGGACGATATCACCTCTGGCGGATCTTCTCTCGAAGAAACTATTGCATTAAAAAACGATATTATATCGTTACTATCAAAGGCCCAGTTTGAACTACGGAAATGGACCTCTAATGATCCTCGTCTTCTGACAGATATCCCTCAAGAATTCTGTCAAACTTCCAAATCTTTTGATGAATCGGGAAGTGAGTTTGTCAGAATATTGGGCGTTCGTTGGAATCCTGTTAACGATACCTTTTCTTATACGTTTGCTGACTCGTTCGAATGGAAATTCACAAAACGGTCCATACTCTCATTGGTAGCTTGCATTTTTGACCCTCTTGGATGGATTTGTCCTGTCGTTTTTGCCGCTAAATCTTTGCTACAAGATCTATGGCGTTTAAATTTATCATGGGATGAAACTATTCCCCAAAATTTAGTCAAACAATGGTATTTAATAGCTGCAAATTTGTCCGATTTACAAAATATTACTCTCCCGCGTTTAATCATACCTTCGAATTCTATTCAAGTACATTTAGTTGGCTTTTGTGATGGATCTTTGAAAGGTTATGATTGTTATGTTTATATCTGTGTAGTTACCAATGAACCCGGTAATGTAACCACGACCAGTTTGTTAATAGGGAAATCTAGAGTTGCCCCCTTAAAACCAACAACGGTGAATCGACTTGAGCTAAGCGCAGCTGTGCTTCTAGCAAAAGTTCTATTACACATGTATAATTTACTTAAAGATAAAATTTCCATCGATTCCATTCGAGCTTATTCAGACAGCAGCACTACCTTGTCTTGGCTTAACACTGACCCTCATTTACTAAAAATGTATGTAGCCAATCGTGCGGTTCAGACAACTGATTTAATTAGTCGAGATCGCTGGTACTATGTATCAACAAATGATAACCCCGCCGACTGTTGTAGCCGCGGAGTATCATGTCCAGAGATTCTAGATCACGATCACCCGCTTTGGTGGACAGGGCCTTCTTGGCTGAAAGAATCACCTGAGCAATGGCCTAAAAGGCAGGTATTACTTCCGAAGGAGAACTTGCCTGAACTTAAATCAATAGAAAGTAGAAGTCTTCTTGTTACGGATGATGAGAATCCACTTTTGAACTTAATTTCTAAACATTCTTCATTTACAAAAATTCAAAGAATGGTAGCATGGTGTAATCGTTTTGTTTCTAACTCTAAAACGGCCAGGCAAGACCGAAATCTCTCCTCTTAGTAGTGCTGAGCTTGAAAAAGCAATGAAAGTGCTGGTTAAATTCAGTCAAGATAATTACATGACTTCGGAAGTTGACCGGGTGCGTAAAAATGAACCTTGTGTAAAATCTATTCAAAAGCTGTCACCTTTCCTAGACGATGATGGTATTTTGCGAGTAGGTGGACGCATCGATGAGGCTCAACTGTCGCCATCTGCGTTACACCCTTTCTTGTTACTTAAACAATGTCCTATCTCTCGAACGATAGTCGAATATTTCCATATAAAATATTTGCATTGTGGCCCTCGCTCTTTACAATCTTTTATTCAAAGAAAATTTTGGATAACCGGATTAAGGCTCCTGATACGGACCGTGTTATCCAAATGTGTCAAATGTTTTAAAGTGAATCCAGTTGCTTGTCAACCAATGATGGGCAAGCTACCTGCAGCCAGGATTCAACCAGCTCGCTGCTTTAGTACCACGGGAATAGATCTGGGGGGTCCCTTTATCATTAAAGAGAGTCGCCGTCGTGGCGCAAAAACTTACAAAGCTTATTTATGTTTATTTGTGTGCCTAAGCTCAAAGGCTGTACATTTAGAAGCCGTAACAGAATTGAGTGCTGAAGCATTTCTTGCCGCTTTAGACCGCTTTGTCTCTCGTCGTGGCATATGCCATACAATAGTAACAGACTGTGGGACAAATTTCGTAGGCGCGAATAAATATTTAAATGAGGTTGCGAATCTGCTTCATCAGCATTATCCAGAAATTCCAAATGGTTTAGCGAATCGCCACATTACCTGGAAATTCAATCCAGCTGGAGCACCGCATTTCGGCGGAATATTTGAAAGTGGTATAAAATCAACAAAGTATCATTTGAAGCGAGTAGTTGGAGCTCAAGTTCTTACTCTAGAAGAAGTTTTTACCATATTAGCTAAAATAGAAGCTGTATTAAATTTCCGTCCACTCTGTACTCTATCTACGGATCCTTCAGAGTCTGACGTTCTAACTCCAGGACATTTTCTAACGGGAGGTCCTTTAGTAGCCTTGCCCGAAGAACCGATAAGTGATAATTCGTGTCCTCGATCTCGTTGGATGATGCTTCGGAAAATTACTCAAAGCTTTTGGCGCGCATGGCAACGCGATTATCTTCACACATTGCAACAAAGAGCAAATGGTTCTTGCCTGAACCAAATATCAAAGTCAATGACATAGTTATAGTTAACGAACCTAATACTCCGCCGATGTTTTGGAAAATGGCTCGTATCGTGCAAGTGCATGCAGGTTCAGACCAGGTAGTTAGAGTCGTTACTCTCCAAACTGCTAACGGAAAGACGTTTCGTAGGCCGGTGGTAAAGGTTTGTCCCTTACCAATTAATTAGTTTATTCTCCTTTTATATACCTAACTAGAGTATAAGTACACACTGTCTTTAGGTTATTTAAAATAAGTCTCCATATTATCTACACTTATTAACTAGATTTTTATGCATTTTTTCGGCAGTAGCTCATAGTCCAGCTATTGCTGATTTCACTCTTCATTTTTCGCATTCTTCTTGAAACCCTTGTGGATTTCAGGTGGGGGGAAATGTGTAAGCATTAACTATCCTAATAATTTATCCATGCATTTCCATTTTCCATCCTTGTTGCGTCAACGACGATTTAAATAAGCGCGGGCTAATCAATATGGCTTCACCATCGGTAAATCAACAGTCGACGCGGCGCTTTCTGTCAGAAGAACCGTTAACCAGTCGGAACACAAGTACGTGATTGGTATCTTTTTGGATATTTCTGGGGCTTTTGATAACGCTTGGTGGCCTATGCTGTTGTTAAAATTAAAAACCGCGGTTGCTATAGAAACATATATAATCTCGTTTACTCGTACTTTATAAACGGTTCCGCGGTACTTAAGCTCGGTCATTTTTCTAGTACTAAAGCACTAACTATGGGATGTCCTCAGGGTTCAGTTGTCGGTCCTTATTTATGGAATTTGGGTTTTGATGATTTTCTCGCGATCCCGCTTCCTTGCGGCTGTTCACTTACTGGTTACGCGGACGATGGCCTACTGCTCATCCAGTCAAGTACCCGAGCTGGACTTGAAAAATTGGCCCATACTTGCCTAAATCTAATATCTCAGTGGGGTGATCGTAACCGCCTAGCGTTTGCGCCGCATAAAACCTATCAACTTCTACTAAAAGGTAATCTTAAATCATTGCCTACTATTAAATTTAATAACGTTCCCGTTAAAAACAGCAATCCGTATGCTACCTTGGTATGGTCTTAGAAAGGAATTTTTCATTTATCGAACATATAAAAATAGTTGGCGAAAAGCTAAAAGGAACTTTTATGCCCTAACTAGAATATCCAAAGCAACTTGGGGTCTATCATTCCTAACTTTAAAAACTATATATGGAGCTACCTACTTAGGATGTATGTGCTACGGTGCACCTGTTTGGGCCGATAGGGCCAGCATAGGGGCGGCGCGACGTAAACTGCTTCAAAGCCAACGTTTGGCATCGATATTTTTATGCAAGGCGTATAGAACAGTCAGTACTGAAGCCTTACCCGTTCTGGCAGGTGTACTTCCAGTCGATCTTGAAGTACAGCGACGTGCTTCAACGTACTACTCCGCGAGGGGGGAGGCCATGGACACTAACTTTGTTAGACAACGCGACCTCAATAGAATTTCTAGATTATTTAAACCTCAGACTGACGTCTGGGAGGACCTCTTATCCGAATGGCAAAGTAGGTGGGATAATTCCATCAATGGCCGGCACCTCCATCTGTTCTTTCCATCCGTTGGCGATCGGCTGGCTAAGACATGGCTGGAGGTTGACCACTGCGTTGCCCAATTTCTCACAGGTCATGGCAACTTTAAAAGTAAATTGTATTCTTTTAAACTTGTTCGTTCGCCTTTGTGTCAGTGTTCTACATCGAACTGTGAATTTGAACAGTCCGCACATCACATCTTGTGGGAGTGTATTCTTTGGCAGAATGAACGCAATATTATGTTGGATAGTGTACAAGTTACATCCGGAGTTGTTTATTACACGGACCTTGCTGAAACTAGAACTAACTTCCGTGCGTTCAGGCGCTTTTGCCATACCTATTATTGGAATCAATTGTAACAGCAAATACCTACTTAGGACCCATTAGCTTGATCAAATGTTATTCCGTGGTGCTTGGCAATCTGGGCTTCTCCCAGTTGCAATAATGTCCCTTTGTGCCGATTGGCCTAGTTCTGTTCTGTCTCCTGCTAATTATGGAGGGAAGTGGAAAAAATATCTTTTTTTCTTACTCCTCCGCTATTCTTTTCTGATTAATTTCGTTGCGGGACCCAAGACAGTTGAAACGTTTCTCCGGGACTCGTCGGGCTTCATTGCTCGGCGTTTTTCTGGCGGTCTCCACTGTTGATTCTGGCTTTCAGGAGTTGCAGTGGGTTGGAAACAGTGTGGCGGGTTTTGTCCCAAAAAAAAAAGCGCGGGCTTCTCTTAACTCGTGCTGGTGGCGCCTCTCTCAAGAGTGCCAACAAAAAAGAAGTATGGCGGCCTCAGCGCATACAACGCCGCGTCTATTCTAAATAATTTCGAATATCTGACTTTCTAAGGGCTTCACTGGCCAAATAAACTCTCAGTTTCCATATTGGTGGTGTGTCTGTGCTTGACGAGTGTAGGCAGTGAACAAGCAGCATCAAGTCCACATAAAGAAGATAGCTGACCGGCCGGCGTGTGCCCCGTCGTTGGTGATTCCTCTTTTCCTGTCCTGTTGGATCCAGGTTAGTGCTTTGCATGTTTGTTCTCCCTGCTTTGAGACCCTGGGGTTGATAGGAGAATGCAGTGACCCTTCCAGAAAGCATCAACAGTCTTAATACCATCAACTATTGACCACCCATTGGTCCGTTCGGTCCAAACGATCCCGACTAGTCGCAATCATATGACAAAAAATGTGTTCGCCTATTAGAAGGCTGGACTTTAAGTCTGAAATTGTCAACCCGCATTCCCTGTATAAGAGGAGACCTGTGCCCAGTAGTGGGACGGTAAAAAGGTTGATAATGAAGTGGATAAGAAACCGCATCGAAATACTCCTGTGATGTGAACACGTAGCGTCTGTCCTAGATAAGCCCTAAAAAAATAAATATACATCAGGCTTCATGATGATACTCTAGTCCCTCACGTATGTTTTATGTTGAGCGCAATATATTACCGTTTCGTCTAATAAAACTCAACGCTGCGAATTATAACTAGGAAAATGGAAGAGAACACTCGTGGGAGAACGTTCGTAATACGTTTTCCTTTTAACAGATTACCTACTTAATTCTCTTTTAGGAGAAGAAATTAGTAATGAAAGAAGGAAACAAATTAATAAACATTAGGTACCTAAGTACATGAAACCGGTCAAGTGCGAACTAAATGTTCTTTACTATTTATATACATATACATATGTATTAAGTCCAGAAAGAAGTTTAGTTTTTAGTATTTGTTGTTATAGCGGCAGCAGAAATACGTCATCTGTTTTTCCTTTCTTTTATATATTATATATATAATATATTATATATATATATTATATATTATATATTATATATATATATATATATATATATGTTTATATATATATATATATATATATAGATATCCCTTTGGGCACTTTGTTGATCAGACGTGCCGTATAGGTAGTAATTTGTTGATCCATTTTCACTTGTTGATCCGGGGGCCTTTTCTTGATCCGTTGCCATCTGATCATAAAAATGTGGCTCCGTTCGGATCCACATACGTCACGATGAATAATAAGAAGTAATAACAATAATTAAGGGCTGTTTTATACAAATCCACCTTTTTGGCGTCTGAGCAGTTGTTGATCCAATTCAAATGGGCCAATCAGGGTGCAGCATTTGCCAAGGGCGTGAAGCGATTGGATAAGCAGCAGTTACTTTTTTATGTATGTTCACTGATAAATCTCAGACGCCTAGACCGATTTACAAAATTCTTTTTATGTTAGAAAAGGTAAACTTTCTAAATGGTCCCATAGTCAGGATCTGATGATGGAAGACTAAAGAAATCAAGAGGAAAATCAAAAAATCGTAGGGGCGACTAGTGCATTTCTAAGTATCTTCATTAAGTATTTCAGAGAACTACAATTTGATAAAGGTCTGGTATAGCTGATGATGGAACCTGGAGAAAGTCAAGGGAACTCCTCAATTATTCACAGCAGCTACCTTGAGTTTGTGCTTGACTAATTTGTATTGATAAGAACTTTACAAAAAGATGGGTTATGACTGTCATGAAGGCTCTGGTGATAAAAGCAAAGGCCAGTTCAGGGAACTCTTCAACGGTTAATAGTAGGTACCTTGTGTTTGGACTTAATTCATTTATATTGATGAGAGCTTTGCACCTATATGGGTTAAAATGATGGTTTGTAGTAAATCTGATGATGAAGACTATAGGCAGTCGAGGGAACTCCTCAACTATTCACAGCAGCCACCTTGCGTTTGTGTTTTTTTTTTTACATGTTATAAACCAGCGCTTGACCGCAATCCTGCCTGATGGTAAGCAGTGATGCAATCTTTGATGGTAAAGCGCACTAGTTTCTTAAGAGCCTATTCACTCTAGCCTTAAAGACACTCAAATTGTAGTCCGACGGAAACACCGCCGCTGGCAAATTGTTCCAGTCCCCCGATGTACGCGGTATAAAGGAGGAGGCGAAACGCTTCGTCCGGATCGTAGTGGTGTTAACAACGTAAGGGTGGAAACCAGCCGTACGACGGGTCGTCCGCTGGTGGAACGGAGATGGGTCGTCCGCTGGTGGAACGGAGATGGAGGAATTAAATCATGCAATTCCCTCGCACACTCCCCGAAATGCATCCTATAGAACACCGAAAGGGTGGCTACTCTACGCCTGTGCTCTAGGCTTTGGAGACCAACTCGAGTTAGATCAGGGTCACCAATCAGCCTCTTTGCACGTCTCTCCACTGAATCCAAAGTGGCCAGGTGACACTTGGCAGCACCAGCCCAAATGTGGCTGCAGTACTCCACACACGAACGGACCTGTGCTTTGTATAACATCAGAAGCTGCACAGGTGTGAAGTACTGCCGGACCTTTGCGATAACGCCAAGTTTCTTGGCAGCCACCTTAGCCTTGGACTCAATGAACCACCCAAAGTTAAGGTCCGAGGAAATCTCAACTCCCAAAAGCTGAAGGCGGTCGGAACACTCCAAGGACACATTCTGAAAAGTAGGAGCCAAGGTGAACGGGCTCCTTTTGGCGGTGAAAAGACACGCCTGTGTTTTGGCGGCATTGAATGCTACAAGATTGGCATTGCCTCATTCGGAGACCGCCTGCAGTGCAGCACTCGTTCGCTCAACCATGGCCTCTCTTTCGGACCGGATTGATTCCCTACTAGCCCGAGCATGATTAATGCTTGATTAATTCGTATTGATAAGAACTTTGCACCTATGCTCGGTGCCTTTGCTCGGTGGTAGGCCATAACATCGGCTGCCGGCAGAAGTTAGCACCCACCAAGCGATTCGTCGTGTCCCGGCCTGGTGAAGCCGTACGGAGGACGGGTCTGAGCAGTTGTGTTGCGATGTGTGCCGGGTACGATGCGCCAAATGTTGTTGTGCCGGGAGTTTGGTCATGGAGGGTCTCCACATCAGTCTCCCTCTGGTGCAGCGTTGTCGACGCTCAACTGCCGTCTTCCTTCCTATTCACTAAGGTTTTGTAAGTGAATGGACTTAATAAACTAGCGCGCTTTACCATCACCGATTGCATCACTGCTTACCATCAGGCGGAATTGCAGTCAAGCGCTAGTTTATAATTATTATAAAAAATATATGTGGGCTAAAATGAATGTTTGTCGGTCGTGGTCTTCATCATCAAATCTACTACAGATTTTCATAATAATGCATATCGGTGAAAATTGCTCATCAATATATATATTAATTAAATCCAAAAACAAGGGAACTACTGTAAACCCTTGAGAAGTTACCTGAACTGGCCTTTGTATTCATCATCAGAGCCCTAATGACAGTTACAACCCATTTAGGTGTCGAAGTCGTGGTGGCCTAGTGGTTAAAACACCAGCCTCTCAAGTATGAGGGCGCGGGTTCGATTCCAGGTCAGGCAAGTACCAATGTAACTTTTCTAAAGTTCTTATTAATACAAATTAATCAAGTTCAAACACAAGGTAGCAGCTGTGAATTGTCGAGGAGTTCCCTCAACTGTCTCCCGACTTCATATCAACTCCAGATCATTATTAAATTGTAGTGCTTTAAAATACTTAATGAAAATAACTAGAAATGCACTAGTTGCCCGTAAAAGTTTTGAAAGTTTTCCTTGATTTCTCTAATCTTTAATCATCAGATCTTGACCTGGTGACTATGGGACCACCCTTTCAAATAAAACAAGAATTTCGCAAACGGGTCCAGGCGTCTTACAGTAATCGATGAACATACATAAAAAAAAAAAGATTGCGACGAATTGTGAACCTCCTCCTTTTTTTTGAAGTCGGGTAAACACTTAAATTGCCAAAAGAAAATAATTTTTCTGTTGACAACTTTAACAACAAATTTAAATTTTATAGCATTTTGACATTGATTATTAACTTTTTTATTGCTATTGCCCGAGGTCGAATCCTTTAGTCTCAACGCCCGCGCTGCTGCCGATGACAATAGTATCATACTAAGCAGTATACGGTGAAATCACGCAGGCATTTATCAACTACTTTTCTCAAACAATCTGCGGAAATCAAACACATAATTTTCTTTTTTAAGTTCAATATCGAATAATGAACAATAAAATTTTTTCCCGCGCTATTATAATGTTCTTTCGTTTTTTTCAATAAACAGTCTACTACTGTCTATTTGCCAGATAGTCCAAAATTTGAATAAAACCTTTTATTAGTTACCTCCTTGGTATTCCATGTTTCGAATGCAGTTTTTTTTTTTCAAAAGAAATTCAGACTAGGACGTTGGAACGAAACGCAAACTTCCTATTTCGAAATTGCGGCCGCTAAAGTTGACATTCCATGTGTCTAACGCGTTCCAGTACCTACCACAAACCATTATTATTCATTCATCATATCATTATTATTCTTTGTAAGATCTGTCAATATTTACCTGTGTTAACAAATAAATGATTTAATTTGATTTCATTAGAAAACAGCGCTTTCTTTCGCTAAAATATAACGCGACTAAGCGAAATTATTTTTATAACACACTTTGAGTAGACTGAGAAATCATCCACCAGATCCACAGATCTTTATTACCTTTATTACTTAGTAAGTAGCAAATATGATTTTATTCTCTCGGTGGTAGGCAACAACATCAGCCGCCGGCATAAGTTACCACCCACCAGACAAAGTCTTGCCGCCAAGCGATTCGTCGTGTTCCGGCAGGATGTCTAGTGAAGTCGTACGGAGGCCGGGTCTGAGCAGTTGTGTTGCGATGTGTGCCGGGTACGATGTGCCTAATGTTGTTGTGTCGGGAGTGTGGTCGTGGAGGGTCTCCAGATCATCCTCTGGCGCAGCATCGTTGGTCGTGTTGTTGGGTTAAACATTGCATCACCTCGCTCAACTGCTGTCTTCCTTCCTATTCACTCAGTTTTTTTGAGTGAATAGGCTTAATAAGCTAGTGCGCTTTACCATCAACGATTGCATCACTGTTTACCATCAGGCGGGATTGCAGTCAAGCACTAGTTTATAACTAATAAAAAAAAAAAAAATCCACTAACGTGCGGTTGAGTTTATCTTTTTTATTTTCTCGGTGGTAGGCCATAACATCGGCTACCGGAAGAAGTTACCACCCACCAGACAAAGTCTTGCCGCCAAGCGATTCGTCGTGTTCCGGCATGATGTTTGGTGAAGCCGTACGGAGGACGGGTCTGAGCAGTTGTGTTGCGATGTGTGGCGGTTACGATGCGCCAAATGTTGTTGTGTCGGGAGTTTGGTCGTGGAGAGTCTCCAGATCAATCTCCCTCTAGCGCAGCATCGTTTGGTCGTGTTGGTCTTGGGTTTAACATTGTATCACCTCGCTCAACTGCCGTCATCCTTCCTATTCCTTAGTTTTTGAAGTGAATAGGCTTAATAAACTAGTGCGGTTTACCATCAACGATTGCATCACTGCTTACCATCGGGCGGGATTGCGGTCAAGCATTGGTTTGTAATTATTAAAAAAAAAAAAAAAAAAAAAAAAAAAAAATTACAAAAATATTATAAATGGTACACATGTTTATTGTACACACTACGCTAGGATATCTCAATGTTCTTTATGAATTATTTACTGAATGCACTATTTACTACATAAATCTCGCACTTTTATTTAGTAAAGAACACTTTAAATAATTTAAAACTCCAATGGAAAAATTGAAGCTCAGCTTAATTTTCCCGCCAAAACTCCTGACCCGGATCATAACATCAGGAAAACATTGTTTTATTTTGAGTACGAGGCTTTTTAGTAAATTATATTACTTTTTTTTCTTTTTCTTTATTATGTGTTTATTATTTTTTAGTGTATTATTATTGTAATGTGCGTTCTGTTTGGAAGGAGTAAACTTTTTTTGTTTCTACCTGATTAATACCTAAAAAAACCGCTTAGCAAAATTCAACGCTTAAAACTGAAACTTCAAATTTAATAATAATATGTATTCGCATACAATTTCTACCAAAGAAGTCTATATAAGCAGTGTTAATTGCATTGGGTGTAACCTAGGCCGTCCACACAATATTTTCAGCCCCAAACATGCAGCGCCGATATCGTGTTTGGACTAATTAGATTGATTTCGATGAATAGAGTTTAAAAACTTAATATAAATGGTAAGTTAGAAATAAAGTATAAAAACCCCATACGCACAATTCAACCTCTTTAAATATTAATAACAATAACTTTGACTTCATACTAAACATAATTGATCGACCGGTACGGTATTAGTACATCTTCAGATCAAAATAAGTATTACGAAGTACGAGTAGCTACATGGATCAACATAAGATAATGATTTTTGAAATATATTCCAAGCCAAAACATCTTTGTGCATTTAAAAAAAATAGTCGTTATGGATCCACTAATGCATAGAATTGTTAAAAAATATATATAGATCTTACAATGTATGGAGTATTGCGAATATAAAATATCTAGATTAGCTATAATAAATTCCTATTTGATCAACTGTTACGGTATAGGTATCGGATCAAAAGATGTATTACTGGAAGCACGAGTATATAAATGGTTCAACACAAGTAATTGATTTTTGAAATATATTCAGAGCTAAAAAGTCCTCGTGGGTTCAAAAAATTTAGCCGTTATGGATCCACTAATGCATGAAATTGTTGAAAAAAATTTTATCGAGTATAATTTCCTATCGAGGAATATGTTTGGCAACATCGCTTAACCGAATGTGACGTTGCCACTCCGCCCGAGAAATACGCAACTGGATTAAAGTTATTCCGTGCTAAAGGTGGAGTCTATATATATATATATATATATATATATATATATATATATATATATATATATATATATATATATATATATATATATATATATAAACACCTCTTTGCACACTTAGTTGATCCAGCCGCGATCCCGAACACAATAGACTCCACCTTTAGCACGGAATAACTTTAATCCAGTTGCGTATTTCTCGGGCGGAGTGGCAACGTTGCATTCTATTAAGCGATGTTGCCAAACATATTCATCGATAGGACATTATACTCGATAAAAATTTTTTCAACAATTTCATGCATTGATCCGATACCTATATCGTAACAGTTGATCAAATAGGAATTTATTATAGCTAATCTAGATATTTTATATTCGCAATACTCCATACATTGTAAGATCTATATATATTTTTTAACAATTCTATGCATTAGTGGATCCATAACGATAATTTTTTTTTAAATGCACAAAGACGTTTTGGCTTGGAATATATTTCAAAAATCATTATCTTATGTTGATCCATGTAGCTACTCGTACTTCGTAATACTTATTTTGATCTGAAGATGTACTGATACCGTACCTGTCGATCAATTATGTTTAGTATGAAGTCAAAGTTATTGTTATTAATATTTAAAGAGGTTGAATTTTGCGTATGGGGTTTTTATACTTTATTTCTAACTTACCATTTATATTATGTTTTTAAACTCTATTCATAGAAATCAATCTAATTAGTCCAAACACGATATCGGCGCTGCATGTTTGGGGCTGAAAATATTGTGTGGACGGCCTCGGTTACACTCAATGCAATTAACACTGCTTGTATAGACTTCTTTGGTAGAAATTGTATGCGAATACATATTATTATTAAATTTGAAGTTTCAGTTTTAAGCGTTGAATTTTGCTAAGCGGTTTTTTTAGGTATTAATCAGGTAGAAACAAAAAAGTTTACTCCTTCCAAACAGAACGCACATTACAATAATAATACACTAAAAAATAATAAACACATAATAAAGAAAAAGAAAAAAAAAGTAATATAATTTACTAAAAAGCCTCGTACTCAAAATAAAACAATGTTTTCCTGATGTTATAATCCGGGTCAGGAGTTTTGGCGGGAAAGTTAAGCTGAGCTTCAATTTTTCCATTGGAGTTTTAAATTATTTAAAGTGTTCTTTACTAAATAAAAGTGCGAGATTTATGTAGTAAATAGTGCATTCAGTAAATAATTCATAAAGAACATTGAGATATCCTAGCGTAGTGTGTACAATAAACATGTGTACCATTTATAATATTTTTGTAAATTAAAAAAGATAAACTCAACCGCACGTTAGTGGAAATAAAATCATATTTGCTACTTACTAAGTAATAAAGGTAATAAAGATCTGTGGATCTGGTGGATGATTTCTCAGTCTACTCAAAGTGTGTTATAAAAATAATTTCGCTTAGTCGCGTTATATTTTAGCGAAAGAAAGCGCTGTTTTCTAATCAAATCAAATTAAATCATTTATTTGTTAACACAGGTAAATATTGACAGATCTTACAAAGAATAATAATGATATGATGAATGAATAATAATGGTTTGTGGTAGGTACTGGAACGCGTTAGACACATGGAATGTCAACTTTAGCGGCCGCAATTTCGAAATAGGGAGATTGCGTTTCGTTCCAACGTCCTAGTCTGAATTTCTTTCGAAAAAAAAAACTGCATTCGAAACATGGAATACCAAGGAGGTAACTAATAAAAGGTTTTATTCAAATTTTGGACTATCTTGCAAATAGACAGTAGTAGACTGTTTATTGAAAAAAACGAAAGAACATTATAATAGCGCGGGAAAAAAATTATTGTTCATTATTCGATATTGAACTTAAAAAAGAAAATTATGTGTTTGATTTCCGCAGATTGTTTGAGAAAAGTAGTTGATAAATGCCTGCGTGATTTCACCGTATACTGCTTAGTATGATACTATTGTCATCGGCAGCAGCGCGGGCGTTGAGACTAAAGGATTCGACCTCGGGCAATAGCAATAAAAAAGTTAATAATCAATGTCAAAATCCTATAAAATTTAAATTTGTTGTTAAAGTTGTCAACAGAAAAATTATTTTCTTTTGGCAATTTAAGTGTTTACCCGACTTCAAAAAAAGGAGGAGGTTCACAATTCGTCGCAATCTTTTTTTTTTATGTATGTTCATCGATTACTGTAAGACGCCTGGACCCGTTTGCGAAATTCTTGTTTTATTTGAAAGGGTGGTCCCATAGTCACCAGGTCAAGATCTGATGATTAAAGATTAGAGAAATCAAGGAAAACTTTCAAAACTTTTACGGGCAACTAGTGCATTTCTAGTTATTTTCATTAAGTATTTTAAAGCACTACAATTTAGTAATGATCTGGAGTAGATATGAAGTCGGGAGACAGTTGAAGGAACTCCTCGATAATTCACAGCAGCTACCTTGTGTTTGAACTTGATTAATTTGTATTAATAAGAACTTTACACCTAAATGGGTTGTAACTGTCATTAGGGCTCTGATGATGAATACAAAGGCCAGTTCAGGTAACTTCTCAAGGGTTTACAGTAGTTCCCTTGTTTTTGGATTTAATTAATATATATATTGATGAGCAATTTTCACCGATATGCATTATTATGAAAATCTGTAGTAGATTTGATGATGAAGACCACGACCGACAAACATTCGTTTTAGCCGACATATATTTTTTTTAATAATTATAAACTAGCGCTTGACTGCAATTCCGCCTGATGGTAAGCAGTGATGCAATCGGTGATGGTAAAGCGCGCTAGTTTATTAAGTCCATTCACTTACAAAACCTTAGTGAATAGGAAGGAAGACGGCAGTTGAGCGTCGACAACGCTGCACCAGAGGGAGATTGATGTGGAGACCCTCCATGACCAAACTCTCGGCACAACAACATTTGGCGCATCGTACCCGGCACACATCGCAACACAACTGCTCAGACCCGTCCTCCGTACGGCTTCACCAGAAATCAGGCCGGAACACGACGAATCGCTTGGCGGCAAGTCATTGTCTGGTTGGTGCTAACTTCTGCCGGCAGCCGATGTTATGGCCTACCACCGAGCAAAGGCACCGAGCATAGGTGCAAAGTTCTTATTAATACGAATTAATCAAGCATTAATCATGCTCGGGCTAGTAGGGAATCAATCCGGTCCGAAAGAGAGGCCATGGTTGAGCGAACGAGTGTTGCACTGCAGGCAGTCTCCGAATGGGGCAATGCCAATCTTATAGCATTCAATGCCGCCAAAACACAAGCGTGTCTTTTCACCGCCAAAAGGAGCCCGTTCACCTTGGCTCCTACTTTTCGAAATGTGTCCTTGGAGTGTTCCCACCGCCTTCAGCTTTTGGGAGTTGAGATTTCCTCGAACCTTAACTTTGGGCAGTTCATTGAGTCCAAGGCCAAGGTGGCTGCCAGGAAACTTGGCGTTATCGCAAAGGTCTGGCAGTACTTCACACCTGGGCAGCTTCTAATGTTATACAAAGCACAGGTCCGTTCTTGTGTGGATTACTGCAGCCACATTTGGGCTGGTGCTGCCAAGTGTCACCTGGCCACTTTGGATTCAGTGGAGAGACGTGCAAAGAGGCTGATTGGTGACCCTGATCTAACTCGAGTTGGTCTCCAAAGCCTAGAGCACAGGCGTAGAGTAGCCAGCCTTTCAGTGTTCTATAGGATGCATTTCGGGGAGTGTGCGAGGGAATTGCATGATTTAATTCCCCATCTCCGTTCCACCAGCGGACGACCCGTCGTACGGCTGGTTTCCACCCTTACGTTGTTAACACCACTACGATCCGGACGAAGCGTTTCGCCTCCTCCTTTATACCGCGTGCGTCGAGGGACTGGAACAATTTGCCAGCGGCGGTGTTTCCGTCGGACTACAATCTGAGTGTCTTTAAGGCTAGAGTGAATAGGCTCTTAAGAAACTAGTGCGCTTTACCATCAACGATTGCGTCACTGCTTACCATCAGGCAGGATTGCGGTCAAGCGCTGGTTTATAATATGTAAAAAAAAAAAAACACAAACGCAAGGTGGCTGCTGTGAATAGTTGAGGAGTTCCCTCGACTGCCTATAGTTTTCATCATCAGATTTACTACAAACCATCATTTTAACCCATATAGGTGCAAAGTTCTCATCAATATAAATGAATTAAGTTCAAACACAAGGTACCTACTATTAACCGTTGAAGAGTTCCCTGAACTGGCCTTTGCTTTTATCACCAGAGCCTTCATGACAGTCATAACCCATCTTTTTGTAAAGTTCTTATCAATACAAATTAATCAAGCACAAACTCAAGGTAGCTGCTGTGAGTAATTGAGTAGTTCCCTTGACTTTCTCCAGGCTCCATCATCAGCCATACCAGACCTTTATCAAATTGTAGTTCTCTGAAATACTTAATGAAGATACTTAGAAATGCACTAGTCGCCCCTACGATTTTTGGAAGTTCCTCTTGATTTCTTTAGTCTTCCATCATCAGATCCTGATTATGGGACCATTTAGAAAGTTTACCTTTTCTAACATAAAAAGAATTTTGTAAATCGGTCTAGGCGTCTGAGATTTATCGGTGAACATACATAAAAAAGTAACTGCTGCTTATCCAATCGCTTCACGCCCTTGGCAAATGCTGCACCCTGATTGGCCCATTTGAATTGGATCAACAACTGCCCAGACGCCAAAAAGGTGGATTTGTATAAAACAGCCCTTAATTATTGTTATTTCTTATTATTATTCAGCGTGACACATGTGGCTCCAAACGGACCTACATATTTATAGGCAGATGGCATCGGATCAAGAAAAGGCCCCCGGATCAACAAGTGAAAATGGATCAACAAATTACTACCTATACGGCACGTCTGATCAGACGGTTCTTCAACGGTTAATAGTAGGTACCTTGTGTTTGGACTTAATTCATTTATATTGATGAGAACTTTGCACTTATATGGGTTAAAATGATGGTTTGTAGTAAATCTGATGATGAAGACTATAGGCAGTCGAGGGAACTCCTCAACTATTCACAGCAGCCACCTTGCGTTTGTGTTTTTTTTTTTACATATTATAAACCAGCGCTTGACCGCAATCCTGCCTGATGGTAAGCAGTGACGCAATCGTTGATGGTAAAGCGCACTAGTTTCTTAAGAGCCTATTCACTCTAGCCTTAAAGACACTCAAATTGTAGTCCGACGAAAACACCGCCGCTGGCAAATTGTTCCAGTCCCTCGACGTACGCGGTATAAAGGAGGAGGCGAAACGCTTCGTCCGGATCGTAGTGGTGTTAACAACGTAAGGGTGGAAGCCAGCCGTACGACGGGTCGTCTGCTGGTGGAACGGAGATGGGGGAATTAAATCATGCAATTCCCTCGCACACTCCCCAAAATGCATCCTATAGAACACCGAAAGGCTGGCTACTCTACGCCTGTGCTCTAGGCCTTGGAGACCAACTCAAGTTAGATCAGGGTCACCAATCAGCCTCTTTGCACGTCTCTCCACTGAATCCAAAGTGGCCAGGTGACACTTGGCAGCACCAGCCCAAATGTGGCTGCAGTACTCCACCCACGAACGGACCTGTGCTTTGTATAACATTAAAAGCTGCCCAGGTGTGAAGTACTGCCGGACCTTTGCGATAACGTCCAGTTTCCTGGCAGCCACCTTGGCCTTGGACTCAATGAACCGCCCAAAGTTAATGTTCGAGGAAATCTCAACTCCCAAAAGCTGAAGGCGGTCGGAACACTCCAAGGACACATTTCGAAAAGTAGGAGCCAAGGTGAACGGGCTCCTTTTGGCAGTGAAAAGACACGCTTGTGTTTTGGCGGCATTGAATGCTACAAGATTGGCATTGCCCCATTCGGAGACTGCCTGCAGTGCAACACTCGTTCGCTCAACCATGGCCTCTCTTTCGGACCGGATTGATTCCCTACTAGCCCGAGCATGATTAATGCTTGATTAATTCGTATTAATAAGAACTTTGCACCTATGCTCGGTGCCTTTGCTCGGTGGTAGGCCATAACATCGGCTGCCGGCAGAAGTTAGCACCCACCAGACAAAGACTTGCCGCCAAGCGATTCGTCGTGTCCCGGCCTGGTGAAGCCGTACGGAGGACGGGTCTGAGCAGTTGTGTTGCGATGTGTGCCGGGTACGATGCGCCAAATATTGTTGTGCCGGGAGTTTGGTCATGGAGGGTCTCCACATCAATCTCCCTCTGGTGCAGCGTTGTCGACGCTCAACTGCCGTCTTCCTTCCTATTCACTAAGGTTTTGTAAGTGAATGGACTTAATAAACTAGCGCGCTTTACCATCAACGATTGCATCACTGCTTACCATCAGGCGGAATTGCAGTCAAGCGCTAGTTTATAATTTTTAAAAAAATTATATGTGGGCTAAAATGAATGTTTGTCGGTCGTGGTCTTCATCATCAAATCTACTACAGATTTTCATAATAATCCATATCGGTGAAAATTGCTCATCAATATATATATTAATTAAATCCAAAAACAAGGGAACTACTGTAAACCCTTGAGAAGTTACCTGAACTGGCCTTTGTATTCATCATCAGAGCCCTAATGATAGTTACAACCCATTTAGTTGTAAAGTTCTTATTAATACAAATTAATCAAGTTCAAACACAAGGTAGCTGCTGTGAATTGTCGAGGAGTTCCCTCAACTGTCTCCCGACTTCATATCTACTCCAGATCATTACTAAATTGTAGTGCTTTAAAATACTTAATGAAAATAACTAGAAATGCACTAGTTGCCCGTAAAAGTTTTGAAAGTTTTCCTTGATTTCTCTAATCTTTAATCATCAGATCTTGACCTGGTGACTATGGGACCACCCTTTCAAATAAAACAAGAATTTCGCAAACGGGTCCAGGCGTCTTACAGTAATCGATGAACATACATAAAAAAAAGATTGCGACGAATTGTGAACCTCCTCCTTTTTTTGAAGTCGGGTAAACACTTAAATTGCCAAAAGAAAATAATTTTTCTGTTGACAACTTTAACAACAAATTTAAATTTTATAGGATTTTGACATTGATTATTAACTTTTTTATTGCTATTGCCCGAGGTCGAATCCTTTAGTCTCAACGCCCGCGCTGCTGCCTATGACAATAGTATCATACTAAGCAGTATACGGTGAAATCACGCAGGCATTTATCAACTACTTTTCTCAAACAATCTGCGGAAATCAAACACATAATTTTCTTTTTTAAGTTCAATATCGAATAATGAACAATAATATTTTTTCCCGCGCTATTATAATGTTCTTTCGTTTTTTTCAATAAACAGTCTACTACTGTCTATTTGCAAGATAGTCTAAAATTTGAATAAAACCTTTTATTAGTTACCTCCTTGGTATTCCATGTTTCGAATGCAGTTTTTTTTTTCGAAAGAAATTCAGACTAGGACGTTGGAACGAAACGCAATCTCCCTATTTCGAAATTGCGGCCGCTAAAGTTGACATCCCATGTGTCTAACGCGTTCCAGTACCTACCACAAACCATTATTATTCATTCATCATATCATTATTATTCTTTGTAAGCTCTGTCAATATTTACCTGTGTTAACAAATAAATGATTTAATTTGATTTGATTAGGAAACAGCGCTTTCTTTCGCTAAAATATAACGCGACTAAGCGAAATTATTTTTATAACACACTTTCGAGTAGACTGAGAAATCATCCACCAGATCCACAGATCTTTATTACCTTTATTACTTAGTAAGAAGCAAATATGATTTTATTTCCACTAACGTGCGGTTGAGTTTATCTTTTTTAATTTACAAAAATATTATAAATGGTACACATGTTTATTGTACACACTACGCTAGGATATCTCAATGTTCTTTATGAATTATTTACTGAAAGCACTATTTACTACATAAATCTCGCACTTTTATTTAGTAAAGAACACTTTAAATAATTTAAAACTCCAATGGAAAAATTGAAGCTCAGCTTAACTTTCCCGCCAAAACTCCTGACCCGGATTATAACATCAGGAAAACATTGTTTTATTTTGAGTACGAGGCTTTTTAGTAAATTTTATTACTTTTTATTTCTTTTTCTTTATTATGTGTTTACTATTTTTTAGTATATTATTATTGTAATGTGCGTTCTGTTTGGAAGGAGTAAACTTTTTTTGTTTCTACCTGATTAATACCTAAAAAAACCGCTTAGCAAAATTCAACGCTTAAAACTGAAACTTCAAATTTAATAATAATATGTATTCGCATACAATTTCTACCAAAGAAGTCTATACAAGCAGTGTTAATTGCATTGAGTGTAACCGAGGCCGTCCACACAATATTTTCAGCCCCAAACATGCAGCACCGATATCGTGTTTGGACTAATTAGATTGATTTCGATGAATAGAGTTTAAAAACTTAATGTAAATGGTAAGTTAGAAATAAAGTATAAAAACCCCATACGCAAAATTCAACCTCTTTAAATATTAATAACAATAACTTTGACTTCATACTAAACATAATTGATCGACCGGTACGGTATCAGTACATCTTCAGATCAAAATAAGTATTACGAAGTACGAGTAGCTACATGGATCAACATAAGACAATGATTTTTGAAATATATTCCAAGCCAAAAAGTCTTTGTGCATTTAAAAAAAATAGTCGTTATGGATCCACTAATGCATAGAATTGTTAAAAAATATATATAGATCTTACAATGTATGGAGTTCTGCGAATATAAAATATCTAGATTAGCTATAATAAATTCCTATTTGATCAACTGTTACGGTATAGGTATCGGATCAAAAGATGTATTACTGGAAGTACGAGTATATAAATGGTTCAACACAAGTAATTGATTTTTGAAATATATTCAGAGCTAAAAAGTCCTCGTGGGTTCAAAAAATTTTGCCGTTACGGAACCACTAATGCATGAAATTGTTGAAAAAAATTTTATCGAGTATAATGTCCTATCGAGGAATATGTTTGGCAACATTCCTTAATAGAATGCGACGTTGCCACTCCGCCCGAGAAATACGCAACTGGATTAAAGTTATTCCGTGCTAAAGATGGAGTCTATTGTGTTCGGGATCGCGGCTGGATCAACTAAGTGTGCAAAGAGGTGTTTATATATATATATATATATATATTATAAACAAGTGCTTGACCACAAACCCGTCTGATGGTTAGCATGTGCAATCGTTGATGGTGAAGTGCGCTAGTTTATTAAGAGCCTATTCACTCAAAAAGCAATCTGAGTGATTAAGAAGGAAGACGGCAGTTGAGCGAGGTGAAGTACCTGCGTCGCTGAGGCAGGGAGCCGGACGCTCGGTGCCACCGCTGCATCCAATGCGGGGAGGACACGGCGCAGCACACGCTCCCCGAGTGTGTAGCTTGGGAGGAGCAGCGCCGTATCCTCACAAATGAAGTAGGAGGCGACCTGACGCTGCCGGCAGTAGTGCGGAGGATGGTCGGTAGCGCAGAGTCGTGGGACGCGGTGGTGTCCTTTAGCGAGGACCTGATGTCGCAGAAGGAAGATGCGGAACGGGAGAGGGAGATCTCAACTCCCTTCCCGGGCCGCAGAAGACGCACCGGCCGAAGAAGGGCGGATAACGCCCTCTTCCGCCCCCCATGAATGGGTCCAGGGGCGAGGGACATGGGGAAGTCCCCGCCCCCTATTCGATGGACCCCGAGGCGGAGGCGCGCGCGAGTGTCGACGCACGCCCCTGAGGCGATGCACGGGGTAGTTTAACACCCCACTACCTCGTGCAGGAGACGGGGCCCGTACAGACCGGGCCAGCACGAGGGTGTGGGGCCGAGGAAGAATTTAGACTCCCGCGGCCTCACGCGTTTGCTCGTGATAGAATAGGTAGACACCGGGGTGGTTTTAGTCAGTAAAAGTCAGACAGACCCCGTCAGCCACCCCAGGGCGGCGGACATCCTATGAGGATTTCCACCCCGGCAAAAAAAAGGGTGATGCAATGTTAAACCCAACAATACCAAATACCAACGATGCTGCGCCAGAGGGAGATTGATCTGGAGATCCTCCACGACCAAACGTCTTTGGCACGCCAACAAGCTCGATCCTGGGCAGTTCTCCGCCAGTCACTACCAGCCACCTTTTTGATGTCGTCGCTCCATCCCGTCCAAGGGCGTCCTACGCTACATTTTCCGAGACGTGGTCTCCACTCGAGGACTCGTTTACCCCAACGACTGTCGGCCCTGCGGCATATGTGACCGGTCCATTGCCACTTCAGCTTGATAATCCTCTCAGCTATGTCGGTGACTTTGGTCCTCTGATCTGGTCTTTTTGTTATCTATCAGAGAGACGCCCAACTTAGCCCTCTCCATAGCTCGCTGAGCGGCGTTAAACTTATGTAATGTATAGTATATGACGGCGCGCTATTAAGACTAATAAGAAAGATCATAACTCGATTTAATCAATATTGTTTTAGTCGACTCGATTCGAGTAATATTATAATATGAGCGGGTAACACCGAATAGAGTAGTAGGCGTGATTTGAAGGGGTGGCGACTGTTATATCATTGACAGCTGCCGACGGAGAAGCACGCGCTCTAACCTATTGGCTCTTATCTGTTTTAATCTGAGATTGTCATTGTAATCCCTTGATATTAGAGTGATCTAAGTGTCTGTACAGTTAAAATAATAAGAATCGAACATCACAGTATAGTTATTTTTCAACGTTTTATCGAAATACCGCCCACGATGGATGAGATTCATGGGATGAGAAGACACTTCAATTATTCTGAACTTCGGCCTCGCCTTCCTGACGGTTTTACCCCTACATCTAAAATAATGTATGTTCTTATAATTACGAGAATCACATCTCTGAATGTTCGAATTTACAACCCGAATACTCATCATTATTTTTACCCGACTACGGCAAAGCAAAAGGAGGGTTATGATTTTGACAGGCTATGTATGTATGTATGTATGTATGTATGTATGTATGTATGTATGTATGTATGTATGTTCATCTGTTCCCTCGTAACTTCTAAACTACATATCAGAATTCGACAAATAATATATCATTAGAAGCGTCTTAATTGTCCGCTGGTTATAGGCTATATAGGGTTTCACAAAATCTACTGTGGCGCCCTCTAGCGGACAAAACATACAGAGTAAAAAATAAAGTTAAGATAAATATACCGTGTTTGGTATCATTTGAAAGCGCTTTACTTGTACATTTTGAATATATATATATATATATATATATTGCTAGCATTTGCTTGTGACTTTACCTGTATTCATGGGCTGGTTGCATATAATTCACATCTTTTCGTTCATGGCTTCTTTACTACTTATCAGAATAAGAGCACTGTAGTATCATTAGAAGGGCCTTGATATTCTGTTAGTTATGAGATATAAAGCTTGTCGCCAAATTTAGTATTGCGCCCTCTAGCGGACAAAAAGTTCTATGTTAATATAAAATTAAAATAAATATACCGTGTTTGGTATCACGTGAAAGAGCTTCACGAGTGCTTTATGCTTGTACATAATAACAAGAATGCTTTCATGATGTTAAATATGAGCGATAAGAGTAAAGCGCGGATCACGGGAACTGTGAATCGCTTTATGCAATGTAGAGCAGTGTGAACATTATTAGAATATGTAATGCACTAATGAAAACGACATAAGCTGAGAGTAACTCCACTCGGTGAAGGCGGAAACAGTTTGATAACTGGCTAAATCTCCCATAAAAAGGCCTCTGCACTATATGCCTTCGGGCTTATGTTGTTATATGTGCGTGTAGATGTAATATGTCAAGTACATAATTTTTAGTTCATCAGTTTAACTTTTGTTAATAATATGCGCCACAAATACACTTGAACACCAAAATAGTACAAATAAAAAAAAGTTAAAAAACTAAAACCCAACTACGACAAAAAACGACGCCGAAAAAGTATAAAACAAGATTTTCAGAATACTGAACCGAACAAAGTTGCTAATGTAGTTGCAAGTAAATGGACACAGTAGTAATGTCATACAATACTATTCTGAAGTATGCAATATTCACTATGTAAAGATAAATTTTCATGTTTGGAAAGGCGTAGTCACACGTTGTCAAAGTGCTACGGTAGGTAGGTATATGTAACGTGTGACTACGCCTTTTAGTTTTGTTTTAGTTTTTTAACTTTTTTTTATTACTAAATCCATTACAAGTTGTAGACCCTTTCTTGTCCTATTCCCCCAAGTACTAAACATAAAGTTTCAACAGCTGCCTACACAAAGTTCAATAGTTTCCGTTAATGTCGCGGATGCTGTAAACTTCTCACTTATCAGCCCCCCGGGGCATAAAGAGAGGTCGAAACATCACGGAAGATGTCTGTCTATAGGTACATAAACGGTGTTCCAATTTCGTTTAGTAGGGTGGATGAAAGAGAAAATAGAATACTCTTTATTTGGTACACTTCATAAATTACAGAACATACATATAAAGATTTTACAAAGGGCATAATAACGGCCTTTACACATACACTGCGCGCGCGGGAAAGCCTGCACGCTCACGCACGCGCTATTACCTTTGCTATATTTACGCTACCATTCTTTCACGAGCGATTACTCGTATGATCGCCCTGAGGACACGGTGGAGCATACGGTGGGGCTTGGGTAGAGTACCGCCGTGTCTTCGTAGCGGCGATCGGCGGCGATCTCGTGCCACTAGTCGTCGCAGGAGACGCTCTGGTTGGGAGACGACACTAAACTCCCAGCCACCGTAGGCGCGGGCCTGTGAGCAGTGGGCAGCTCGCTGCCTGGTAAGGACCGGGCCAGAGTCGACGGCGCGTCGTGATTTACGCTCGCGCCGTCGTTCGTGGTGCACGATGACCGATGTCTCCTGGGTCAGGGTTGCGGGTTGGTTAAGCAAGACACCGTGACCCTGGCCGTCGCTCAGGCAAGTGAAGAAACACGGGTGGGTTTTAGTCAGTAAAAGTCTGACACGCCCTTCCGCTCCGCCCAGAGCGGTAGAAGTCATTTGATGACATCCCATCAAAACAAAAAAAAAAAGCGGTACGAGCGGCCGTGTAAAGGCTAATCACGTGAAACTTGCGCGTGTTGGAGTGTGTGCAGTTCACAGTTTTACTGAAAAATGCCGGGTGTTGCGGTGTAAAATGGATAGAAGATATCGTGTGGCACTAGTTTGATGGTATGGTTAATCATCAACACAGAAAAAGAAACGATCAATGTGGGAAACCCTTTTTCTTAACAAAAGTCAATTGTTTTATTACAAGCTACGTCTTTCAGAATGTTGTTTTTACATTCTTCGGACTTGATTCGTAGAGGCAAGTAAATGACTTATACAGAGTAATTAAATAATTCCATCGTAATCGAACGGAAAAGAATTTCATGTGTAAATGCAGCCTGGAGAGAACGAAATTACGCGTAGGATTGATGAGCGCGGCGCGTGGTCTTTCCCTTTCCCTTCCCCAACCTTAATGGGCGCGGTTTTCGCGCACGATTTCTGTTTCATACGCAATAGATTGAATCAAATCGAATCATTTATTTCAAATAAACTAGTTACAGGCACTTTTGAATTGTCAGAAGGTCGGTCAATCAATAAGATGAAGCTAGTCGCCCATTCCAAAGAGTAGGTACCCATGGAGAAGAACGGGCAAGAAACTCCATGGACACTCTTTTAAATTTTCAAGCTATTGTTACAAATATTTGATTAAATCATTCATGTTGAAATCAACCGTGTGAGAACGATGCAGAAATATATTGTACGCTGAGAGCGTCCACAGAAAACACACAAAAATCAATTCAGAAATTAAAATACGCCATGGCAGCTAAGAGATGACCAGTCCCCACTGACGGCGTCCATTCACGAATATGACGTATGGATCAGCATCATTCAGCTCAACCATATTGAAGGGAACCTAATAACCCAACACACACGCCACCATCGGCGAGACATTTAAGTGAGCATGACATACTCTCAACAGGCAGAGCACAATCAAGTTAATAAAAATGACTAACCCAAGAAATGAATGCCTTACAGCACATTTGTACATTGTGCTCATACGTTTGCCATATTGAATCTACACAATGCTAAGATAGTATTGTGCAAGGTTCAGCAGCTCCAACAGTGTTCCCGAATACTAAGTGTATAATTGTGTGTGTAAAGGCCGCTAAGAGCGTTCTTTTACAGACAACATTTACGGCCCGTCTACACGCTCCGTCTAACCTGCGAGCATGCCTGTACAAACCAATTTTGCCCAGGCAAGCGCGTGTGTGTGGACGGCAAGACGGTAGCTCGCGCAGTCCCGAAAGCGCGGCTTGTGCAATCCTTGACATGCTGAAGATTTGGACTGCGCAAACTTGGCCTGCACGGTATTACTTGCAGGTATAGCCGGTTATTCAAACCGCGCAACAGTCCTACGAATTATTTTACGACAAAGTATACGTCACAAATCCAAAAATGACCGATGTTAGGAGTTGCTCTAAGGAATTTTTATCACGATTCATAGATTTGTACAAATTGTTGCCAGCGTTGTAGAAAATAAAAAGCAAGGAATACTCAGATAGAAACAAAAATAAATGAAGCATATCATTTAATGATTGAAAAGTTAAAAGAGGTACCAATGTATTATTCTATTAGGTATTTACACGAGCTCTCAAAACACAACTAGGATTGCACAGTCCAGTTTACACGAGCTTACCTGAACGTGTGGCCACTGTACGGTGTTCCGTCTTTTTGTACAGTCATGACTGCACAGACCAGGACTGCGCAGGCAAGACGGAGCATGTAGACGGGCCATTAGAGAGGAATGGGCTAAAAAATGGTTCCAGGTTCTGTCTGGTTAGATAGGCTTAACGAGATCAACAAGGAAATTACGTTACACATGCAATGACAGAAATTGACAGCATGTTGAACTGTCAAAATTATCACCAGTGATATTCATTCAGTTTGACGTTGTCCAGTAGACAATTTTCTCTGTCATATGAAGCAATATCCTTCAAAATTATTATATTGCTATTGAAAGTGTATTTATTATGTAATTAGGGTGCAGATGGCGGGTGGGTGACAAGTTAATCCTCAAGTCTGATCGATCGTCGACAATACGACAATATTGCGTCCCTTATTGGTATAAACAACGTTAGTTTTTCTTTATACAAAACCTAAATATAGTTTGTCCAGAATAAGCAACTGAATCGATTCCAATCATTTTTACACCATGTTATATTTTTTCCCAAATACCTTTAGAAATTGGTGTAGTGTGGTTACCAAGCGCGCCACGGAGCCTACGGCAAATCATAGTACTTGGCGCGTGCGCACGCCCGCGCAATAGCTGACGCCACAGGTCAACGGCGCTCGCCCGCCCGAACGGAATGTTGACCATATTTTTCTTAGGATAACCAAGTAAGATAAAAAGTTCATAACTTTGTGGTTTTTCATGATATCTTTTTGAAATTTTGTACATAGATTATTTACTTAAAAATACTAGACTTGTGTTTTGGGTTTCGCATAAACAAAAAATAACGTTGTATATACCTACTATAAATTTTTGAATGAAGTTTTACATTAGTCGCTATTATTGATTTAACAACAGTCTCAGAAAAGTGATCACATACATACAGAGTGGTGCTGAATAAATGGAAACACGAACAATGCTGCTTCATTGGAATAATCCTAAAACTAAATCGCATAAATTGCAAACGGAATAGAACATCCTTTAAAAATATTGGTTCACTGACCTCCGATCGGCGACAGCGCGATCCTGTATCGACTTGCTTTTTTCACGCCGTTATTATTAAAATTTGGTACCGCAGGATGTGGTGGTCATTAACCTGTAAGCGCTTCTTTATCAACATGTACAATGTACTTACATCAGGTAAATAGTTAAAAATATTTTATGGGTAGACTGAGAATGTTTTGAGGTACACGATGTTTAATTTATTGTCGTATTGTCAGCACCACTCTGTATAAATTATGATGTCCAACAGACATATTAATTCTTCAAATACAAACAAGCATTTTGACTATTGACAAACTGACCAAGAGCATGTTGAGCCACGCTCAGTGTAGAGTTCCGTAGTTTTTGGCTGATCATAGCGCACTTTATCCTCAAATATGAATACCTAATCACTGTACCTATGTATCACAAATAAAATATTTCTGATTTCGTTCGTCACAATATGTGACTTAACTTAAAAGTTAAGAGAAAAAGGCTAACGATAAGGTTATTTGGTACATTAAGTTGAACTACTTAGTACGGAATCCTAAAAACGGTCAAACAAAATATTCCGACTATTAAGTAGCTCATACCCGTCCCGAACCCAAAAATTTAGGAAAAATCTTAACAACACGAAGTAGTTCAAAGTACAGCGCCATCTCTCGGAAAATTGGGTTACTAATATATACAAACTAGACGTATTAAGTATTTTGCATTTTTGGTGGGATTTTTAGATTGCGTGCACTGGGTTTAGTTATTCTTTTTTCCATTATCCTGAACTTCTTTGAATTATAAAAGAAGATAAGTTCAGGATAAGCAATTATGTAATAAACTAAGATAAAAAAATCTTGCATATACTGATAAATTACAAACCTAATTTAGAAATTATTTTGAACAATTTTTCATAAATAATTCCAGTTATAATGATTATAAAGTTGATTATTATTTCCGAAAATATTAACATTATCAAAAATATCATTTTAGTAAACCCCTATTTATTTTTAAATAGCTATCCAATAATAGATCACACATTAGGGTTGAAATGAAAAAATCACTCCCCACTTTATTTAACCTAAAAAGACATTTTGTCCCACTTTATCAGCGTTTTTGATATACATATTAGACTAATTATTACTAAATTTAAGCTTTCAAGTGCTAACGATCACTGAGATTATCCGCGGACGGACAGACGGACTTGGTAAAGCCATAAGGGTTCCTAGTTCACTATAGAACCCTAATAAATAGCCCTAAATCTGTGTAATTAAAGCCTATTAAGAGAGGACTCTAATGCCGAGGAATATGGAAAATAGGTGTTTGAAGTAATGATTGCCGTCGCGCTGCTTCCAACCTCTTCTGGTAAAGTGCGAAAAGGACAGTTACAGCTCAGGCTGATTTTATCTACAAAAACGTTGACCAAAATACGTTTCATATTCCGCTGTTTTCTTTTTCAAAACATGACAGGTCTTAATGGGGAAGAAAACGCAAAGCTATTTGCAGATGTCGCTGATGGCGTTTGACTCATAACAATATTAGCTGTCAGTCGTATCACGTTTTATATTGAGTTTTTTTTTTTTGTGTTTGACGAGTTTTTTAAAAGTCTAGAGGAGCTTCAGTAAAAGGACGAAAAGCTGATCTAATTACCAGGCAAATAACAATGCCCAGACTTTAAACTGAATGCAGACTTATTAGTGTTTTAAGTTACATTAATTTTGTATTAGGTTTAATGTTTCTTTATTTATATTTAAGTAAATATTAATGTATTTATTATTGCCATATTTTGAAAGTTTCAACCCTATTAACCTAATATTATTATCCAGACTTGAATCGTTTGACCGCTATTTTAACTTCGAGGTTCATCAAGAACAAGAAATTCAAGAGAAAAAAAATAATTTACCGCCCCCAGAAAACTATAGAGACATCAACATAACCTTTACTGAAATCTATTTATACATACATATGTTCTGTTCTAAATTGAAATGCATATCTTTAGGGAAAGAGTGACTTCCATTATTATTGCAAGAAATTGCTACACAATGCGGCATATTTTTTAAATTTTTATAAACAACGTAAATTCGTACAAATTACTATGGGTTTTGACAGTTTATTTGGGTCAAACGATATCAGCGCCTCTAGTGGCGAGATTTGTCAGTTTTCTTCCCCATTATTTATGTATCAAAATTTTGAGGAAAGTATACCTTCTATTATTTTCTTTTTCGTCAAAACTTATCACGTTTGTCTAATAGTCATCTGAAGATCACGGTAAAAATGGATTATTTTTCACGATTTTGAAGTATCGTATTTCTTTTATTAAGTTTCGGAAAAAAATCAAATGATAGGAGCACGTATAATTAATCTGGTGTAAAATTGTAGAAAAAAAATGCTCTAGAAGCAATATCCACGAAGAAAACAGCGGAATACGTTTCTATAGAGAAAGCACCACTAGAGTTCCCTCTTAAAACTCTTACAAAAACAAAGAAACCAGAAAGCATTAATTACACCTATATACTAGGAGAGCAAAAGTTACGGTTGGTGGCGCGGAACGGACACGAACAACGAGCTGGGAACCGCACTGATGTTCCTGAAAAAGCCATTTAACGTTGATTGACATTTAGTGGGTTTGGTAAACAGCGGCCGTTTAAAGTCATTGAATGCTTAATTAAGCTAAGAAATGGTGACGCCACGTAGATAGTTATTATACAATTAAACAAGAATTAGTTTTTTCCGTGCCTTGGTTCTGCATGTATTTTATTTTTCTACAAGTAAACTAAATAAAGTTCTCCGAGTTTTGACTACAGCGATTAGTTTTCTTATACGACACAAGAGAGTGTATCTGTGTCTCACTCTTTCTTGTCTGTGTGACACTATTTCTTATTTTACTTTTATTGTCCGATCCGACAGCAATCCGTCACGACTGGACACTTGCCCGATGTATGGGCAACGGCTAAACGTGTGTGTTAGTGGATAGTACGGATGACAGAATAAACAAAATTAACGATAGTGTTGTTTTTTGGCCAATCATTCATAACTCCTATCATGCCATTTCATAACTGATTTACTGCACAGCAATTCAGAGTCATTGAATATGCTGCTGTGCAGAATTGAACATGAACAGGAGCTGAACGCTGTTCACAAATCCGACATCCGAAGTTTTGACAGTTTAAATCAAATAGCTTTAAAACGGCATACTTATGATGTAGCAAAGTGCCAGGCTCATATGAGATTGGGTGGGTAACATCAGACAACTAGCCAGCACAATGATTGCGTGGCAAAGACCTCTACACAATGGCTACCTGAAGTTTATAAAGAAAAGAAAGAAAGAAAAATTGTTTATTCCGCACAGACAGAACGCACATAACAATACTGATACACTTAAATAATAATCAACACGTAATAAAGAAAAAAAGAACAAAGAAATATAACCTACTAAAAAGCCTCTTACTCAAAATAATAATAAAAAATCTGATGTCATAACCCGGGTCAAAGACACACATGTATTTGACAATTAGACATTGACAGTTTAAAAAATCAAAACATCCGACTGTCACATTGACATAGGTATTATGTATTAACGTCAATGATCTATCACACATGTTGCGCCCGCACCACCGGTAAATGACAACATTTAGTACAACAACAACAATTATGAAATATGTACAATAAAATGAAATAAAAAAGGCAATAACAGTGTCGGGAACCAACTGTTCGTGTTACAATACAAACAGCAATTAAGCTGTGCGTCGCATCTGTGCAGGAACAGGTCGTTGCTCAGCAAAATGCTGTGACTTCAGAGTCAGACGAACCTGTTGTCAACAGCGCCACCAATGCCTACCCTGAAAGTGATGGCGAGACGCTCGGGATGCGTACCGCGAAAGCTAGTTCAAGGTGCGCGAAAAGGAGTTTCTGGAAAGATATGGAGAGATAGGGAGATAAGGAGAGGCATTTCAAAGAAAACATTAGTGTTGATCAACATATCAGCACAGCTATTTGGTAGGACCAGGGCCGGACGAAAGAGATCGCTGCCGATGGCCACCATGAGGACACGGCGGTGCTCCGTCCAAGCCGGCCAACGTCCATGTACATACATCTCATGAGTAATGTAAATAGAAAGATGCAAAGCAAGCTAAAAACAATGCCGGTGTTCCTCAGGGGTCTGTTCTCTCTGCAACTCTGTTCCTGCTATATATTAACGATCTGCTGATGCCCGGTATCTATGGGTATACAGATGACAGCACAGTTGTGGAGAGATACCTGCCGGAAGCTCGGGCTAGTAAGGAAACAATCCGGTCCGAAAGAGAGGCTATGGTAGAGCGTACGAGTGCTGCACTACAGGCAGTCTCCGAATGGGGCAAAGCCAATCTTGTAGCATTCAATGCCGCCAAAACACAGGCGTGTCTTTTCACCGCCAAAAGGAGCACGTTCACTTTGGCTCCTACTTTTCAGAATGTATCCTTGGAGTGCACCAACCGCCTTCAGCTTTTGGGAGTAGAGATTTCCTCGAACCTTAACTTTGAGCGGTTCATTGAGTCCAAGGCCAAGGTGGCTGCCAGAAAACTTGGCGTTATCGCAAAGGTCCGGCGGTACTTCACACCGGGGCAGCTTCTAATGTTGTACAAAGCACAGGTCCGCTCGTGTGTGGAGTACTGCAGCCACATTTGGCCATTCGCACGATCTCTGGCATCCCGTGGTGTGAGATTGTTGGCACGCGTGTCATCTCTTACAACATCAAGCCAGCACTTCATTGGTCTACCTCGCTTGTTCCGGCCCGGCGGAGGCGGGCATTCATTAGTATTGTTATTATGAGTATTATGTGAAGTTTCAAATTTTACTTGGTCATGTGATTACTAAGTATATCTTGGACACCAATGACTGAAGGTGAAGGAAAACATCTTGGGGAAACCTGGACTTTGGGTCTGAAATCGCCAACCCGCATTGAGCAAGCGTGGTGATTACGCTCAATCCTTCTCTGTATGAGAGGAGACCTGTGCCCAGCAGTGGGATGATAAAAAGGTTGGTGAGGATGATGTGATTACTTAACCTTTACTATCCTTATCGGTCGGACGGGGTTTTCTTTAAACATTGTATACACAAAGTTATTTTTTGCTTATGCGAAACCTATTAATATAATATTAAACAGATATGATATGCTCTAACAAATTAACCGAAATAAATGTGTCGATCGGAGCAGCAGCACATACATGCAAAATTTTTTATTCTGCGTACATTTCACACGTTGGCACAGTGTGAGTGAGATGGGGCGCAATCTAAATCATAGAGAATAAAAAGATGGCTAGTGTTTGTCATTTGCGCTGTTAGTGTTTGTCGTTTGTTTTTACGAGTGTATCGAGAGTGACTATCGTGAGTGACGAGGCAAGAGATTAGAATTATAATCTTTTGTACGCTTCATTTTCAGTGCGCTAGTGACTTATCGACCTTAGTTTAATATTATATCAATGGCGAAACCTGAATATAGTTTGTTCAGAATAAGCAACTGAATTCTATTTTCCCAAAAACTTTCTGTCTATCAGGTAACATAACAACATCATAACTTTTTTATATTTTATGATAGCTTATTGAAATTTTTTACTTACATGATTTTTTTACAAATAATGCATAAGGGTTTCAGGTTTTGCATATAAAAAAAATACCGTTGTAACGTACGTCACGTTTTATTTATTTACTAGATTTCCGCCCGCGGCTTCGCCCGCGTGGAGTTCGGTTATATCGCACTTTTTTGATTTCCCTCGGGAACATCAAATTTTTCCGGGATAAAAGGTAGCCTATGTAAAAGGTAGCCAAATTTCATCAAAATCGGTTGAGAGGTTTAAACGGGAAAGCGTAACAGACAGACAGACAGATAGACAGACAGACTGACAGAGTTACTTTCGCATTTATAATATTAGTATGGATTGCACTTTGTCCAGTTTGCCAGTTTTTAATACAATTTCAAATCTACAAGGTTGTCGCGAGTGATTACCAATTTCTCGACGACGGTGGTAAATCCATACTAATATTTTAAATGCGAAAGTATCTCTGTCTGTCTGTCTGTCTGTCCGGCTTTCACGCCAAAACTACTGAACCGATTGTAATGAAATTTGGTACACAGATAGACTAGAGCCTGAGAAAGGACATAGGTTATAAACCATCCCGCTATGACCAATAGGAGCAGAGTAGGAACAAAAAATGTTGCGAAAACGAGAGAAAACGCGGACGAACATATTGCTCCCATTATTTTAACAGGCGTTTATTTTATATCAACTGAGCTCTTTCGGTTCTGAGCTTACGCGGGTGAAACCGCGGGGCACAGGTAGTAAATAAATATATACGGACAAATCACACAGATTGAGCTAGCCCCAAAGTAAGTTCGAGACTTGTGTTATGGGATACTAACTCAAAGATACTATATTTATAATAGATACATATATATATACACATCCAAGATCCAGGCCAATCAGGAAAAGATCGTTTTCCATCATGACCTGGCCGAGGATCGAACCCGGGGCCTCCACGTCGCAGGCAGGCGTGTTGACCGCTGCGCCACGGAGGTCGTCCTAAAAAAAAGGTAAAGTCAACGTAACATATGACTAAGTACATGTAGCTACCCAACTCACATTCCTGTCAGTGGCCGACGGATGTGACGTCGTCGTTGTTCTCAGCACGTCTCGGAACAATACGACGTGAGATATTTATCAACATCACTACCAGAGAAATGTTCAAGCAGTAGGTCGACTTTAGATGCTGTCTAAAAATATGAATCGCCGCACGGAGTAGGTACGGTATTTCCTAATTGTACTAATATTATAAATGCGAAAGTTAGGCATTGCGGAGGTTTGTTTGAATTTTTGCACACAGATACTTTAATTTTTTTTTATAATTATAAATCAGTGCTTGATAGCAATTCCGCCTGATGTTAAAGTGTGAAGAATAACTTCAGTGTCTACCTATCTGTGTGTTTCATCATCAACTTTTATCATACATAAAGAATTGAGCGTAATCACCACGCTTGCTCAATGCGGGTTGGCGATTTCAGACTTAAAGTCCAGGTTTCTTCAAGATGTTTTGCTTCATCTTGTAATCAGTCCAAGATATTGTGGAGGCATGAGGAACAGGGAGTAAAGTTCACTCATCCTCCATAGAAAAGGGAGGATCCTCCGACCAGACGGATGTTATGTCTGGCAACTTAGAAAAGTTATATGTACCGGCACTCCCATGCTTGAGAGACTGGTGTTTTAACCACTAGACTCCACGACTTACTTCGACTATGTGTGTATCACATCTAATTTTCTCTCAAATGTTTGGAAGTTTATTTCTGATCTACTGCCTAGATCACTATAATAGCGATAGAATGTTAGAACTAAAAGTACTAAAGTGCAAGGACGCAAAGCGGGAAACGAAGAAAACCAATTTCCCATACCAGATAAAGTCTGCGACTTTTGCTCCGTCTCTGGCATATGATTACGTGACACGCCAGTATTGTCACCGTCTGCGGTGGGGATGTGAAAACTTGTGTAGCTCGACTGTGAGGCAGTAGGAAGGTCGTCATTCATTAGTTGAAGGGAAGACAGATTAATGTTCTTTGAAGGTTTTCAAGCGGAGATTTGCATAGAATTAAACCACAGTAGACAGAACAGTAGATTATCTAAGGCCGCCCGCCGGGTTATTTGCCTACTCTTGCGTTGATGCCCAGGGTTGTCTATTTAGCTTTATGTCCCATTTAGCTAAAAGTAAAAGTGGTGGTAACCTTAAGTGTTAGTCGGTCACATCTTACTATAATTTTATTAAGTTAATATTATGATTAAGACGCCATATTTGTATCAAACAATACGTAAGACAATAGAAAAAAAAAAGTAATTTGCAGTAATAGTTAATTATTGTGAAATTGCCCTTATTACACTATACGCGACAAATACGTTTACCTGAACGATATTTCGTACTCAATCCTCTGTTTTATAAGAAAACTAGGCTTCTTAAAATAAACTTTAGCTCTAAACATAGTATTCAGGAAGTAAATTTGGGAATACATTTATATGGAAAAATTCGACTCTGGTACGTTCTTAATAAAGCAAAGAAACTGTGAAATAAACAATACTAATATTTTCTAATAAGATTTAAGTATAAGTAGGTACTTATATTTCTGGTTCAGTAGGAATGATGAAGAATGATAAGTCCGGGTTTGCGAAATCGTTATTGAGGCACCCGAAAACACTAGAATATTTTTTTCCCCTTTTTGAAGTCATGATACTCGTAATAATATTATGGTAAATGGCCTGCGAGAGTTGACGAACGCGAGCGGTCATGTAATTTCCGCGCGTGCTCACAATCACGCGGCATAGCCCGTACTGCCCCCATGTTATTTCCCAACCATATTATGCCAGCGTGTGCGTGAAGTCGCGTACCGACACGGCGGCGCACGGCGCGCACGCAAACATTCAATCCGAGAGCGGCTCGTTTGTCTGAAGATGTTTTACTGTTCCCTGTCTACTGTGATTAAACAGAGGCTTAATTTTCATTTTGTGATAACCGTACGGAATAGGTACGGTATTGAGGTACTTATTGTAGTACTAATATCATAAATGCGAAAGTTTATGAGCAAATGTGGATGTTCGTTACTCTTTCAAACAGAAACAACTAAACGGATTTTAATGGATTTTGGCACACAAATTTATAGTAATATATAAAGCTGAAGAGTTTTTTTTTTGTAAATTATAAACTAGCGCTTGACCGCCGATGGTAAGCAGTGACGCAATCGTTGATGGCAAAGCGCGCACTAGTTTATTAAGAGCCTATTCACTCTAGCCTTGAAGACACTCAAATTGTAGTCCGACGGAAACACCGCCGCTGCCAAATTGTTCCAGTCCCGCGATGTACGCGGTATAAAGGAGGAGGCGAAACGCTTCGTCCGGATCGTAGTGGTGTTAACAACGTAAGGGTGGAAACTAGCCGTACAACGGGTCGTCCGATGGTGGAACAGAGATGGGGAATTAAATCATGCAATTCCCTATTTTTATGGTTTTTTGTATTTTTTATTGTTTGAACGCGCTAATCTCAGGAACTACTGGACCGATTTGAAAATTCTTTTTGCGTTGGATAGCCCATTAATCCTTACCTCCTAATCCACTAATCCTTACTTTCAGTACAAAACTAATAAAAGAAATCATACGTTTCTTTATTGGGGACTTACTTCGTCCCTGAAAATTTGGTAGATATTGAAATAGTAGGTACTTCTAACTTCCCAGCCTTTTGATAAGTTTCAAGATTGTGTTTTTGCTCACATAAATCCTAAAGTTTATGCCTTTTTTAAATCGAAAAGTTGGGGAAGATTGTTCGTTTCTTCTTTGTTAAATATTACTTCAGGACATAACTCTAACTACAGTATATTCAACATTGATTCGAGTCTTTAACGGTTATTATATGTTCTTCGCAAGGACAGACAATTAACACTTCTTGCGGTCAAAATCAAAAATAACAATCAAAATTGTTGCCATTTATTGTAATACTTTCACCTTGAAGTATGTGCAAAAGTCAGCCTCAAACTCAAAACTAACTAATAACATTACCTATTTAAGAAAACCCTGTCCGACCCGTAAGGATAGTAAAGGTTAGGTAAACACTTGACCAAATAACATATGAAATTTTACATAATCATCATAGTAACAATACTAGTGATTTTTAAAATAATCTTTTTTTCCCGTTAATTAATTCCAACTTCCCCAAAATTTGGTAATTTTTAAAAAGTGACAACATTATTTTTGACGGCATAATTCTGAGCCAATAGCGATGCGGCCGCGTGCCCTGCGCCAGCGCCTGTATGGCCTACCGCACTTGTTTTAAGTTACCTCTTTTTGCGAAATAATATTTATTTTTTTGGGGGGATTTTTTTTTAAAGTTTGGCCTGGCTTTGTAGGCATTAGTAGAATCAGTTATCGCTACCTAACAATACCTTCACGGATCGGACAGGGTTTTCTTTACATATTGTATATTGAATTTTCATATATTGGTTCGTTACCCTTTCATGTTGAAAATAGACCATGACCTCCCCCTAATCGTCAAATACATTTTTGTCAAATGATTGCGCCTAGTTGGAATCAGTTGGGATCGTTTGGACCGTCCATTGGTCCGTTCGGTCCAAACGATCCCAATAGTCGCAATCATTTGACAAAATTGTGTTCGCCGATTAGGGGGCTGGACTAGGTTATAAGATACTTTTGCCGTTGAAACCGCGAAGAACAGCAAGTTTAAAGTAAAATAATTATCTACAGACACTATTGAATTGCAAAGTGGTCTATCAGTCAAAAATATGAAGCTAGTTACATGCCACAAAGTGCAGTAACAGTTTCTATAGAGAAGAACGGACAAGTATCATTAGATACTAGACCTATACTAGACTTATACTCGCAGAAAAAGGATTCCTTAAAATTACAATTGGGTAAGGGTGGAAATTTTCATTATCATTCAACAACAATTCTTGTTTATGAACTAAACTCTGCTGTATAAAAACTCTGACCCGGTGCACGTAAAATATGAGAATTTAAAACTTTTAGGCGTGTGTAACTGGCACTATGACAAAAGGAAATAAAAAGTTTTAATGAATTTTTATAAAATGGTGCATTATCCTAGTGTTTTTATGGAGCGACAGTTTAATCTACGAGAGTGAGCTAACTAACCGCGGTTAGTTGGCGGATGGGCAACTTTTAAATAAAGTAGAATCGGGTGAAATAAATCAGGGGTATTTTGGATAATCGAAAATTCGGAACAACGATTTGAAATCTAAAACAATATTTAAATTTTAATATATTTTTATTATGTAATTGGTTTTACATGCTTTGTTTAGATACAAGATATATAAATAAAAAGCGGTCAAAAGTGAATCGGGTGTCCTCACTTAAGAGTTAAAAAAATGGGCTATTTGTTACATTAGTAAATATCCTGAAAACGGGCCCACGAATGACCGTGAGAAATAACGTAAGAGTTATAGATTTGAACCACAAGTGGAATGTTTGAAAAAATTTTGTTATTTCAGTCTCACCACGAGCGGTGGAAAGGGGTTGTTTCATGAAGTGGTAACCAGGCAAGGCAACTCCAAGTTTCTATGGCTGAATAAATGTCGCATGCGCGCATTGTCTGCGGATCAAACAATGCGCGCACAAATCAAATCCAAGCATTGTTCAAAGGCATATTATTCTGTAAATGACTATTTAAATGATAAGAATAGCTGGTCGCTCTGATTAACTCAAGACAATATTTGTGTTCCTTCTCCAGAATTAGCTTACTGACACATTATATGAGTTCATCTAATTTGCTTTTTACGATGCACAAATATGTGAGCTGTCACGCCCTTTATGCCAGGGGCTTTTATTATTATTTTGGCTTGGCTAGCTGGCATATATATATATATATATATATATATATATATATAGATATCCCTTTGGGCACTTTGTTGATCAGACGTGCCGTATAGGTAGTAATTTGTTGATCCATTTTCACTTGTTGATCCGGGGGCCTTTTCTTGATCCGTTGCCATCTGCCCATAAATATGTAAGTCCGTTCGGAGCCACATGTGTCACGCTGAATAATAATAAGTAATAACAATAATTAAGGGCTGTTTTATACAAATCCACCTTTTTGGCGTCTGAGCAGTTGTTGATCCAATTCAAATGGGCCAATCAGGGTGCAGCATTTGCCAAGGGCGTGAAGCGATTGGATAAGCAGCAGTTACTTTTTTATGTATGTTCACCGATAAATCTCAGACGCCTAGACCGATTTACAAAATTCTTTTTGTTAGAAAAGGTAAACTTTCTAAATGGTCCCATAGTCAGGATCTGATGATGGAAGACTAAAGAAATCAAGAGGAACTTCCAAAAATCGTAGGGGCGACTAGCGCATTTCTAAGTATCTTCATTAAGTATTTCAGAGAACTACAATTTGATAAAGGTCTGGTATAGCTGATGATGGAGCCTGGAGAAAGTCAAGGGAACTCCTCAATTATTCACAGCAGCTACCTTGAGTTTGTGCTTGACTAATTTGTATTGATAAGAACTTTACAGAAAGATGGGTTATGACTGTCATGAAGGCTCTGGTGATAAAAGCAAAGGCCAGTTCAGGGAACTCTTCAACGGTTAATAGTAGGTACCTTGTGTTTGGACTTAATTCATTTATATTGATGAGAACTTTGCCCCTATATGGGTTAAAATGATGGTTTGTAGTAAATCTGATGATGAAGACTATAGGCAGTCGAGGGAACTCCTCAACTATTCACAGCAGCCACCTTGCGTTTGTGTTTTTTTTTTTACATATTATAAACCAGCGCTTGACCGCAATCCTGGCTGATGGTAAGCAGTGACGCAATCGTTGATGGTAAAGCGCACTAGTTTCTTAAGAGCCTATTCACTCTAGCCTTAAAGACACTCAAATTGTAGTCCGACGGAAACACCGCCGCTGGCAAATTGTTCCAGTCCCTCGACGTACGCGGTATAAAGGAGGAGGCGAAACGCTTCGTCCGGATCTTAGTGGTGTTAACAACGTAAGGGTGGAAACCAGCCGTACGACGGGTCGTCCGCTGGTGGAACGGAGATGGGGGAATTAAATCATGCAATTCCCTCGCACACCCCCCGAAATGCATCCTATAGAACACCGAAAGGCTGGCTACTCTACGCCTGTGCTCTAGGCTTTGGAGACCAACTCGAGTTAGATCAGGGTCACCAATCAGCCTCTTTGCACGTCTCTCCACTGAATCCAAAGTGGCCAGGTGACACTTGGCAGCACCAGCCCAAATGTGGCTGCAGTACTCCACACACGAAAGGACCTGTGCTTTGTATAAAATTAGAAGCTGCCCAGGTGTGAAGTACTGCCGGACCTTTGCGATAACGCCAAGTTTCCTGGCAGCCACCTTGGCCTTGGACTCAATGAACTGCCCAAAGTTAAGGTTCGAGGAAATCTCAACCCCCAAAAGCTGAAGGCGGTCGGAACACTCCAAGGACACATTTCGAAAAGTAGGAGCCAAGGTGAACGGGCTCCTTTTGGCGGTGAAAAGACACGCTTGTGTTTTGGCGGCATTGAATGCTACAAGATTGGCATTGCCCCATTCGGAGACTGCCTGCAGTGCAATACTCGTTCGCTCAACCATGGCCTCTCTTTCGGACCGGATTGATTCCCTACTAGCCCGAGCATGATTAATGCTTGATAAATTCGTATTGATAAGAACTTTGCACCTATGCTCGGTGCCTTTGCTCGGTGGTAGGCCATAACATCGGCTGCCGGCAGAAGTTAGCACCCACCAGACAAAGACATGCCGCCAAGCGATTCGTCGTGTTCCGGCCTGATTTCTGGTGAAGCCGTACGGAGGAGGGGTCTGAGCAGTTGTGTTGCGATGTGTGCCGGGTACGATGCGCCAAATGTTGTTGTGCCGGGAGTTTGGTCATGGAGGGTCTCCACATCAATCTCCCTCTGGTGCAGCGTTGTCGACGCTCAACTGCCGTCTTCCTTCCTATTCACTAAGGTTTTGTAAGTGAATGGACTTAATAAACTAGCGCGCTTTACCATCAACGATTGCATCACTGCTTACCATCAGGCGGAATTGCAGTCAAGCGCTAGTTTATAATTATTAAAAAACATATATGTGGGCTAAAATGAATGTTTGTCGGTCATGGTCTTCATCATCAAATCTACTACAGATTTTCATAATAATGCATATCGGTAAAAATTGCTCATCAATATATATATTAATTAAATCCAAAAACAAGGGAACTACTGTAAACCCTTGAGAAGTTACCTGAACTGGCCTTTGTATTCATCATCAGAGCCCTAATGATAGTTACAACCCATTTAGTTGTAAAGTTCTTATTAATACAAATTAATCAAGTTCAAACACAAGGTAGCTGCTGTGAATTGTCGAGGAGTTCCCTCAACTGTCTCCCGACTTCATATCTACTCCAGATCATTACTAAATTGTAGTGCTTTAAAATACTTAATGAAAATAACTAGAAATGCACTAGTTGCCCGTAAAAGTTTTGAAAGGTTTCCTTGATTTCTCTAATCTTTAATCATCAGATCTTGACCTGGTGACTATGGGACCACCCTTTCAAATAAAACAAGAATTTCGCAAACGGGTCCAGGCGTCTTACAGTAATCGATGAACATACATAAAAAAAAAGATTGCGACGAATTGTGAACCTCCTCCTTTTTTTGAAGTCGGGTAAAAACTTAAATTGCCAAAAGAAAATAATTTTTCTGTTGACAACTTTAACAACAAATTTAAATTTTATAGGATTTTGACATTGATTATTAACTTTTTTATTGCTATTGCCCGAGGTCGAATCCTTTAGTCTCAACGCCCGCGCTGCTGCCGATGACAATAGTATCATACTAAGCAGTATACGGTGAAATCACGCAGGCATTTATCAACTACTTTTCTCAAACAATCTGCGGAAATCAAACACATAATTTTCTTTTTTAAGTTCAATATCGAATAATGAACAATAATATTTTTTCCCGCGCTATTATAATGTTCTTTCGTTTTTTTCAATAAACAGTCTACTACTGTCTATTTGCAAGATAGTCCAAAATTTGAATAAAACCTTTTATTAGTTACCTCCTTGGTATTCCATGTTTCGAATGCAGTTTTTTTTTCGAAAGAAATTCAGACTAGGACGTTGGAACGAAACGCAAACTCCCTATTTCGAAATTGCGGCCGCTAAAGTTGACATTTCATGTGTCTAACGCGTTCCAGTACCTACCACAAACCATTATTATTCATTCATCATATCATTATTATTCTTTGTAAGATCTGTCAATATTTACCTGTGTTAATAAATAAATGATTAAATTTGATTTGATTAGAAAACAGCGCTTTCTTTCGCTAAAATATAACGCGACTAAGCGAAATTATTTTCATAACACACTTTGAGTAGACTGAGAAATCATCCACCAGATCCACAGATCTTTATTACCTTTATTACTTAGTAAGTAGCAAATATGATTTTATTTCCACTAACGTGCGGTTGAGTTTATCTTTTTTAATTTACAAAAATATTATAAATGGTACACATGTTTATTGTACACACTACGCTAGGATATCTCAATGTTCTTTATGAATTATTTACTGAATGCACTATTTACTTCATAAATCTCGCACTTTTATTTAGTAAAGAACCCTTTAAATAATTTAAAACTCCAATGGAAAAATTGAAGCTCAGCTTAACTTTCCCGCCAAAACTCCTGACCCGGATTATAACATCAGGAAAACATTGTTTTATTTTGAGTACGAGGCTTTTTAGTAAATTATATTACTTTTTTTTTTCTTTTTCTTTATTATGTGTTATTATTTTTTAGTGTATTATTATTGTAATGTGCGTTCTGTTTGGAAGGAGTAAACTTTTTTTGTTTCTACCTGATTAATACCTAAAAAAACCGCTTAGCAAAATTCAACGCTTAAAACTGAAACTTCAAATTTAATAATAATAATATGTATTCGCATACAATTTCTACCAAAGAAGTCTATACAAGCAGTGTTAATTGCATTGAGTGTAACCGAGGCCGTCCACACAATATTTTCAGGCCCAAACATGCAGCGCCGATATCGTGTTTGGACTAATTAGATTGATTTCGATGAATAGAGTTTAAAAACTTAATATAAATGGTAAGTTACAAATAAAGTATAAAAACCCCATACGCAAAATTCAACCTCTTTAAATATTAATAACAATAACTTTGACTTCATACTAAACATAATTGATCGACCGGTACGGTATCAGTACATCTTCAGATCAAAATAAGTATTACGAAGTACGAGTAGCTACATGGATCAACATAAGAGAATGATTTTTGAAACATATTCCAAGCCAAAAAGTCTTTGTGCATTTAAAAAAAAATAGTCGTTATGGATCCACTAATACATAGAATTGTTAAAAAATATATATAGATCTTACAATGTATGGAGTATTGCGAATATAAAATATCTAGATTAGCTATAATAAATTCCTATTTGATCAACTGTTACGGTATAGGTATCGGATCAAAAGATGTATTACTGGAAGTACGAGTATATAAATGGTTCAACACAAGTAATTGATTTTTGAAATATATTCAGAGCTAAAAAGTCCTCGTGGGTTCAAAAAATTTAGCCGTTATGGATCCACTAATGCATGAAATTGTTGAAAAAAATTTTATCGAGTATAATGTCCTATCGAGGAATATGTTTGGCAACATCGCTTAATAGAATGCAACGTTGCCACTCCGCCCGAGAAATACGCAACTGGATTAAAGTTATTCCGTGCTAAAGGTGGAGTCTATTGTGTTCGGGATTGCGGCTGGATCAACTATGTGCCCAAAGAGGTGTTTATATATATATATATATATATATATATATATATATATATATATATATATATATATATATATATATATATATATTTTCTTTGTATTACTGTACCTATATAGTATTGTATAAACTATTGTGTTTTCTTTCTAAATGAACAGACAGCTGTGCTGCTGGGGAGTTTCTTCCGCCATTTCTTCCCAGCGAAAGCACTAGGAAGTGTCGATGGGTGGGCGTTTTGGGGGACTGCCTTATGTAATATTGACGTTCAAAAAGTGCTGATTCTCAGCCTAGTATGAATAAATGACTTTTGATTTGATTTGATCAGTTACTATATCCTGCAAGGGTTTACGTAGTTATTGTACGTTATGGACAATGAACAAATTTCAATGATAACGAAAGACTAACCGAACAATTCGAAAATTTAATAGATCATACCCATCCCTGAGGTCAGGACGGTATGGAACTCAGGAAAAATCTTAACAGATAAAGTAAAGCAAAGTACAGCGCCATCTCTCTGGAAATTGGTTTACTAATATATACTATATCCGATATGGTGCGTCAAGGTATAGAGTATTTTATCCACTTCAATGATGAGCCCGTCAGTGGCTCGGCTCGCCCATGGTTCATCGTGGACTATGTTCAAGCTGAACAGCGTTAGAACATGGCACTTCTCACCTGGGTTGACACTACTTTAACCGTGCTGCCAAGTCCTACAAAAAGGCGCTCAAGAAGGCTCGCTTCGTCCGAGTTACCCATATTGGCAAAAAATTCTCTGCGCAGCCATCTGGTAGCAGATCATTCTTCGTCCCCTGCCAAATCGGTCGAAGCAATCTTTTGTCAGCCCAAACTGCCTTCGCTGGTTAAGCCTGATGGAACAATGGCTCATACGGCGAGAGAGAAAGCAGATCTCTTTGCATCTCAATTTGCCCACAATTTGCGTCAGTGCTATTCCACCGAACATACCTCACTGTGACTCTTCAATGTCAGAGGTTCGCATTAGGTACAAGGAGGTTCCGAAAGTACTGTGTCGTCTGGAAGTGAATAAGGCTAGTGGTCCAGATGATAAACCAGCGATTGTTCTCAAGGCTTGTGCGCTCGAGTTGTTTCCTGATTTGACGCGCTTGTGTCGCCTCTCATTTGGGAAGTCCTGGAAGCTTGCCAACGTGTAACCCGTGCCCAAAAAGGGTGGTCATCCCGATTCTACCAACTATCGGCCGATTACAATAACCTCCATACTTTGCAAGATTATGGATCGTATTGAACTCGCGCCTATTGGCATACCTGGAAGGTAACGATCTCTTCAGAGGCTGATTGTACGGGTTTTGCCGGAATCGGTGAACTGGGGACCTACTAGTGAATGCCACTCACTTGTGGGGCGAGGCCCTCGACAGAAATGGGGAAGCGATTGCTGTCTCCCTAGATGTCTCGAAGGCCTTCAACCGGGTTTGGCACACTGGACTTTTGAGTAAGTTTTAAGCGTACGGCATTTCCCATGGCCTGACTGGTTGGGTAAAAGACTTTCTGACTGAACGGTCCCTCCAAGTTGTTGTCGATGTATGTTCATCGGAGCCCATGTCGACTAATAAGAGTGCTCCTCAGGGGTTTGTTTCTGCTGCATATTAACGAGCTGATGCCCGGTATCTATGGGTTTGCAAATGACAGCTTAGTTGTGGAGAGATACATGATCGGCGACTGAACAGATATGGTGATAGTATTTCTTTAGATGAGGTCACCGTACATCACAAATGCTGCTGTACCTACTATCCAGCCAAAAATAAAACCTAGTGACCTGGAAACAGTTTCTGTGAGAAATGAGTGATTGGGAAACATTCTACGTTAAAATTATCCATTATTCAAAGCCCACTTATAAACACATTACACTTATCTGATTCTAGATGGAAATTCTACTGAAAGCTGGTGTAATGCTGTCACGTTGAATTATTAGTGGCCTCTCATTGTATATGATTGCCTGGTACAGAGCATATTAGCAGTTTAAACTGACATGACGGGCTGGTTTATAATGCATGGCTACTTGTGTAGCATGATTTTCGTGGTAATTTGGGAAATACTCGTATCTTTGATACTATAAAAGAGTTAAGATTTCAGTAACATAAACTAACAACTTAACAGTAAACTTTGGTTGGTTCACTGAGTCCATAGTCAAGGTTGCTGCCAGGAAACTTGGCATTATTGCAAAGTTCCGGTGGCTATACTTCACACCAGGACAGTTTTAATGTTATACAAAGCACAGGTCCATTCGTGAGTGGAGTACTGCAGCCACATTTGGACTGGTGTTATAAAATGCCGAGTGGCAACTTTTGATTCGGTGGAGAGGCGTTCGAAGAGGCTAATTGGCGACCAAGATATAGTTCAAAACGGTCTTCAAAGCTTGGAGCATAGGTGAAGGGTAGCCAACCAGCCGGTGTTCTATAGGATGCATTTTGGAGAGTATGCGAGGGAATTGCATGACTTAATTCCCCCATCTCCATTCCATCATCGGCCGACCCGTCGTACGACGAGACGTGGCGAAACGCTTCGTCCGGATCGTAGTGGTGTCGTGTAGTGACGAAGCGTTTCACCACGTCTTTTATACCGAGTACGAATACATCAAGGGACTGGAACAATTTGCCAGCTCCGATTTTCCGTCTGACTACAATTTAAGTGTCTTCAAGGCGAGAGTGAACAGGCTTTTAAGAAACTATCGTGTGTTACCATCAACGATTGCATCACTGATTACCATCAGGCGGGATTGCAGTCAAGCACCAGTTTATAGTTATTTAAAAAAAAGCAAGCAAGTAGTACAAGTGTATAATTATAAAAAAAGCAAAATCTCATCACACATTATTATTATTATACAGTATGTTAACTAACAGAGGGCGTTCCCGTTAACCCGAAATAGTATAGCATACATACATGCTAAAAAAAATATTTCCATTCGAAAACAATTTTTTTTTTTAATTTTTCCAATAAGAAAATATTCAATAAAAATTTTAAATTGACATGTAAAAGAAACACACTGTACACGCGAACTTGAAAGACAGCAAGGTCGCAATTTGTTTATGATACTACGCTACTATTTTGATTTAAAACAGGAGGTTTCAAATTTATTTCCAATTAGAATTCTTTTTTATTCGGATTTTTTTATGCTTATTTTTCTATGCTGATATTTTTATTTTAATCTATTAATGATATATATTAACGAGTTTAAGGGAACGCCCTCTGTTATTTAACATACTGTATATTTAACAGCATGGTTATTATGTAATGCATTATTATAACGCAAGACGTAATATATAACATTCTGTATGCAATCGCAGTCCGAACCTTGCGTTCCAACGACATACAGAATTGGGCGCAGACGTCTTTACCCGATTTCATTCACCCTAGCTCAAAAATTAATTTTATTTAAACGTTTTAATTTTTTTAAATCGCTTTTTTGTTTTTTTTTAGTAGTCTTATGAAGGGGCTGTCTTTGAAAGACGACTAAAATTCCACTGTATATACAATGGAATTTTAGTTAGGTATATAATGTACATATGTATGTATTGCACTCATTTATTACACTACCCATTATTTGAATTTATTTATTTAATAGTTCAAGAACATATATGAGCAGAGGGGGATTCAACGGCGGATTTAATTATTAATATTTAATACTAGCTGCGCGCAGCGGTTTTACCCGCGTAGGTTTTGTATGTTTATACGCTCCGCACCTATTGGTCGCAACGTGATGTTATATAACCTAAAGCCTTCCTGGATTAATGGGCTATCCAACGCGAAATTTTCAAATCGGACCAGTAGTTCCTAAGATTAGCGCGTACAACCAAACAAACAAACTCTTTATATGTATATTAGTATAGATTTTTCAAAAAACTAAACACGTTTCTTTTTTTTATAAGATAACAGATATATTTAATTAGATTATTGCAACATTATAGCGGATTGGTAATAGGTCACAAAATGCAATCAAAGCAATATTAGTCAGTTATTGAAAATCTGACTGTGAAATGGCATCCCATTACCCTTTTTAATAATTGCAAACGCCATATTTTACTTATCCTTTGACATTCGAGGGGTTTTGACCGAGGCAACACAATTACCCTTTGTGCCACACATCGGGATGAATTGCAGTTTCAATACAGTAGACCATAATTATTATCTGTGCCTTTATTCTCCTGTTTTTATGGAATGACGTGACACTTTATATAAGGTGATTGGTAATTAGTGACCGGTACTGCCTTTTGTGCTTTTTCAAAAAGTTACTAAATGAAATATGCACTATCATATAACACAAGAAAGCCGCCGTGGTCTAGTGGTGTCGACAGGGACTTACAATTTGTAGGTCGTAGGTTTAAACCCCGTCAGGCGATTTACTTTGTGTAAATAATTTCATCACCATTTATCATCATCTTAGCGTTTATCCCGGTTGCATCCGCGGCTTTCGCGTTGGAGCCCGGAGTCCGCTTTCCTGCACATTCTCCTCCATTTCGCGCGATATTTAGCATCCTGTGGCAAGAGCTTGTTGGCACGCATGTCATCTCTTACAACGTCAAGCCAGCACTTCTTTGGTCTACCCCGCTTGTTCCGGCCCGGCGGAGGCGCCATAACAACACATTTCTTACCCACGTAACATGCCGGTTTGCGTAAGACGTGGCCGTACCAGCGCAGGCAACCCATTATTTCATCACCACTACTCGTGAGGAAACCGGCATATCTAAAAGTCAGAACTTCGATTACATGTAACATCTACTAACCACACTGAGCCCGTGTGGTGAATTACGGCCCACTCCCTCTCACCGAGAGGAGGCCTGTATCTCAGGAGTTAAATTTAGGGAACATTATGGACTGATTATGTTATATCACACTCGAATTTAGCTTGTACAGTAAACCACTAATAATTCACTAATGCTTATTCGTGCACTTTAGCTCATTTCGCTAATTGGTATTTGTGAAGTACTCCGTACACGATTAATGATCATCGCGTGTGCTCTTTCGCTCCTTTATATTACTACACTTTTAGCCCACACAATATATTTAATTTATCTTTATATACAGCAGTATCATTTAGCCATCTTTCTATCTACTAGGATATACATCGTAACGCAAACTTCGCGAAAAGGCTAGACCGCATGCCAGTAATAAAATTATGATAGTCATTTATGTCGTTAATGAACGATTACAGAATTCACAGTGTTTAAAAAAAAGTGTCGGCTCGGCTTTTGAACGTTGCAAGCGTGCCGCCGTGTTCGTAGGTAAGCGTGTCGCGGGTTTGTAGGTATGACCTTGATCCCCGATGATTAAATTAGCTGATAAGATGGTTTTTCGAGTTTTGTTTGCATTGCGCTTTTTTTTTGTAATTAGCGAATTAATTAATTTTTACTTTAAAATCTTATTGGGTTATAAAAGTATAGCAATTATGAACGGTCTAAAGTGAAAAAACTACATATATGTTTTTTTAATCATGAAAAAGCTAACAAAAAAGTCCACCACTGGGGGTTCAGAATCAGATACACCCTTTATAGCTCTTGGGCTAAGTAAACATATCGAAATCTTAGAGCTGAAACATTTGTTCAAGTCTGTTATGAGGGGCTTGTGATGTTGATAAGGGATTAGAACACACGTAGTTAAATAAAACACGGTGTGTTTCTTTATTAATAGCTAGGTATGCTTCGTTTTTTACGGTTTAAATCGAAGAACTGGCACAATTTACCAGCGGCGGTGTTTCCGTCGGACTACAATTTAAGTGTCTTCAAGGCTAGAATGAATAGGCTCTTAATAAACTAGTGCGCTTTTCCATCAAAGTTTGTACCACTATAAATGACTAGTTTATAATGTAAAAAACCTTTTTATAAAAAAAATAGAAACCGACTTCAAAAAAACACTTAAAAGGTAAAAACATTTATTTTTTGTCATGGCTCTAGAGATCGGTGGCAGAAACCTCGAGACACCGACTCTAGAGCCATGACAAAAGTAAGATATTTTTTTCTTTTAGGTGTTTTTTTGAAGTCTGTTACTATTTTTTTATAAACAGTTTTTAATTCATGTTTTTCAGTTCCTTAGTCGAAATTCGAAAATTATTTCACCTCATAACAACAGTGGCAGCCATAACCCATGTTAGAATAAGGTGTCATCAATAGGAAAAAAAACTCTATCTCAAAAACTAGTGAATCGATTTTGATGAAACTTGCAATATTCCCTAAGTTGAACAATACCTAGTAAAACAAAAAAAGAACTACTTAAATCGGACTTGTTCCTTACTTCCGGAAATATGCGCTCACAAACATAAAAACATACATACATGCACTTGAAATTTGGCTCGCATACATACGGGTTAAATTGATAACCTTATTTTTTTTTAAGTCGGTTAAAAATAGGGATTAATCCGAAACATTTTTCATTTTTTTTTATTAGTTATAAACTAGTGCTTGACTGCAATCCCGCCTGATGGTAAGCAGTGATGCAATCGTTGATGGTAAAACGCACTAGCTTATTAAGCCTATTCACTCAAAAAAACTGAGTGAATAGGAAGGAAGACGGCAGTTGAGCGAGGTGATGCAATATTTAACCCAACAACACGACCAACGATGCTGCGCCAGAGGATGATCTGGAGACCCTCCACGACCAAACTCCCGACACAACAACATTAGGCACATCGTACCCGGTGCACATCGCAACACAGCTGCTCAGACCCGTCCTCCGTACGGCTTCACCAGACATCATGCCGGAACACGACGAATCGCTTGGCGGCAAGACTTTGTCTGGTGGGTGGTAACTTATGCCGGCGGCTGATGTTGTTGCCTACCACCGAGAACATCAATCATAAATAAATATTTATGAAAAACTGTTGTTAGTAAAGTTTTGGGTATGAATACCGATGGCTACAGGAGTAAGGGAAGACCACAGAAACGATAGTTGAACATGGAATGTGTAATTGATGATATTGTAAGAGGATGTGTACCAAGATGACGACTGACGGAATAAAGAGCAACGTTGCGTCGACTACAAGTTCATTTGAAATAGAGTTTTTTTTTTAAATAATTATTTGACAGCCTCCGTGGCGTAGCGGTAGCGGACGCGGCCGCTGCACAAGGTGGCGCGGGTTCGATCCCCGCACAGTGCAAGTATTTGTATGCATGAATATAAATATTTGCACTGGTCTGGTCGTGCCTCGGAAAGCACGTTAAGCTGTTGGTCCCGGTTGCCATACGAACATCTAGCGGCAGTCGTTACGGGTTGTTGGAGCCCTCAAAAGTCCAACAATTGGTCTAACTGCAATGCTTCGATGTCGCCTTCGGGTTATGGAGGTCAGACGGCAGTCGCTTCACGGAAAATGTCGAAGTTTAGCCATATCAGCAGTTGGACTGGTAAAGCGGACCCCAGACTCCAAAGCTAAAAAGGCTTCGGATGCGACTGGGATTAACGCTGGGATGATGGATGGTAAGAGGATGTGTACCAAGATGACGACTGACGGAATAAAGAACAACGTTGCGTCGACTACAAGTTCATTTGAAATAGAGTTTTTTTTTTAATAATTATAAACTAGTGCTTCACCGCAATCCCGCCTGATGATAAGTAGTGATGCAATCGTTGATGGTAAAGCGCACTAGTTTATTAAGAGCCTATTTACTCAAAAAAACTGAATGAATAGGAAGGAAAACGGCAGTTGAGCGACAAACCAACACGACCAACGATGTTGCGTCAGAAGGAGATTGATCTGGAGACCTTCCACGACCAATCTCCTCACACAACAGCATTTGGCGCATCGTAAAGGGCACACATCGAAACACAACTGCTCAGACCCGTCCCCCGAACGGCTTCACCAGACATGGCGGAACACTATGAATCGCTTGGCGGCAAGATTTTGTCCGGTGGGTAATAACTTCTGCCGGCAGCTGATGTTATGGCCTACCACCGAGATCGGTAAGACACCGAGAGGGTAAGAGAATGATGATGATTGATTTCTAGAAAGTTCGCATAATTGATATTCAGGCTTAAAGATCTTGAATACATTGTAACAACACAATCCATACTAATATTATAAATACGAAAGTATCTCTGTCTGTCTGTCCGGCTTTTACGCCAACACTACTAAACCAATTGTAATGAAATTTGGTATACAGATAGGCTAGAGCCTGAGAAAGAACATAGGCTATATGTATAACCTCCCGCTATGACCAATAGAAGCAGAGCGGTAACAAAAAATGATGCTAAAACGGAGTGAACGCGGACGTACATATTGCTCCGATTATTTTAACAGGCGCTTATTTTATATCAACAGGCGGACGGAGTCGCAGGCAACAGCTAGTATAGTATACATTTTAAGAGGCAATAGGAAATAGCAAGAGATGCATTAGACAGTCTCTCAATAACTATTGCTAGTTTAAATCCTAGATGAAATATTACTTCAGGATTTGCGTATTAAATTGAATTCCAACCTTAAAATTAATGAATAAATCAACTGGTTCCTGCTAAACGCTGCCATGGCGTGCTGCCAGAAACCCGTTTAAAGGAAGATTAACGCGTTCATGAGCAGAGGCGACCAGTTGCTGCGTAAATTATAGAGTGACAGCTGCAGTGGACCTGCTAGTGCACACTTCTAATAACTTCATCTTTTAATTACATACCACCAAGCTGTGCTGTGCAAGGCTCCTATCCTAAAGTTGTCGAGGGATTGACTCACTGTCAACAATTTCCTCGTCCATAAAACGTAAAAAACCGAGTAAGTAATTATCGAACTTATCTAACAAATTCTTCAAAAAAAATCGCTGTTGTTCGTCATGATGATTAATTAATACTATGTTTAGTTAGCAGTCGTATTTGTGACCACTAGACTAATCTTTTGTCAAGACAACCAACCAGCAAACATGGTCAGCGGGGACTTAGTAATAGGATACAATGATAATAATAATAATAATAAATGTCAACATCTCTTTTGATAGCTCTTCTTAATTAAATATATATAAAATTATTTCAAGCAATTTACATATTTATACTATACACGTGGCATTCAAAACGAAATTCTTAAAACATATTATTTATAAATATCAAGACGATAAAATGAAAAGAAAGCATGCAACAAGGAAAAGAAAATCAGTGACATCTGTCATGTCACCTGCACAGTCCAATCTATATATATAAAAATGAATTGCTGTTCGTTAGTCTCGCTAAAACTCGAGAACGGCTGGGCCGATTGAGCTGATTTTGGTTTTAAAATGTTTGTCGTAGTCCAGGGTAGGTCTAAACGGTGAGAAAGTAAGGAAAAAATGATTTAATAATAATGATGTATGAGCTTCATTGTTTTTACTTCTTCTCTACACTTTAGTGCTACCCTGGTACCCTGCACCTCCAAAAAGGAGACAAAATAAAACTCACTTACAAGGGCAATGGAAGAATGGCAATGATAAATCTCACAACAATACAATATTAGTTTGAAGTTGAAGTTGGCTTTGTGGCTTTTTATTAGAAACTTTAAACCGGCAGAGAGTATTTCTCGCTTTAAACGAATGCATCAACGGCTGAGACTTTTTTTTATGTACGGAGTATGGTACCAGGGTAGCACAAAAGTGTAGAGTCGAAACAATAAAGTTCATTCATCATTATTAATCTAATATTACATCGATGAAGTTATTTTGCCTACTTTGAGGAGTTGCAAGGTACCAGGATCGCAAAAAAGTGTAGGAGAAGTCGAAACAATGAAGTTCATTCATTCACACAGGAACAACGGGAATGGGATAAAAAGGATATCCTATATCCTTCTCTCAGTTCTTAGCTACCTCCCTACCAATTTTCAGCCAAATCGGTTCAGCCGTTCTTAAGTTATAAATAGTGTAACTAACACGACTTTCTTCTATATATATACGGATTATCCTAATTTAAAATAGTAGTAGTAGTAAATAAGATCATGTCATATGCCTTTAGGGCGGAACAAAGTTCGCCGGGACACTTTTGTGCTACCCTGGTACATAGCACCTCTACAAACTAGGCACAATAAAAGTTCTTTGATGTAATTAATTATTATGGTTTAATGATGAATGAGCTTCACTGTTTCGGCTTCTCCTACACTTTTGTGCTGCCCTGGTACCTTACACCTCCACAAAGTAGAGAAAATCAAATTTCTTCTATGTATTAGTTGATTTAATGATGAATGCAAAGCCGATTACAAAGTGAAGGAAAACATTTTAAGGAAACCTAGCCTTTTGTAAGTCTGAAATCGCCAACCCGCATTGAGCAAGCGTGGTGATTACGCTCAGTCGTTCTCCTCTCTAGCTATCCCCAGCAGGGGGACGATAAAAAAAGGCTGATGATGATGATGATGAGCTTCATTGTTTCGATTTCTCCTACACTTTTGTGCTGCCCTAATTATCCTAATTTAAAAACTAAAAAATAAGATCATGTGATATTTATTGCCTTTAAGGCGGAACAAAGTTCGCCGGGTCAGCTAGCAGGTCTTCTAGCTGACCTTGCGAACTTTGTTCCGCCTTAAAAGCAATATGACATGATCTTATTTACTACTTTTTAAATTAGGATAATCTATATATATAAAAGAAGTCGTGTTAGTTACACTATTCATAACTCAAGAACAGCTGAACCGATTTGGCTGAAAATTGGTAGGGAGGTAGCTAAGAACTGGGAGAAGGACATAGGATATCCTTTTTAACCCGTTCCAGTCATTCCTGTGTGAATGAATGAACTTCATTGTTTCGGCTTCTCCTACATTTTTGTGCTACCCTGGTACCTTGCACCTCCTCAAAGTAGGCAAAATAAAACTTCATCCATGTAATATTAGATTAATAATGATGAATTAAATGAGCTTCATTGTTTCGACTTCTCCTACACTTTTGTGCTACCCTGGTACCATACACCGTACATCTATAAAAAAAAAAAGTCTCACCCGTTGATGCATTCGGTTAAAGCAAGAATACTAATATTATAAATGCGAAAGTAACTCTATCTGTCTATCTGTCTGTCTGTTACGCTTTCCAGCTTAAACCTCTCAACCGATTTTCATGAAATTTGACTTTATCAAAATCGGTTGATCGGTTTGGCTACCTTTTATCCCGGAAAAGTTTGATGTTCCCGAGGGAAATCTAAAAAGCGCGATATAACCGAACTCCACGCGGGCGAAGCCGCGGGCGGAAAGCTAGTATACAATAAAGATGAGAAAATTATCAAAATGTTGACAAGAGCAGCCAAACGAAGAGCACGCCCACCACCTCCGGACTCGTCGCTCAGCTCCGCCTCGCCGCCGCCGGTCTCCAGCGCCACTGTGAACGCTGTGAGGACACCGGCCGTGGTAGTTGCGTCGAGCTCGAGCGACGAGTATTTCTCTCCGCCGACGTCGCCAACACCTGTACGTCGGCAGGGGAGAGGCCGGCCACCGAAGAGCTTGGGACTTAGGGGCCATCCGGCCCCGAGCCGGGTCCCCGCTGCCGGTGGTTGTGTGCAGCGCATGAGATGGACTCAAACAATGAATGAGAACGTCATGCGCGCATATTACGGGGCTACAGAGGGGGGAACTAACCTCACTGCGTACCGTGAAAGGATGCTGTCTCTGTTTCAGGCACTGGAACCAACTGTCAACGTCTCGGCCCAACGACTGTCGGATCAGGTGCGGGTCATCCAATGCAATCACAGGTTGGACGACATCGCACTTGATAGGCTGCGCTCAGAGGTACTGAGCAACCAAATCGCCCCGACTCTGACACAGACTGCGGCACAAGCGTCAATTATTGATGCTGTTCCGCCGCGGTCCAATCGCGTTGAAGAAGAGGACGATAGGGTTGAAACAGTAAGTAGCCAGTATAACGACCGACTGAGGAGCGCACTGGAGGATGCGTTCCGCGACTACAGATCCACTCCAACCAACCTTAGACCCCGGTTACCACGGCTACCTATGCACAAAAAAAAATAGGGCGCTGGTGTGTGCTTTGGACTCGCAGCTCAAGAATTTCTTCGAGAGCAGTGAGGATCTCATTGATACACACTCGATCCTGTATTGCGCGGCTGTAGCGGCATGTCGATTAGCCAAAGTCAAGTTCCCAAATTGTGAAGAAGCTACTCGACCAAAACTAGCCGTACCAGCCTGGCAACGCAGAATCGAGCGTCGTATCGATGGGACCAGGGTACTCATCGGCAAACTATACTGCTTCAGGGAGGGCAATACTAGACCACGAGTGATGCGCTTTGTGAGACAGGCATTCTCGGGGACTGGTATTAGCCCTCGAGAATACATAAATAATGTCACAGAGCGCATCGACTTCCTGAAGCAGAAAGTTTGTGCATGGGCGAGCCGTATTCGGCGGTATAAGAAGCGAGTGGATCGATATACGCAGAATCGCATGTTCCAGAGCGATGAGAGGTGGGTATATAGAGCTTGGGAGCGACCTGAACAAAACGAGGCTGACGAGTGCCGCCCGGATGATGCCACCACAAGTGCATTCTGGCGCGGCATTTGGTCGGTATCCGTTTGTCACACTGAGGGTGACTGGACACAGGATGTCGAACAAGTGTGTGAAGCTATACCAGAAATGGATAACATCCTAATAACACCATTAGATGTAGCCACAGCAGTCCGTTCGTTACCGAACTGGAAATCTCCGGGACCGGACGGGCTGCATAACTTTTGGTTAAAATGGCTAAGTAGTTCACACACTTGTTTGGCATCTCAATTCCAGTCATCCTTAGAGTCTGGTTCGCTACCCCAGTTCTTAACAACTGGAATTACCCACCTGCTCCACAAATCAGGTAGCACCGCGGAACCCAAAAATTATAGACCGATCACTTGTTTACCAACGGTCTATAAAGTTCTTACATCCATTTTGAAAGCTAAAATAAACAATCATCTTGACAGCAACTCCATCATGTCTGTCTCTCAAAATGGATGTAGGAGCGGGTCCCGTGGTACTAAGGAGCTACTCCTCATAGACATGGCCATCAGCCAACAGGTTCGTCGATCCCGCAAGGATCTCTCCACCTGCTGGATAGATTATAAGAAGGCCTACGATTCGGTGCCACATACATGGCTTATGAGGGTGCTGGAGTTGTACAAGATAAATGCAACTCTACGCACTTTCCTTAAGTCGTGTATGGGGCAATGGAAGACAGTCCTTCGCTATCCAGGGAGTCGACAGATCCAGGGGAACGATGAACCTGTATGGATTAAGCGGGGAATATTCCAGGGCGACAGTCTGAGTCCACTTTGGTTCTGCTTAGCTCTGAATCCTCTAAGCACACTGCTGGAGGATTCAGGGCTGGGTTATCGATTGAAGAGAGGTGGTCAGGTCATATCTCACCTCCTCTACATGGATGATTTGAAACTTTTTGCCCCCAATAAATTGCATCTGATGAAGCTACTGAATGTAACAGAAACTTTTAGTAGTGGCATTAAAATGGAATTTGGTGTGGATAAATGTGCAGTCATGCATGTAAAGCGAGGGCAGATTATGGAATCCGAGGGAATTACACTCCCGGATTCCATACACCTTAGATCCCTCTCCTCAATCGAGAGCTATAAATATTTGGGTATGTCGGAAGCGTTAGGTATCAACGATGCTGACATGAAGCAATCGTTGAAGGAGCGCTTCTTTGGTCGCCTGAAGAAGGTATTAAATAGTCTTCTTTCAGGCGGAAATAAGGTGCGCGCCTTCAACGGGTGGATCATGCCGGTTTTGATGTACTCTTTCGGCATACTTAAATGGACTCAGACCGAACTTGACGCCCTGGATAGAAGGGTCCGTACACTGCTGACAGCAAACAGGATGCATCACCCACGATCATCGGTGATGAGGCTGTATATTCCGCGGAAGTGCGGGGGTCGAGGCTTTTTAAATGCGAAGACCCTCCACAACCGAGAGGTATTCAGTCTCAGAGAATATTTTTTAAAAACCGTAGTGGGTATGCATCATGATGTAGTCACAGTAGACAAGGGGCTTACTCCGCTATCCATGGCGAAAGAGAACTGGCACAAGCCTATAATACTTACCACAGATGACCGCAAGATGGTATGGCAAAGCAAGGAACTTCACGGGCGATTTTATCGGGCTCTTCATGGGCCCGATGTTGACTTTTTAGCTTCCGTATCTTGGCTACGATTCGGTGACCTTTTCGGGGAAACTGAAGGTTTCGTCTGTGCGATTATGGACGAAGTTATCTTGACGAATAACTATCGGAGATATATTATGAAGGACGGGACGATTGACGTGTGTCGGGCATGTCACCATCCGGGTGAGTCCATCAGACATATTATCTCTGGTTGCTCTCGTCTGGCTAACAGCGAGTATTTGCACAGGCACAACCAAGTAGCTAGGATTATCCACCAGCAACTTGCTTTGAAATATAAACTTGTGGATTCTGAGGTACCATATTATAAGTATGTGCCCGACCCAGTTCATGAAAATGACCATGTCACGTTATACTGGGATCGGTCTATCATTACTGACAGGACTATTGTTGCAAATAAGCCTGATATAGTAGTGATAGATCGATTAGCGCGCCTCGCAATGATTGTCGATGTTACCATTCCACATGACGGTAATCTCGTGAAAGCTGAGAAAGAGAAACAAATGAAATATCTCGACTTGGCGCACGAGGTTGTTGACATGTGGAATGTGAACTCGGCTGTCATTGTACCGATTGTCGTATCGGCCAATGGTTTGATAGCCAAGAGCCTCGACCAACATCTATTGAGGCTCTCGTTAGGCAGTTGGATCAAAGGCCTGATTCAAAAGGCAGTACTCCTCGATACGGCCCGCATCGTGAGGAGGTTCCTGTCTCTGGAGCCCTAACCACCGGTAGCTTGGACCCTGCTCCCGCCATCGGTGGAACACTATTTTTTATATTTTTAAATGTTTTTATGTTTTTTATAAATATTTAAAAATGCAAATGAATATGTATATGTAAAAAATAAACATAATAATAATAATACTTTATTTGCAAGAATGTAGGTTTACAAAAATAGTATGCTCTTCATAAAAATAAAAGTGGACCCATTTACATTCTACCAATAGTTGTGGTGTGCAAATATTTAAATTTATATAATTACAATTTCAAACTCATTACATTATAATATATTAGTCATTAATATCAATTTATAAAATGTCAGATTGTATATTTTAGTAATTGAAATGTCCACGATTTTCATTATAATGTCAAAATAAAAATAATACTATTAAGTCAATGTCAAATTAGAATAAATAAAATATAATAATAACCAAATTCACTTTCTTTCAACATATGTAAAAAATTCATTAACTGTGTAAAACTGTTTTTCTTTTAGCCATTGTATCAATTTCTTTTTAAATATAAGCAAAGGTAGTTCTTTAAAAGTGTTTGGTAATTTATTATAAACCTTAATAGCCATGACATAGGAATTTCTTTTATACAAATCAAGCTTGCATTGTGGCAAGCAGAGCCTATGTCTGTCTCTAGAGGTAACATTCCTTTTGGTTACATCTCTATGCTTAATAAAATTTTCAGGATGTTGTCGTACTAGTAGGCACAATTCTTTAATATACATACATGCTAAAGGTAATATATTGTACTTTTTAAATAGAGGCTTACAGCTATCCATGTACTCCGCTCTACAGATAGCACGCACGCATTTCTTTTGTACTACAAACACTTTATTGATATCCACCGAGTTACCCCACAACAAGAGACCGTAGGACAGAACGGAGGAAACGTACCCGTGATAAGCACATAGAGCCGCTTCAGTTGAGACCGTGTCTCTTAACCGTCTTAGTGCATAGATGAATCTGTCCAATTTGTCACAAACATAGGCGACATGCTTTTTCCAGTCGCAATTTTGATCCAACTGTATGCCCAGAAACGCCGCACTTTGTACTTGTTCTATAGTAGTGTCGTTATATTTGATATTCAAATTTAATGGGTTTCTCCTATATGTTTGAAATTGGATCATTTTTGTTTTGTCCATATTTATATGTAGGTTGTTGGAATTCAACCAGTGTAATACATTTTTGATGGCTTCGTTTATTTCATACTCGTAGGTGTCGACTCTTTCACATTTCACGACAAGAGTCGTGTCATCAGCAAATAAAATCACCGAGTGGCGAGTGATATTTGGGAGGTCATTAATGTATAGAAGAAATAAAAAAGGTCCCAATACACTTCCCTGCGGCACTCCGAAATTATTTTGCTGGTATTCGCTTCTATATGCTACTTTTTTGCCATTACTAATTCTGGAGATTTCTATACATTGATGTCGGTTTTTCAAATAGTTTCTTATCCAGTCGTTCGCTTTTCCTCTTATTCCGTATTTCTCTAACTTATGTAAAAGCAATTTGTGATCGACAAAATCGAACGCCTTACTCATATCTAGGAGGATTGCCGCTACCGGTGAACCATCGTTTATCGCGTGGGTGACATTCTTTATTAAATTAAAACAAGCCAAAGACGTTGTCCTGTTTGTCCTAAAACCAAATTGTTCGTCCTTAAGTACATGATGACTAATCGCAAAGTCTTGGAGCCTTCTCAACATGATTTTCTCCAAGATTTTTGACATAATCGGTATCAGAGTTACTGGCCTGTAGTTCCTCATGTCAGATGTGTTACCCTTCTTAAAAAGTGGCTTAACCACCGATTTTTTTAAAATGTCCGGGAATGCACCTTCCAAAAAAGATAAATTTATTAAATAACTTAAGGGTTGACAAATGCACGAAGCTGTCAGTTTGATAACTTTTGTCGTTATGTCATCCAGTCCTACTGCACTTGTATTTTTAAGACTTTGTATTATTCTAAATACTTCCGTAGCATCAGTAGGCTTAAGAAATATTGTGTGGTCATTATTAATATCAATAGTCTTGTTTATCTCGTCAATATCGTATTTAAAATTTGAATTATTGGTCGATTGTATGTAAAATTGATTAAACATGTCACTTATTTCCTTAGGGTCTATAATTGTCCGTTTATCTATGGTTATTTCGTCAATTTGTGTTACAGCACTTAAATCATTGATATTTTCATTAACCACTGTCCATGTGGCTTTACATTTATTTTTGTTATTGACAATATACTTCTTACTTTGCAGCTGTCTAGATTTATATATACACTTTTTGAGAATGTCACTATATGATTTATATTTTTTGTTTAGTTTTTGTCTCTTAGATTTATTGTGTTGTTGACTTAGATAAAGTATTCGTTTTTTTTACGCACGATTTCTTTATGCCTTTTGTCAACCATTTATAGTTTTCTTTATAAGATGACCTCTTTTTTGAAAATATTGGAAAGCATAATTCAAAAAATAGTTTAACAATACCATGAAACTCCCGGAACGCTTCCTGAAAACCATGCTCTTCGTATACACTTGAAAAAGTGAGAGATGATATGCAACTATAGAACTTATCCATGTTTTCCTGACTAAAATCTCTGACCTCTTCGTACCAAGAGCATGTTCCGTACTTTTTATTAAACCTTAACGAAAGAGTCTGTCCCGTTTCATGATCGGACAATGCAAGATGATGCACTTCTGGTTTAACTTGCTTGACGTTGCTTGCTATCTGATCTAGGCACGCCATCTGTCTTGTGGGAGTTTTAATATGTAATTCCAAGTTGAAATTTTTCAAAAGGCTCTTCAAACTTTCACAGCATGAGGAACTTTTTAAACTTCAGCTTCACAAACAAAGGATTTATTTCAAGTAAACGTATACAGGCACTATTGAATTGTTCTTGTGGAAGGTCACCGATGAGGTGGACCTATCAAATCAAGTCGCCAGTGGGGGGACCTGTTAGTGAATGCTCTAGACAGTCGCCCAACAGGGATAGAAGGTGAGAGATCGTGCGGCGTGTAACATCAGCGTCTCGGATTCAGTCATATTGACCACGACCGCTCTGTCAAGAGCGAAACGAAGAGGAAGATTGAAATGAGCTGGTTAGTCAGATGAAACTTATTTTAAAGTGTTGTACGTACCAATGGAGGAATCAAAATAATCATACTTTATACTTAATGTTATAAATGGGAAAGCGAGTTTGTTTGTTCCGCTTTCACGCCGTAACTATTGAACCGATTTCTTTTAAATTTTGCAGACGTAAAGTTAGACGTCCAGATTAAATAATAGGTTTTTTTTATCCCGGAAAAATGTTAATTTGATGTTCCCGAGGGAAATCTAAAAAATCGCTATATAACCTAATTCCACGCGGGCGAAGCCACGGGTGGAAGCTAGTATGGTTAAAAAAACTACTTAGATAATTCATTTATTTATTTTATTATTTATGTACACACAATAAAATACATAAGGATATGACAAAATTAAGATTTGAGTACAAAGGTGCTGCTTATTTCTTAAGAAATTTCTTCCAACAGACCTGCGAAAGGAGAAGTAAAACAGAAATGTAGACAATAGTGTCTAAGAACAAGGAGAAAAAAATATAAATGAAATGTTAAAAATTATGCAAGTGAGAACGATGCAGTGTTAAGACTGCTAAGAGCGTCCGTAATGAAACGAAAACAAAAAACCGGCCAAATGCGAGTCTGATTCACGCATGAAGGGTTCCGTACCATTATCTTTAAAAACGACTATTTCTTTCTTCCCTTCAATATTTATTTTTTTATTTTATTTTAATAATTATAAACTAGCGCTTGACTGCAATCCCACCTGATGTTAAGCAGTGATGCAATCGTTGATGGTAAAGCGGCAAATTCACTTAAAAAAAAACTTAGTCAATAGGAAGGAAGACGGCAGGTGAGCGAGGTGGTGCAATGTTAAACCCAACAACACGACCAACGATGCTGCGCCAGAGGGAGATTGACCTGGAGACCCTCTAGGACCAAACACCCGACCCGACACAACAACATTTGACGCATCGTACCCGACTCACATCGCAACACAACTGCTCAGACCCGTCCTCCGTACGGCTTCACCAGACATCATGCCGGAACACGACTTATATAACCAAATATACTGTGAACATTTCAAGCGTCTATCTATTTCCGTTATTATAATATGGATAGATAATAAAATCACGTTTATTGTATGAGAGTTCCCCTTAAATATACTTTTATTTTATTTTTAGTATTTGTTGTTATAGCGGCAACAAAAATATATAATCTCTGAAGATTTCAACTGTCTAGCTATTACGGTTCATGAGATACAGCCTGGTGACAGACGGACGGAGAGATGAATAGGGCTCCATTTTACCTTTTTGGCACGGAACCCTAAAAAAACGATTAGATTTTTTTTTTAATAATTATAAACTAGTGCTTGACTGCAGGGATTGCAGTCTGATGGTAAGCAGTGATGCAATCATTGATGGTAAAGCGCACTAGTTTATTAAGCCTATTCACTTAAAAAAACTAAGGAATAGGAAGGATGACGGCAGTTGAGCGAGGTGATGCACTGTTAAACCCAAGACCAACATGACCAAACGAAGTTGCGCTAGAGGGAGATTGATCTGGAGACTCTCCACGACCAAACTCCCGACACAACAACATTTGGCGCATCGTACCCGCCACACATCGCAACACAACTGCTCAGACCCGTCCTCTGTACGGCTTCACCAGACATCATGCCGGAACACGACGAATCGCTTGGCGGTAAGACTTTGTCTGGTGGGTGATAACTTCTGCCGGCAGCCGATGTTATGGCCTACCACCAAATTAAAATAGGTAAGCCATGGCAACAAACAAGCCTTCAAAAAACATTTCCAAAAGGAGCCCGTTTACCTTGGCTCCTACTTTTCGGAATGTGTCCTTGGAGTGTTCCGACCGCCTTCAGCTTTTGGGAGTTGAGATTTCCTCGGACCTTAACTTTGGGCGGTTCATTGAGTCCAAGGCTAAGGTGGCTGCCAAGAAACTCAGCGTTATCGCAAAGGTCCGGCAGTACTTCACACCTGGGCAGCTTCTAATGTTATACAAAGCACAGGTCCGTTCGTGTGTGGAGTACTGCAGCCACATTTGGGCTGGTGCTGCCAAGTGTAACCTGGCCACTTTGGATTCAGTGGAGAGACGTGCAAAGAGGCTGATTGGTGACCCTGATCTAACTCGAGTCGGTCTCCAAAGCCTAGAGCACAGGCGTAGAGTAGCCAGCCTTTCGGTGTTCTATAGGATGCATTTCGGGGAGTGTGCGAGGGAATTGCATGATTTAATTCCCCCATCTCCGTTCCACCAGCGGACGACCCGTCGTACGGCTGGTTTCCACCCTTACGTTGTTAACACCACTACGATCCGGACGAAGCGTTTCGCCTCCTCCTTTATACCGCGTACATTGAGGGACTGGAATAGTTTGCCAGCGGCGGTGTTTCCGTCGGACTACAATTTGAGTGTCTTCAAGGCTAGAGTGAATAGGCTCTTAATAAACTAGTGCGCTTTACCATCAACGACTGCGTCACTGCTTACCATCAGGCAGGATTGCGGTCAAGCGCTAGTTTATAATATAATAAAAAAAAAAAAAAAAAAAAATTAAAAAGTAGTATTTAAAACATAAAAAAGCGTTCCTATGGAATACTTTCGTGTGTCATACATAGTGACGCATGACGTAGGTTTTACACAGAGGTTTTACCCTTGGGAGAAAATGACGATATACCTCCATTACCTGTCTAACAACGCGTTATTTACTGTCGTTTTATACACAGTTAATTGCAGGAATTGTTGTTGAATCTATACTAATGTATAAAGCTAAAGAGTTTGTTTGTTTGTTTGTTTGTGCGGGCTAATCTCAGGAACTACTGGTCCGATTTGAAAAATTCTTTTTGCGTTAGATAGCCTATTAATGCAGGAAGGCTTTAGGCTATAAATCGTCACGCTGCGACAAATAGGAGCGGAGCATAATTAATTCCACGCGAACGAAGTCGCTGGCAGCTGCTAGTGTTTAGATAAGTTTAATTCGTGAATATCGTTGTCCACGAAATAAACATGTCTAAACATGCAGTCCATTAGCAATATACCGCGCAGAGCAACTAAGCGCTCACGACGGTGAGTAGGCACATGAGAACAAACGAGCGTGAAACAATCACGTCTGAACAAGTTTTGGCCCTAAAATCTGGTCGAATAATTTTGCCTAATAGATCAGGTGGCTCGCCGAATATTCGGTATACTGCCGAATATAGTATTCGTTGTAAGCCTAAAATATATGTGTTGAATATCTCCTCTGATTTGGTACTGATCGGCAGTGGACGCTGCCAAAACGGAGAGCAACGATACCACCGTGCTTCCGTGAATCCGAACGGCAGAGCGGTCGGTACTCGCTGTCGAACTGGCAAGCTAGCAAGTCATGGCCACGTTATTTTCATGGTCACCTTTTTTTTTGTTTTTTTTTCTTTTGTTCCGGGTTGGAAAATCCTCAATGGATGTCCGCCAGACTCTGTCCTCCGAGTCTGTCAGACTCCTACTGACTAAAATCCACCCCGGTGTTTCTCCGGTCACGTGCGCACGGAGCCGCGAGAGTCCCTGATTCTGCCGCGGGTCCACGCTTTCGTGCCGGCCCGGTCTATCCGGGCCTCGCCTCCTGCACGGAGTAGTGAGGCATAGAATAAAGAGGGGAAGTAGGTTATCTGCGACCCAATCCGCGATTTAATTGCCTACTGTCTTAGGGTTGACAACTGTCCGCGCTTCGTCGGTTACGGTTGTCGCCCAAACCGCTAACAAATATTTATAGACTAAGAGCTTATGTTTAAATTATTTGCTTAGTATTTAGTTTACATATACTAGTCAGTTTTTTTTGTAATTTTTATTTTTAGTTTTGTACACATAAAGAACCATATTTATTTTTATTTTTAATTAATACAAATATAAATAATACAAACATAACATCTATTGAATCACACATTTAATACAAAATTACAAATTAGCTACAGAAAAATACCTACTTTCTTCGGTTTCGACTATTACGAAACGCTGTTATTAAACTTTAATGTGTAATATATCCGTATCCTTGTAAATAACTTTTAGAAATATAATTTGAAAAATATAAGTCTTTTATTTGTTCATAAATAGACATACCAACTTTGCAGTTTATGTGATCATTTTTTAAAAGCTAATGTGCCGAAAAGCCGTGACGCGCGAACCTCCTTCCGTGCTAGCCGCGACTAGCGCAGTCATAGGCACTCTAATATTGTGTTTAGGTGTGCGTGCGGCGACGCATAGATACTATGGCGCACACATACAAGCCGCGCGCGGTCCGTTTGTATGAAGATAACGTACTTCCCTCTCTTTATTCTATGAGTGAGGTGTTAAACTACCCCGTGTATCGCCTTTATAGCGCGCGCCGATGGTCGCGCGTGCCTCCGCCTCGGGGTCCAACGAATAGGGGGCGGGGACTTCCTTTTAAAAAACTTGCTTTTAAAAAATATCAAACTATTATGGCATAAAGCGCCTCACGGTTTTTTTAAAAATTATTTTTAAGTTTTTAGTTTGATATTTTTTAAAAGTATGTGTTTTTAGTTTTTTAAACTATATTTTTGTAATATATCGATATCCAAAATTACAGTCCACTTGAATCTTGTTTGAAATCTTTCGTGAAAGACACGTTGCCGTCATAATATATTTATCTTGTAATGTTACTGCCTACAGCTGTAGAAATATTAATAACTAGCGGCCGCCAGCCACTTCGTTCGCGTGGAATTAATTATGCTCCGCTCCTATTTGTCGCAGCGTGATGATTTATAGCCTAAAGCCTTCCTGGATTAATAGGCTATCCAACGCAAAAAGATTTTTTCAAATTGGACCAGCAGTTCCTGAGATTAGCGCGTTCAAACAAACAAATAAACAAACATACTCTTCAGCTTTATATATTAGTATAGACTAGTTTTCCGCCCGCGGCTTCGCCCACGTAGAATTCGGTTATATCGCGCTTTTTAGATTTCCCTCGAGAGTATCATTTTTTTTTCAATTAAATGTAGCCTATGTCCTTTCTCAGGGTCTAAAGATTGTCTGTGCCAAATTTCATCAAAATCGGTTGAGAGGTTTAAGCGGGAAAGCGTAACAGACAGACAGACAGAGTTACTTTCGCATTTATAACATTAGCAGGATGCTCTCGATATTTACTTCGCACCAGAGGTAAATTCACAGACCCAACTACATAGTTATTAGCTACTAGGAAACTATAAACCAGGAAAAGTAGTTTCGTGCAGCCTGGACGTACAGAGTTGAAAGGGTGTTATTTATTGTCAGCGGTTGTACGGCATCTTCTTGAAGATTTCAGTTCAGATTTCATCAAAGTTAATACTCGTATACACTGTATTAGGTTAATAAGATCGGAGACTATATTTTGACGAACCTCTCAAGTAGGGTGCGGCTTCGATTCCAGGTCAGGCAAGTACAAATGTAACTTTTCTAAGTTATATGTACTTTCTAAGTATATCTTGGACATCAATGACTGATTAAAAGGTGAAGGAAAACATCTTGAGGAAACCTGGACTTGTAAGTCTGAAATCGCCAACCCGCATTGAGCAAGCGTGGTGATTACGCTCAATCCTTCTCTGTATCAAAGGAGACCTGTGCACAGTAGTGGGACGATAAAAGGGTTAAGGATTATGACTGTATTTTGAACGACATTAGGTGTCATTGGCGTGTATTCCCCGTTCGTCCTATTGCTATCGATCTACTGGTGGACCACCACATTTAGAATACGTCCCTCTATTCTGTCTATCTACATAGTAACTACCAATTTTGCAACTTTGTGGTTCTTACATTTACATACTATACTGTAAGAAAACAGCTTTTCCAATAATTAGAAATTCTTAGTCAAGTGCAACAGAACTTTTCCCGAAAATATTGTTCTCATAAAACCTTTATTTACCAAATCTTGAGATAATTTTTCTTAGGGCCAGCTTTTTTGACAAATGTAGGTGGGAAATCGCAAAAGGGTATGGGAAATATCCATATCCTATTCGTGTAAAATCTTGGAGGTAATAGGGAATACAAAATCGACGTTTATAAACTAAGGAAATGCCAATATATTAACAAAAAAAAAAAAACCGTTTTGCTGCTTGCTTAAAGTCTTAAAGAATACTCTGTTTCGAGCTTATTTTACGCGTGTGCATGAAGGTTAGATATACCCAATGGACGTACAGCGCCCATCGTGTCCAATATTATAACGGTTTCTAGGTCAAATCCCAACTCAAAGCCTTTATATCAATAAACCAATTACAGGCACTTTTGAAGGTCCAAAGGGTCGGCCAGGCAGAAGGATGAAGCATGTGAAGCAAATGCCCATTCCCAAGAGCTACTGGGAAGATCGGGCAAGAAATTCTACGGATACTCTTTTGTCCTTTGGTGTTGATGGGACTAGCGTAGGGGCTGAGTAGCGTTTCGGGAATGTTCGCAGACGCAACTATAAAATTCATTTGCGTAATTCGAATGAAGTGAGCATCCCCGGTGCGTAGAGTAAGGTCCAGCTACAACAACATTCGTAATAGTAGTTTATGATACTGTTACATAATGAGGGGTATTAAGCACGAGTGAAGTTTAAAAAACGAGCGAAGCGAGTTTTTTAATAGTAACACACGAGTGTGTAATACCTAATTATGTACAGTTTCATACAATACTTTATCTAATCTCAGTGCGTCTAACGCCAACGCAACACAATTCCATTTATTCAGTTTCATAATTGTAATATACAAAATATTAACAAAACAAACACTAAACTAAACACTTCTGCACCCTGCATCACAGCGCATGCGCCAAAGCGCAGGCAGCCACAGATAAAAAATGAAATAGTGCTGTCTACATTGATATAATATTAAACAGATATGATATTTTGTACGCTTCAAGTTCAATGCGCTAGTGACTTATCTACCTTAGTTTAATATTATATCAATGGCTGTCTATGGTTTGTACCGTAATGAAAAAAAAAGTATTATAACATTATTTTGTTAGAGAAATAATGTTATAATTTAATTTTTTAATTTCCTTTCGATATACTATTGGTAAAGTACTTCAATATAAACTCCTTTTTGGTTTTATATTTTTAATTTTTTGATATGAGAGTAGATACCTAAAAATATTTCTGGCAGGCTCGATTGCATTAAACATCAATCACTGCAACGTCATCTCTCATAGGGTGTAATAACTTTTTTAACACCCTTGCTCGTAAAGCTGATGTAATCCCACCGGTTTTAAATATGTAAAGCGGGCCATAACAAACGCGTGTGTTATCAAAGCAAATAGTTAAGTTATAGTCCATACAAATTCCATAACAGCATTATTTGTCATTTCAAATAATTATGGAACTGATCGCCGCCGCGTGACTCTAGCCAGTGAGCAGCGCGCTGTTCCATATTTGAAATGGCAAATAATAATACTAATGGCGGGAAAGCAACAGTGAGCATTCACAGATTGAGTTTATTTAAAATAACTGATGTCCTATTTGAAATAAACAAATTTGTATTTGTTTGTATTTAAATGAGTATTTGTAAAAAAAAAAACAGTTTATTCGGTAATTTAAAAACTTGACTGCATGCTCTAGCATCTTTGCCAACATTTTCACGCAGCTACGGCAGAAAATAAACCTCGCGCCATTTTTCTCAAATTTTCTTTTCTTTGTACTTGTATTCTGAATATCTTTTTTTCTGTTTCCTCGCAAGTGTGTTAAAAAATGTCGTACGATATACGTGCGTATTGGTTATAACATGCTTGGCTCAATTACACCCTCGCCTTCGGCTCGGGCTGAAATTCCGCCTCGCATGTTATAACCATCATTACGCACTAATATCGTAATGTACTATAAACTAATATAGGTACTTTACTAATACATTATGTAAATACTAACACAGTACAATGTTACAATATAAGTTGAATGTTACAATGTAATTAAATCCAACCACATTACAAATCTTTTTTACACTACAATTAAATGAAAAATAACCAATTTCGGAAGTCGGTATCAAAAACGAATAAACAAAAAACAAAGACGCCGATTTCCGAAATTAGTTATTTTTCACTTTGTAGTGTTTTTGGAAGTCATTTTTTTTTTTGGAAAAAAGCATTTATCTCACACTTTTTAGTTGTGAAACAACTGCATCGGATCAGACTGGACGCTGACGCTAAAATAGTTGAAAAAGGGCCTATTAGAGTAATCGGTGAACATACATAACAAAAACAGTTTCCGACGTATTAAGAACCTCCTCCTTTTCTTGAAGTCGGTTCAAAAAGATCATCTCTTACTTACCAATTTCCCGAGAAAGCATCAAAGCATTTACTGGCCTTAAAATACAACCACTTATCTCCCATAGCTCTCTGGCAGCCTGGTACTTAAGTCTAGACGCTTATGAAAGAAAATCTTTTTATATCATAGGGCTTTGGCATTGGTTGAATAATTTATAGCAATACTAGCTTTCTGCCCGCGGCTTCGCCCGCGTGGAGTTCGGTTATATCGCGCTTTTTAGATTTCCCTCGGGAATATCAAATTTTTCCGGGACAAAAGGTAGCCTATGTTCTTTCTCAGGGTCTAAAGATTGTCTGTGCCAAATTTCATCAGAATCGGTTGAGAGGTTTAGGCGGGAAAGCGTAACAGACAGACAGACAGACAGACAGAGTTACTTTCGCATTTATAATATTAGTATGGATGGATATCTAAAGGGGGAAGCGTGTTGTCTGTTCAATCACGTACGAATTTGGTTATCTTTTTCCACAAGGGATGAAAAGCTTTGCCTATGGATTTGATGTCACGCCCGTCGCTGTATAAATATTCAATGTTTGAAAGAGTACCCAGTACAAATTTAACTCACTATTGCCCATTTGCACCACTTATCACTCAAAAGGGCTCTAATGGCGAGGAATTTGGAAAATAGGTATTTGAAGAAACTATTGCCGGCGTGCGTCTTCCAACCTCTCCCGGTAAAGTGCGAAAAGGACAGTTGCCAAAAATTTATCACGTTTGTCTAATAGTCATCTGAACATCACGGTGGTTGGGTTATTTTTAAATGGGTTATTTTTCGCGATTTTGGTGTATCGTATTTCTTTTATTAATTAAGTTACGAAAAAAATCAAATGATATGGGGCACGTATAATCACGGTGTAAAATTATAGAAAAAAAATAATTGCTCAAAAACATTATCCACAAAGAAAAGCATTTAAAACATCATTTCCACTCTTTTATCTTCAAACGATTAAGAGAAACAGAACTATGTTTATTATGATCCTGATCCACTGGGACCCAGGCCTCCCTTCTTGGTGAAAGGGAGAATGGGCCATCATAACCCCGTAAGCTTAGTGCGGGTTGACAGAGGTCACGTCTTAGAATTTTTGGTCCTAGGTTATGCCCGTTTCCTCAACAAGTAAAGTTAAATGTCGATACCTTAGAATCTTCGTCGGTTGCCTGTATGATTGGATGTATGTTCCGGATCGGCGTAAAAACAGATAAACGTATCATAAAATTTATAACCTGTTTTAACACATTGCGTGGTTTTTTATTTCTGTAATACGTTCCCATGGAAAAGTTTTCATTGAAATCTATACAATTTTTTGCGTTGGATAGCCCGTTCATCCAGGAAGGCTTTAGGCTATATAACATCAAGCTGCGACCAATAGGAGCGGAGCATAACAAAATTTTTAAATGTATGCGGTATATTTTGGGGTAAAAATAAAATGTTCAAATATTAGTTATTTGACGCGAACGAAGTCGCGGGCGGCCGCTAGTGAAGTATAAAACATAATACAGTACACATTATGTTTTTAAATATTCCTCCTTTCAATAATGAAGTTATTAGCTTATCAGGTGAACTGTCATAATAATGAAGCTGATTGCGATAGTGCCGGGGAGGACTCAGTATTGTAACCATATCAGACATAATCAGTGCTTTGGGGCTGTAAAACGCGAAATTGTGAAGTAATCTTCGTGGGACCAAAGTCACTTTATTTTTCCGTAGAGATACAAATTATGGCCTGAACTCATTAAACTTTGGCGTTTGATTCGCTTCTATTCCTTCCAGTTTATAAATGTAACAAAACTTTATTACGTTGCCCTTTCTTTGTTATTATTTTTTAAAATAATTTTTAACTAGTGCTTGAATGCAAAGCCGCCTGATGGTAAAAAGTGATGCAATCACTGATGGTAAAGCGCGCTAGTACACCTATTAAGCCTATTCACTTAACTAACTTAGTGGATAGGAAGGAAGATGGCAGTTGAGCGAGGTGATGCAATGTTGAACCAACGACACGACCAACGATGCTGCGCTAGAGGGAGCTTGATCTGGAGACCCTCCACGACAACATTTGGCGTATCGTACCCGGCACACATCGCAACACAACTGCTCAGACTCGCACCCTAGTTTCGTAACAGAGCACTATTACTATAAGATGGAATCATTTTGAAGGTTATTGCTAATTCATTGCTCCTTGCGTTCTCAAATGTATCTGCTCAACAACCTAAACAAAGCAATAAATGCTGTTGAACTGTCAAAATGAAACCCATTGCTACTGATGGTATGTTACGCAATTACCCTACAATATTAAGTTTCAAATAAAATCTTATGTCTTAATATGGGCTTTGATGTTATATTAAGTACTAGCTTTCCGCCCGCGGCTTCGCCCGCGTGGAGTTCGGTTATATCGCGCTTTTTAGATTTCCCTCGGAAACATCAAGTTTTTCCGGGATAAAAGGTAGCCTATGTCCTTTCTCAGGATCTAAAGATTGTCTGTGCCAAATTTTATCAAAATCGGTTGAGAGGTTTAAGCGGGAAAGCGTAACAGACAGACAGACAGAGTTACTTTCGCATTTATAATATTAGTATGGATTGCGTATAGTGTATAGTGTTTCCTAATAGCATCAAAACAAGATAAATGCCATTTATTTTAAGCAACAATTTCATTCCTACTCAGGATTATCCCTGTGTAGAATTCTGAGCATACTTAACAGCACGGAAAAGCCACTAAAGCTGCTCCCGGTGAATATGTCAGTCGCACTATACCACTATGGCAATTCATCATACCCCGGTAGCGGTAGCCGGTATAGCGGGGTAGCGGTAGCTAACGCGACCGTTGCGAAAGGAGGTGGGGGTTCGATCCCCGCGCAGTGCAAATATTTGTATGCATGAGTATGAATATTTGCACTGTTTTGGTCGTGTCTCGGAAAGCACGTTAAACGGTTGGTCTCGGTTGCCATACGAACATCTAATGGCAGTCGTTACGGGTTGTTGGAGCCCTCAAAAGTTCGATAATTGGTCTAACTGCAAGGCAATGCTCTAGTGCATGCAATGCAATGCACTAGAGCATGGCAATGGTCTAAGGCAATGCTTCGATATTGCCTTCGGGTTGTGGAGGTCAGACGGCAGTCGCTTCACGGAAAATATCGAAGCTTAGCGAAAATCAACAATTAGACTGGTAGAGCGGACCTCAGACTCTAAAGCTGAAAAAGCCTCGGATGCGACTGGGATTAACGCTGAGATGATAATGATGATAGCATTATTATTATACAACGTTGTTTTTCTTTGTAAGAAACCTGAATATAGTTGTTCAGAATAAGCAACTGAATCGATTGCAATAATTTTTACACCATGTAATATTTTTTCTAAATAAATTTAAAAAATGTTGCAGTGTGGTTACCGAGCGCATAACACAGTTCACAGCGGATCATAGTGTCCTAAGGTCCGGGGCCGGTTTTCCTTCACAAATTTGAGAGTAGAAGTGTGTGTTGCCAGTGATGTCTTACGGAACGATAACGTGGTCGCTCACAATGGGCCATACAAAGGCACAAAGTCACATAAAGCTCGGAGTTTCTATGAGCGATCGAATCAGAAATGAGGAGATCCGCAGAAGAACCAAAGTCACTGACATAGCTCTTCGAGTCGCTAAAATTAAGTGGCAGCGGGCGGAGCACATTGCTAGCAGAACCGATGGCCGATCGGGCAGTAAGGTTCTGGAGTGGCGGCCTTGTACCGGAAGACGCAGCGCAGGGAGGCCCCCAACAAGGCGGACCGATGACCTGGTGAAGGTTGCGAGAAATCGATAGATGCAGGCAGCACAAGACCGGTCATCGTGGAAAGCCTTGGGGAGGCCTTTGTCCAGCAGTGGACCTCTATAGGCTGAAGAAGAAGAAGAAGAGTGAAATTAATTACACAAAGTATGGCGCCTGCTTGAGTTCGTGCCCAAGATCAGGAACTGGTAAATATGCCGTTACCACTAAGCCAACACTGCTCAGAAGCTCATTACATCCCCTAATTCCAGTCGGTTTACGCCAAACATCATCCTTTTAATTCCGGCCACAACCTTTTACATAAACGAGCTACTTTATAAAGCGACACCGTATTTACTAACCATACATGGTGACGGCATACCACGGACCGCTACCAGGCTCGCATGAAACCACAAGAGCACACCGACGCTTTTTGTAAAACGCTGAGAATGCTTTGTAGAGCTTTTTTGAGCTCCACTCTTTGAGAAAATGTTTCAATAGTTGACTGTTTTAAACTTTAAACGTATTTTGGTAATGTAATATTTGAATTTTGGTTAGTGAATAAAAAATTGTTCAGTCTATGTGGAATATAGGTTTATTGAATATCGCCACGGGTAATTTGTTTCAGTGGAATCCACTTTCAAATGTTGACTGCACAAACAGAATGTTTTCAGCTAAACGTTGCTTAAACACATGAATTACCCCTGCTACGATACAGGTGCGCTTACAGGCACCGATCACACATGCATTGACATAAATACTAGGAACTCAAAGCCGTAGTTTGGCGAGTTAAGTCCCATCCTTTTTCCAGTGGGAGAGTTTTTTTTTTATTCATTATAAACTGGTGCTTGACTGCAATCCCGCCTGATGGTAAGCAGAGATGCAATCGTTGATGGTAAAGCGCACTAGTTTATTAAGCCTATTTACTTAAAAAACTAAGGAATAGGAAGGATGACGGCAGTTGAGCGAGGTGATGCAATGTTAAACCCAAGACCAACACGACCAAACGATGCTGCGCTAGAGGGAGATTGATCTGGAGACTCTCCACGACCAAACTCTCGACACAACAACATTTGGCGCATCGTACCCGCCACACATCGCAACACAACTGCTCAGACCCGTCCTCCGTACATGAGACAAATACCACCATTCCTTTTCCGCATTTTGCCATCGCTTTTTCCCGACCCCTTTAGACTAAAGTCGGCTAAAGCTGATGTGCTGTATCATGATGTAACATCACACCTTGTAATCTTGAAGAGGTGAGCAGAGAAATACCTAAATTTTGCCAGTTAGACGGACATGGAGAGTCATCTCCGTCGAAGTAGCAAAATTTGGGACAGTGGCTGTGCCATTACAGTCTAGTAAGAACAAAATAGGGAGCGAGCTTGTTGTCATCTAATGGGCACAAATCCAGACCAAATGCGTTATCAAAGATACAAAAATATATTTTAAAAAACTAAAAAAATCATGCTTTTAAAAAATGTCAAACTAAAAAGTTAAAAATAATTTAACAAAACTATATTTATTTTCAATTTTTTAGTTCGATATTCTTTTAAACAAAAAAACGAACGAACGAACGTATTGAAAACGGTCGGAAATTTTACAGTAATGAGCCGCTCACTCGTAGTCCAAAGAGTTAGAGACAAAACCCGCCACACTGTTCCCAACCCACTGCAACTCCTGAAAGCCAGAATCAACAGTGGAGACCGCCAGAAAAACGCCGAGCAATGAAGCTCGACGAGTCCCGGAGTAACGATTCAACTGTCTTGGGTCCCGCAACGAAATTTTTCAGAAAAGAATAGCGGAGGAGTAAGAAAAAAGATATTTTTTCCACTTCCCTCCATAATAAGCAGGAGACAGAACAGAACTAGGCCAATCGGCACAAAGGGACATTATTGCAACTGGGAGAAGCCCAGATTGCCAAGCACCACGGAATAACATTTGATTAAATTAATGGGTCCTAAGTAGGTATTTGCTGTTAAAATTGATTCCAATAATAGGTATGGCAAAAGCGCCTGAACGCACGGAAATTAGTTCTATTTTCTACAAGGTCCGTATAATAAACAACTCCGGATATAACTTGTACACTATCCAACATAATATTGCGTTCATTCTGGAAAAAAATACACTCCCACAAGATGTCATGTGCGGACTGTTCAAATTCACAGTTCGATGTAGAACACTGACACAAAGGCGAAGGAACAAGTTTAAAAGAATACAGTTTACTTTTAAAGTTGCCATGACATGTGAGAAAGTTAGAGACAGACAAACAAACAAGCAAGCAAACATACAAGTGAAGCTAATAAAAAGCATGTAATATTTATTACGAACGAGAATAAAACCCAGGACCTGAAGTGCAAAAATCAAATTGCCATAGTCACTCTGCCCACCGCCTATCTGGCGTCGATTTAATCAAAGTCAGAGATTTGGGCAATGGAATCCAATTCTTACATCTTTATAGCAGTTTCGATAGATGCCTATCGGTCCGGACTACGTTTAAACGAAATTTTCACCTATATTCCCGCCAAGCTCCATAAAGAATACAGGTAAACAAACCAGTTTAGGGTTATCACAACTCACATTTTACAAATCTCCTGTTATTTACATGATTATCGACTTTTACCTGCTAACTATTTATTAACAATCCCTATTGCAGCATATTTCAATAGAATCACTAAAATAACATGCATAATAACTTGGTATTTCGAAAAACCATTAAAAAGTCGACATTAATTTTACGTGATAGCCCTACAAAAAAAGAAAGATGGATGAAATCCAGATATGAAACACATTTTGTGGAATTCAACCAATGAATAAAGTTGAGGCATTTGTCAATACAATTTCGCGTGTTTTAATTACTTTTAAATCAACTACATAACACATGCATTGTAATATTTTCAAAAATGGACTAATTATAATATATATGTATCAAAAAATGTAACTTATTAGGAAATTAGCTTACATGTATGTCATATTTCATTCAAATAGGTTAAGCGTTCTATGCAAATCATAAATATCTAAACATAAATAAACTGTTTAGATTAGTAGGAAGTAGGATTATTACTTTTATGAAAATCATGAATGTAGAAAAGGTTGTTAACATCTGTCTTTTAGACGTAAACTACTCGTTGCCTAGCAACGGTTTGTTTACCTCTATTCTTTATCGAATTTGGCTCAACTATAGTGATTATTTATTTCTTTTCTGTAGTATTGAGATGAAAATTGTGTAAGTGAATGGGGTGTTCTGAAGGTCGGCTTGAGACTGTTTCGCATGTTTCTTGCTCGTGAAGTACCTACACCATGTATGATACAATCATCTTCATCATCATCATTTTTTTTAAACTTAATAAACCTAGTGATTGGCTGATTGGTGACCCTGATTTAACTCGAGATGGTCTCCAAAGCCTAGAGTACAGGCGTAGAGTAGCCAGCCTTTCGGTGTTCTATAGGATGCATTTTGGGGAGTGTGCGAGGGAATTGCATGATTTAATTCCCCCGTCTCCGTTCCACCATCGGACGAGCCGTCGTACGGCTAGTTTCCACCCTTACTTTGTTAACACCACTACGATCCGGACGAAGCGTTTCGCCTCCTCCTTTATACCGCGTACATCGCGGGACTGGAACAATTTGCCAGCGGCGGTGTTTCCGTCGGACTACAATTTGAGTGTCTTCAAGGCTAGAGTGAATAGGCTCTTAATAAACTAGTGCGCTTTACCATCAACGATTGCGTCACTGCTTACCTATTTCGCAAAAGGAGGTAAATTAATACATGTGCGGCAATTTATTCGCGGGCGAAGGGGGGCAGGGCACGCGGCTCGCGGTCTTCAAAAATGGTGTTGTCACTTTTTAAACAATTAGAAAATTTAGGGGAAGTTGGAATTAATTCGCGGAATTAAAAGATTATTTCAAAATTCATTAGTATTGTTACTATGATGATTATGTAAAATTTCATATTTTATTTGGTCATGTATTTACCTAACCTTTATTATCCTTATGGGTCGGACGGGTTTTTTTTACATATTGTATATAAAGTATGAAGGAAGTTATGACGTATGGACAAAAAAAAAACCCTTGAGAAATAATATATATGACTAGCTGCGCCACGCGGTTTCCCCCGCGTTGGTTTCGATAAGTTTTTTTTATATGTTTCGCTCCTATTGGTCGCAGCGTGTGTTATATAGCCTAAAGCCTTCCTGGATCGTAGTTCCTGAGATTAGCGCGTTCAAACAAACAAACAAACTCTTCAGTATTATATATTAGTATAGATACTAAAAATCCCTTCGTACGTAGGTCTGATTTACACTTAGCCAGTTTTCTCTCAAAAATGTTCAACTGCACGTGTTTGAAATTGAATTCGCGTTATCTGAGATTGAATTCTAGATGTCATGATATGACCGTACTTTGAGAAATGACCTTTCGTTGGAAAAGGCTCTTAAAGTCTTAAAACGTAGTAATATAACAGTATTGCACTAAGAAAATATAGTTTAAAAGCCCAACTTGTTTGTAAGTAGGTAGTATTGCGCCTGCAGAAAATATAATAGCAACTTGTCGTGGATGTAAGTGAAGTTGCAGTGGTTCTATTTTCTTTAACCCTGGGGTGGCAGTATCTGATTTTTCAGTGGAAGTTTTTATTGTTTGAAAGCTTTTACGTATGTCAGCACAAGCTCTGTCTTTGAGTTCTAACTTTGTTTTATTTCTATTTAACTATAAGAGAAACATGTTTTATACGCAAATAACACAGATAGACAGATAATAATTTGCACGTACATGGAAGTCAAAGGGGAATGCCAAGTCGCCATAGTAATGTAGGCCCACTGTGCACATAAATTTAAAATAATGATAATAATAGGGGGCAATTGTAACAACAACTTAGTAAAAGAAATGCTTTACAAAAAACTTAGCGTTTCGAAGTTAAGATTCTTATATTCCATCAATACTGTTTATGTCAATACACCCGGAGGCAAATAATACAAAATTCAATTATCTAAAAGAAAAGATGAGTAAAGTTTTAAAGTCTGCTCTTAAAATACGTCTAGAATAGTATTGTTAAATAAGATTTCTAATAAATACGTAAGTACATTATATTTACCTGCCCAATGCATCATTGCATAAGACATCGAAGTTCAGTGATTTCCAAAGTATATCATCGCATTCTGGATATATTCAAACCGCCGTTTACACAACGTAGATTATCTTTTTCGCCAGCTGACACGCTGACAGTGACAAGTAAGACTTTGACATAACAAAAGCAAGTTGCCATAAACAGTATTTATATATTTTTCGAAAAGGTCGATTTATATCAAATCAAATGAAATCATTTATTTCAAATAAACCGTTACAGGCACTTTTGAATTGTCAGAAGGTCGGTCAGTCAATAAAATGAAGCTAGTCGCCCATTCCAAAGAGTAGGTACCTATGGAGAAGAACGGGCAAGAAACTCCATGGACACTCTTTTAAATTTTCAAGCTATTGTTACAAAAATTTGATTCCATCATTCATGTTGAAATCAACCATGTGAGAACGATGCAGAAATATATTGTACGCTGAGAGTGTCCATAGAAAACACACAAAAATCAATTCAGAAATTAAAATACGCCATGGCAGCTAAGAGATGACCAGTCCCCACTGACGGCGTCCGTTCATGAACATGACGTATGGATCAGCATCATTCAGCTCAACCATATTGAAGGGAACCTAATAACCCAACACACACGCCACCATCAGCGAGACATTTGAGTGAGCATGACATACTCTCAACAGCCAGAGCACAATCAAGTTAATAAAAATGACTAACCCAAGAAATAAATGCCTTACAGCACATTCGTACATTGTGCTCACACGTAGATAGACATATTTCTTTATTAATAGTAATTGGAATAATAATTATTATTAAAGGACATTTTTGTGAATTAATGAATGTTTGCTTAGAAGAAAATGAACGGTTTTTAAAAATAAACGAAAACTTATTATTCGGATTAATACCTGCCACCATTTTTTGTAAAGGCAACATTTTGAGCTCAAGTTTTATTCAAGTCAGTTCAAGTTCCATTAGTTTAGTCGTTTTAATGCTTAATATTTTTGAAAAAATGTTACTGTCTTGCTTAGACTAATGAGTACGTGGAAGATATTTGAAAAATATCAAAATATTTTTTTTTGTAAAACCAAACCCCTGTGCACGTCTGGGCCTAAACCTGGCATTCCCCTTTGTAGTTTTAAATTTGTCTATTCTTAATTTCACTCAAAGTCACTCAAAGCGCAATGGAGAGGGCTATGCTTGGACTTTCACTGCGTGATCAAATGCAGAAATGAGGAGATCCGCAGAAGAATGAGAGTAACCGACATAGCCCGAAGAATTGCAACACTTAAGTGGCAGTGGGGCGAAAATATTCTACACAGAATGAATGTTCATACTCAGACAAAATAAATACATAGGTGAAATTAACGTACGTATGTGTGTATTAATGTATGCATGTATTAATGCATGCATTTAAATGAACGACTCGCTATGAGCTACGGCGTAGCGATGTAGCGCGCATTTTGCTACGACCGCGTAGCTTCCTTAGCTCCGGAACTTACAAGGAACCTTTACTCTAGCTATAAATTTTGCCACATTTTAAATGTTCCTTTTTTGGCCATTTACGAGAAAATCCACCACTGCATTAATGTTGCCATGTTTAAAATAGACCTAATGCCTTAAATGGTCACATTAAGAAAATGGCATTAAAGGAATTCGCTCTAGAAGGGCAAACTTTGGCCTTATTTTTTACGCCTCACAAAAAGGTCAAGTGCGTAGTACCCGCAAGCGGCATGAGTGTATGGAGATATGTAAGAATGTGCATGAAATTAAACTCTACAAAGTTTATATTAGAGGCGGTACCCTTTTTTTTTGTTTTGGATGGGAAATCATCAAATGACCTCTCCCGTTCTGAGCGGAGCGGAAGGGCGAGTCAGACTTTTAATGACTAAAAACTACCTGTGTTTCTTCACTTACTTAAGCGCCAAGGCCATGGTTTCTTTTTTAACTAATACGCAACCCTGACCCAGGAGGTATCGGTCTTCGTGGGCCCCGTCACGATGTGCAGATATCTCTTTGAGGCGCGCGTGAAACACAACGCGCCGCCGCGCCGCCCGCGCCGTCTCGACTCGGGCCTGGTCCTTACCGGGCGGCGAGCGTTTGATACCTCAATGTACAATCGTGAAAATTTATTACTTATCTAATTAACTGACTGCTTATATTTTCCGTGTTATTGTCATGTCGCAGTTAAATGGTTATATTAGGCTTTTCATCAACCGTTAAGTAGTTTAAGTCATGGTGGCCTAGTGGTTAAAACACCTCTCAAGTATGGGTGTGCGGGCTCGATTCGAGGTCAGGCAAGTACCAATGTAACTTTTCTAAGTTAAAAACTAGAGCTTGACCGCAATCCCGCCAGATGGTAAGCAGTGATGTAATAGTTGATGGTAAAGAGCGCTGGTTTATTAAGAGCCTAATTATTTAAACAAAAAAAAAACTGATTGAATAGAAGAAAGATATGATATAAAGGGTGTATCTAACATCGACGCACAAACGAGTACCATGGATCCAGTACATGATTCTGAACCCCCCAGTGGTGGAATTTTTCGTCGGCTTTTTCATGATTAAAAAAAAATATTTATGTAGTTTTTACACTTTAGACAGTTCATAATTACTATACTTTTACAACCCAATAAGATTTTAAAGTAAAAATTAATTAATTTGCTAATTACACAAAAAAAGCACAATGAAAACAAAACTCGAAAAACTATCTTATCAGCTGATTTAATAGAATTCACATCAGGGATCAACGACATACCTACAAATCCGCACGGCGGCACGCTTGCAACGTTCAAATGCCAAGCCGACACTTTTGTTCAAACACTGTGAATTCTGTAACTGTTAATTAACGACACAAATGACTATCATAATTTTATTAGTGGCATGCGGTCTAGCCTTTTCGCGAAGTTTGCGTTACGATGTCAGATACACCCTGTATAAAAAGGGAGATAAGCGAGGTAATACAACCCAACCAACGATGCTGCGCCAGAGGGAGATTGATCTGGCCTCCACGACCAAACTGCCGACACAACAACATTTAGCGCATCGTACTCGGCAGACATCGCAACACAACTATTCAGACCCATCCTCCGTACCGTCCTTTTCTCCAAAAAACTGCTATTTACAGAATTTAATTTCAAATTGGCCACTATAAACTCTTACTAAAACGCTTTACCGTCCCAGTTAGCATCTTATTAGCGCTCATAAGGATACTATACTAAGGGCAACCCAAGTAATCCCATACTTACGACCCCTCGGAGAAGGCACAAGCCTGTTAGTAACCCGAATCTAAGCCACCAATTAACTGCTGTACCTCGTTAAGCTTCGTAAAGTATAAAGGGTAAGAGGCAGTCATAGTTGACAGTGAGAAGTGAGTCTTTCATTTACAGATTTATCAGCTCTATGAAAGAGATAATATCATGAATATGAATATTTGCTCTGGTCTGGTCGTGCCTCGGTAAGCACGTTAAGCCGTTGGTCCCGGTTGCTACAGGGACATTAATAGCAATCGTTACGGGTTGTTGGAGCCCTCAAAAGCCCAACAATTGGTCTAACTGCAATGCTGCGATATCTCCTTGGGGTTGTGGAGGTCAGACGGCAGTTGCTTCACGGAAAATATCGAAGTTTAGCTAAATCTGCAGTTAGACTGGTAAAGCGGACCCTAGACACCAAAGCTGAAAAAGCTTCAGATGCGACTGTGATTAACACTGAGATGATGATGATGATTAATATTCTATATTTATTTATAATAATATTACATCTCCTTTATTTTATTATTTATGTATACACAACAAAATACACAAGGATAAGGCAAAATTAAAATCTGAGTATAAAGGTGCTGCCTAATAGGAGCGAAGAATCAGTAGAAAATGTGGCGAAAAAAGTGAACTTTCAGGGCTTCCGTTGTGTATGCTGCGTAAACGGCTGAAGTAACCCAAAATATATGATACTAGCGGCCGCCAGCGACTTCGTTTGCGTAGTCATGCTCAGCTCCTATTGGCAATATGTACGGCTGCGTTAGCTCCCGTTTTTGCAACATTTTTTGTTACTGCTCTGCTCCTATTGGTCATAGCGGGATGTTATATAGCCTAAAGCCTATAATATTAATAGGCTAATAACATAATAATAGGCTATCTAACGCAATAAGATTTTTTCAAATGGGACCAGTGGTTCCTGAGATTAGCGCGCACAAACAAACAAGCAAACTCTTCAGCTTTATATATTAGTATATAGATAAAACTTCTTAATGACGATCATAATAACAGAAATTGACGCGAATGAAGTCGTGGGCAACAGTTAGTGAGTGATATACAGTTTCATCAGATTTTCTGAGAGGATTAGCAAGCTAAAGTGGCTGGTCACATATGCCGCAGGGCCGACAACCGTTGGGGTAAACGAGTCCTCGAGTGGAGACCGCGTCTCGGCAAACGTAGCGTAGGACGCCCTTGGGCGAGATGGAGCGACGACATCAAAACGGTGGCTGGTAGTGGCTGGCGGAGAACTGCTCAGGATCGAACTTGTTGGTGTGCCTTGGAAGAGGCCTATGCCCAACAGTGGACGAGTAGAGGCTGATGATGATGATGATGATAAAGTTTCATCAGATGTGACTGTCATTACGTTGTGTGATATAATACTAGTTGTGTTAGCTTGCTCGTCCGCGGTCTCGCCTACGTTCGAAGCCTTTCAATAAGAAATTTCGCCAAAAATCTGTTGGGTATTCGAGTTCAACTCGTTCAGAAATATAGACATGGCTTTTTTACCCGACTGCCAGGAAGGGTTATGTTTTAGCGCGTATCTTGTATGAATGTATGTAATATTCTTTATTACCTTGTATCTCCAGAACCGCTGAACAGATTTTCACATTTGTGGAATCGTTAGATTCCTCTTAATAACCCAAGTGTTCTTAGATAGGAGACATTAAAAAAAAAAACAAAATGGCGGATGTTTGACACCATTTTGGGAGGTAAAAAAAGAACAATACCTTGAAAATTTAAAAGAGTGTCCATGGAGTTTCCTGCCCGTTCTTTTCTATAGGTACCTACTCTTTGGAATGGGCGACTAGCTTCATCTTATTGACTGACGGACCTTCTGACAATTCAAAAGTACCTGTAACTGGTTTATCTGAAATAAATGCTTTGATTTTTTTTTTATTTTGAACAAAAGCTACCAAGCATATCGAGTGAGGTATCAGAATAAAGGATTTAGGAAACTAGCGCGCTTTACCATCAACGATTGCATCACTTACTATTTATCATTATTATCGTATAATCGAAATAGTATACCATAGACTACCTACACTATTTGTCACTCCTATTTTGTAATCCATCTAAAGGTTATCTGTAAAAGATCGCTCTTAGCGATAAGACCGACCATTGTGTCAGTACCCTTTGTAAAATTTTCATATCTATGTTTCGTAATTTATTTAGTTTATTTAATAAAGAGTATTCTATTCCATTCTAAATAATCATCTCGTATATTCACCACGTCATGTGAAAAGTTCATCTACTTATGTACTCAGTCGATTCATAATATAGTGAGGCTGGATATCTCCATATCACATGCATTACACTCTGCAGAGTACTCGAGAATACAATGGGACTTAGCTGGAAAATGCCCGAGACATATGCAAAGCTATGCAATTTCTAGGAAAGTAATATTATAATGGTACGTACCAAACTTCGGTTATTTATGCGTATTGTTTGTTATTGCCTGTGGTTTCATCAACCTAGTAAAGATTGTTTCAGTATGAAGAATTTCTACCTCATAAAAACCGCCCAAGTGCATGTCGGACTCAAGCACAAAGGGCTCCGTACCATTGATTGATTATAAAATTAAAGGATTTAAGTTTTTCGTATGAAAGATTACGCGGTGATGAGCGGTTTACGATTTACGAGGTGTTAACAAAAAAAACTACTTACTAGATCTCGTTCAAAACCATTTTCGTTGGTAGTTTTTATAGTAATGTACAGTCAAGACCAAAAGTCGAGTTGCAATCTCACAAAACTATGGTCAAGCAATACTAGTTGTAGTTACGACCTTCTTCTATAATAAAGTTTGATACACACTCATACACTTGCTGCCCGCTTATGATTGTTAGGTACTACTTACTAATTTCAACGTCTACAGTAAGTGTTTCAATGGCCTAATGGTTTTCGCCTTGATAGGCGTTCAAGGTGGTTCGAGTTCAAATCTAATAACTTACAAAAATATTTTTTAAATGTTTTTTGGTGAGTTATGAATGCTGACAACAAAAATATCTAAAAATACCGATCTGCAACTTAAAGATGATACTTTCTTTAAAGATTTTTTCTATATTAGAGTAAAAGTTTTATAAAAAGATGACGGTAGACTTAAAAGAATCTGAATCACTACTTCACAAAAAATATTCCGCTACCTACAATAACTATTATTAGCTACAATAACTCAAATAATATTACTTAGCTGTTGTTGGTTGGTGAACATATAGTTACCAGTTTGTGTTATTAGTTTTACTTTTTAATCAATATGCAGGCATATGCAGCAATATATCTCAAATATCATATGAAACCGGCTTTTGTGTAAGTTGTTTTTATTATTATTTATGTAAGGTGCAAACCAATCGCTTGTAGCAAGTGTGTAATAAAATTGTTATTGTTTTAGAGAAATACTGTAAGCCGTTGGAGGTCAAGGTCAAGAGGTTGGAGGACGAAGGTAGCTGTCGAGACAAGTGAAACGAAACGACAATATTTACCGTTGAATAAACTTTTAAATCGTGCGAAGAAGATAGGTTGCATTTGTGGTTTAAAAATAAATTGGCGAGGCTGGTGGAGTCTTATCGAGCTAAACAAAAAAAAACTATTTATAACAAAAAGAGTGCAGAAGTGTCCTACAGAGTGTTTTAAATATATACCAATAAATATCTTAATAACGGACTCTAAACCATCTCTAAAGTAATTTAGCTAAGTGACAGTAATATGTTCGGTTGGCTTAATGGCTAACAGATGTCGCCTTTTGCAATTTCAATACAAATTACTTTTGGTAAATTATAAAAACAATAATTTCGGAATTTGATAAGAAATAAGTTCGTTTACTTTTGAACTAAGAAAGCGCTTGAAGATTATAATCTCATGCCATCAAACTCCGAAAAAAGTCACTACAGGATGGCAGCATTAGTACCATGCTATACACGCAAAAAATTATAAATGTAATAAGCACTATTATGTGTTCTAAGTATAGATTATTTTATGATTGCAATAATATTCAGGTTAAGCTTCAATCCTCTTTTCTTTAAGAAAATGAATAATTAAGCTATAACCTCTTCAGTCATAATATACGTATACTATTATAATTTTCATATCTAACAACCAAAAATGCTTTTTGTATTTTTTACCATAACAATATCATAAGTTTGTCAAGGATTACTTTTATATAAAATATTACAATGCTGCCGTTTCAACGTTTGTTTCATTTGTTAGTATAAGTATATCTATACCGAATAATATATAACTTTATAATATATTGCATTATAATATGCTTATTGTTTTATTTTTATATATTTTTTATTATATTACCCCTATAGTAAACTAAAACATATAATAAAACCCTTTTTTGGGATAAATATTCAATAAATTTTCCTATTTGTTTAAATATTATTTGCAAACATTTTTACTTTAAAATATAAATCAATTATCATAATTTTAAATTATATGAAACAACAAAAAGAGTTGCCTATAATAAGGATCGAACCCACAATCGCTCGCTTTTGATAGCACCATTGTTAAGTGCGGCCGCTAACTCAACTTCAAATGAAGTAACGAAATTTTGCATTACTTTAAAGAAAGACGAAGACTGCGATAAAAAAATAATGCGGTAGTGTGCGTGGCCGGTTTAGCGCAGGCGACAGTAGTCTTTAAGGTGAGAATGGACTTCTACAGCTGATAGTACATCATATGTTTCTTTTAGATTTTTCATTTTCTTATTTTAGAAGTTAGAGGGGGGACCAACATTTTTCCGCTTTGGAAGCGTATGTCACGCAAACTATTCCGTTTAGAAAAAAAAATATTTTAGAAACTTTGATATCATTTTTGAAGACCTATCCATAGATATGTATGATATATCCATACGTATGTTTGATGAAAAAAATGTTTTCAGTTCTAAGTATGGGGCGCCCCCAATATTTATTATTATTTTTTATTTTTGCATCAAAATCTTAATGCGGTTCATAGAATACATCTACCTACCAAGTTTCAACAGTATAGCTCTTATAGTTTCGGAAAAAAATGGCTGTGACTAATCTATAAGGGTTCCGTTTTTGCCATTTGGCTACGGAACCCTAAAAACATTCTTTAGTGTATGTTTCTTTGTTGTGCTCTTTTTTCTTCACAGTTAAAAGTTCTAGGACGTTATGAAGACCGGTCTTATGTAATTTTGACGTTTAAAAGTTTTTATTCTCATTTTTTCTTTTGATGTTGTTTTTATGATTATGATGATTATTTAATAAAGAAAAACTTTCGTGAAATACTAAATGTCTTTTATGCAAAGACATTTAGTATTTGCGAACGTTTCTTTTTATTAATTTAAGGTGATCAATTTCACATTTTGGCCTGAATGTAAAATTACACATTGAAGTTGTAATTTTAAAGTCAGACAAGTTGTCAATTTAGATTCTTCTCTTATTCAATCTGTCTCCTGACATCAAGTTATAATAGCCTCCAGTAAATATTCCAAATAATATTATAAACGAGAAATTTTTAAAAGCAAGTCTTTTCGTTTTTCGCCCAAAAACTACTGAACGTATATACGAAACATCGTGACTTTTTTTTTTTTTTTTTTGATATGGCATCTCGTAGGTGGCTACTAAGAGACCGTAACTACTTAATCGGACTTTCCTGTGGATGCTTTAATTAAAATTAAAGCCTCCAGCCAGGGGCACTTAAAACTAAATTAAAATTAGGCGACTACGCACTAAGGGCACCCCCTGTGGGGTACGAACCTCGGCTTAGGGCGTCGCTAGAGAGGACAGCAAGAGGCGGCTGGATCGAAAGTTATACTTAATGGTTTGATGACCACGGCGTTTCCTAGTACTAGCTCTGAGAAGAAACGCCGAAACAAACTCAGAGGTCATTGTTGGGACATTATGATAATTACTGGCTCAGCTGCGGCGCGGGCTGGCCTTCATCGGACAGGGAAAAACATCGTGACAAAATGACATTCGAAACTTACCCATTAAACGATTTAAAAGCTATATTAAGACTAAACTTTGCAAAAAGGGGTATTAAAAAATCACAGATTATTTAGAGGACCAGACCTCGGTGGCAGGCCATAACATCGGCTGCCGGCAGAAGTTACCACCCACCAGACAAAGTCTTGCCGCCAAGCGATTCGTCGTGTTTCGGCATGATGTCTGGTGAAGCCGTACGGAGGACGGGTCTGAGCAGTTGTGTTGCGTTGTGTGGCGGGTACGATGCGCCAAATGTTGTTCTGTCGGGAGTTTGGTCGTGGAGAGTCTCCAGATCAATCTCCCTCTAGCGCAGCATCGATTGGTCGTGTTGGTCTTGGGTTTAACATTGTATCACCTCGCTCAACTGCCGTCATCCTTCCTATTCCTAAGTTTTTTAAGTGCGCTTTACCATCAACGATTGCATCACTGCTTACCATCAGGCCGGATTGTAGTCAAGCACTAGTTTATGATTATTAAAAAAAAAGACAATAAAGCTTTATTTTTAATGTCCGGACTTGAAAAAAGACAATGATCCCTGAGTTTGTTTCGGTTTTTCTTCTCAGAGGTAAAGAGTTGATGGTAAAGAACACTAGTTTATTAAGGGCCTATTCACTCAAAAAAATCTGAGTGAATAAGAAGAAAGACGGCAGTTGAGCGAGGTGATGCAATTTTAAACCCAACAAAAATACCAACGATGCTGCGCCAGACGGAGATTGATCTGGTGAGTGTAACTGTGAGTTAGGAAATGCCGGCTCCATCTAGATTAAAAAGTATGACGTGTAAAAGTGATTAGTGATCCACCGAATGGGAAAAATTAAAAAAAATCTGACTAATAAATAAACAAAGCTTTATACAGCTTCAACTGTAAATTATGTGAGTTTGTAATCGCATAAAAATATTGTGGCTGACAACTTTATATTAACGATTTTTGCAAGTTTCCTTTACTCGTATATCACTGTAGTTACACTTTATCTTGCTTCTTGCTTTTCACGATTTGAGGTCAACGGGAAGCACTATAAGTTCTGATTTATTTGCGAGTTTCAAAAGAAGTCGCATAAATGGGCGTATTTTGTTATTGATTTTTTTAGAGATCCAGAGGACCGTAAACCTACATACCTAATATCTACATATTTGATATTTATAACAAATCTGTACGCGGCCTTGAGAAAAAGGGTCACAAACTCACAGCCCGACAGGCAGACGGGGAGACAATTAAGTAATCGTATTTTTTTCTTTCAGAACTCTAAAAATGGCGGTTTGACCGAATTTCGTATAAACAGGAATTCGAATTGATGTCCAGGTTTCCGCAGGAGACGCTCTGGTCGGGAGACAACATCGAACTTCCGGCCACTGTAGGCGTTGGCTTGTAAGGATGGAGGAGGCTGGCGGTAAGGACCAGGCCGGCAGGCCCGAGTCGACGGCGCGTTGTGTTTCACGCGCGCCTCAAAGAACTTTCAGCACATCGTGAAAGGGTCCACGAAGACCGATGTCTCCTGGGTCAGAGTTGCGAGTTGGTTAAAAAAGAAACCGTGGCTCTGGCCTACAGGCAAGTGAAGAAACACGGGTGGGTTTTAATTAGTAAAAGTCTGACACGCCCTTACACTCCGTCCAGAGTGGGGAGAGGTCATTTGATGATTTCCCATCAGAAACAAAAAAAAAACAATCCAGGTTTGTGAAGACTTTTCAGAAAAAGAATCATAACTATTCAGCTGGTCGTATAGTTCGTTAATGACATCAAAATGTCAGTAACATTAAATGTTTTATGACGTATAAACTAGAATTACGACTTCCTCATAACAAGATAATTGTAATGGACATAATGACGTCCCCCATTATTGATTAAGACAAGTACAGTCTGCAGACGAAGTAATGTAAGAAAACCGCCCTTATTGCCAGTAAATATAGGCTCTTTCTGTGATAAATGCTCCCCGTGGAACATTTGGTTGTCTGTACATTAAGTACATTTTTTTAATATTATAAACTAGTACTTGACCATGATTCCACCTGATGGTAAGCAATGATGCAATCATTGATGGTTAAATCTATTAGTTAATTAATAGCTTATTCACTCTTGCCTTAAAGACACAAAGTCGTAGTCAAACGGAAAGACCCGCGCAAGCGAATTGTTCCAGGTGTAAAAAAACGAGGCGAAACGCTCCGCCCGAATCGTAGTGGCGTCAACAACGCAAAGGTGAATAATACGACGCCGTACGAACGTCGTCCGATGATGGAACAGAGATGGTGGAATTAAGTCATGCAATTTCTTCGCACACTCCCCAAAATGCATCCTATAGAACACCGACAGGCTGGCTACTCTTCGCCTGTGCTCCAGGCTTTGGAGACCACCCTTTTGCCAGGTGGCATTTTGTAGCACCAGCCCAAAAGTGGCTACAATATAATGTGCTTTGATAACATGAGAAGCTGTCCCGGTGTGAAGTACCGCCGGTCCTTTGCAATAACGCTAAGTTTCCTGGCAGCCACATTGGCCTTGGACCCAATGAACCGCCCAAAGACAGTAAAACGTTTAAACACGATCTTGAGTTGAGACAATCAGTTAAAAGGTGAAGATAACAACAAATAGTACAGAAATAAAAAGTGTGTGTCAGCTCCGACGCACGACTGGAGTTTAATCCTTAAGTACGAGTATCTAACTAAACGCAAAAAGAGTTTAATAAATTAAAAATTAATAATTATTATTTATATTAATAAAATAATAATAATAAATAAATAATTAATTAATAATAATATATTGTTATTTTTTAATTAATAATTAATTTTAAAAAATAATAATAATCAATTTTTATTAATTTTAATAATTATTTTTTAATTATTTTTTAAATTAATTAACATTTTCTTTTCTTATTATTTATTATTATTTTTTAAATAATAATATTTTTTTTATTTATATTTTTTTTTATTTATATTTTTTTAATAATAATTTTTATTTTTTAATTATTATTTTATTATTATTATTTTTTTAATTTATCATTCAATTATTTTAATTAAATCTTTTAATCAAGCCCAATAACATATAGTATATAGGTATAGTCGCCTATACAGCATACCCTATGTACGTCTTAATACACTCACAGCCAGATTAGAAAGTTGCGCACCAAAGGTGCGCACTAAAATAGTAACGCTTAAAATTCGTTACTCGTTAGTAGGTTTTACCCCTCGGATTTTTCTCATACCGGGCGCCTTATATATGAAAATCGATTCTTAAGGATTAAACTCCAAAATAAAAATGCAATTAATACAGAAAAAAATAATAACTATTAATAAGGCAGAACTGATGATTCATATGAAAGTGAAGTGTCGTGTTGGAGTAAATCTTGGAGAGTATGCATGTTGGTTGCTGTGTTTGAATGCATGTTGAAGTGTGCAAGTGTGAGTATGTGAAGTAAAACAGCCACAAGAGAGGGACAGGTTGTGGCGGTACTACACCTACCTACAAACGCCACAAATCAATAACGTGTCATACTGACGTCACACGAATTCTACATCTCGCAATCAGAGTTTACCGTGCAACTAGCATATATACAACTTCCAATTTCAACCGTTGGGCAAGTTCCCGCCAGACATAACACCTGTCTGGTCGCAGGACCCTCCCTTTACTATGGAGGATGAGTGAACTTTACTCCCTGTTCCTCATGCCTCCACATTGGTGACCCCGAACATGGACGTCAGCGCAGCCTTCGTGCAACAGCTTCAGAGTGACGTCATCATCATCATCACTCTCGCAAGCTTCATCGGCGAATCACTCAGCCAGCCTCAACCCAACTCAACTCAACTCAACAAGGCGCTGTACGACATCCGACGCACTGGAGTATAACGCAGCGCCACCACCCCGACTCACTGGGGAATCTCCGAAGACAGTTCCGACTCACCGTGAACTACGCGGCATCCGGTTCCGACTCACTGGAACCTCAGCTGGCCTGGCAAGCATCGCAAGATACAAGACTCAGCCTAATATCGACCTCTGGTCTCCGGAGGGGAGTGATGTAGCGGTACTACACCTACCTACAAACGCCACAAATCAACAACGCGTCATACTGACGTCACACGAATTCTACATCTCGCAATCAGAGTTTACCGAGCAACTAGCATATATACAACTTCCCAATTTCAAGCATTGGGCAAGTGCCCGCCAGACATAACACCCGTCTTATCGGAGGATCCTCCCTTTTCAATGAAGGATGAGTGAACTTTACTCCCTGTTCATAATGCCTCCACAAGGTAAATAAATAAAATAAATAAATAAATGCTTTATTTCGATTAACAATTGTTTACTTATTATAAACCCACCAAACTGTGTAACAGTTTGTCGATGCGATTAGCGCTTACTTGAAATACTTGGTTCAAATGCAATCGAGGTATCTAGCTTGAAACTAAAATTAAATAAATAAAATACTAATATTTACTAGTTGGCATTATTTTCACATCTCGTATCCACTGACTTAAGGAGAATCGTCTTTAATTTATTTTTAAAAGTTCCTTTACATATTTTATTTTCCTTTCTTATCCATTTATAATTATTATTGTTGAACAATGTAGGTATCAAATACTTGTTGTTTCTTTTGCCATAGTAATTTTTTACTGGCCGTCGCATAAGTTTACGTTCCGGTGGGATAATGCAGATGATATTGGCTGTACAACACGACAAAATATACTTGTAAACCTTTATATTTGTTTCTGAGAGCAAGAAACCATAACCCTTTTTTGCAGTTCAGTAAAAAGGACCTGGAAAACAAAACACGCTCTCCACATATCCCGTTGACATGGGTCCGAAACACGTCAAGATCTTTTACACATCTTCATCTACGTTTTTGGTTTAATATATGTTTTATCTAAATTATTTTGTATCCCAGTCATAGCTTGCTTATTCAATAGAACATTTAACAATATTGTTCATGTTCAAACCGCGGTATTTGATATAGTTTCTAATATAATCATTTTTCCGACTGTTTTTTGGACTCAGACTATCATATCCATTTTTTTTCTTAGCATTGGTGTCTCACTTTTGTGCAAAGGTCTCCCTACACTTTACACTTCTCTTTGTAAAGAGCTGCTAAGGACCAATCTTTAAAAGTTCATAATGTTAGCTATATCTGTGGATGCCACGTGTTGTTATCTATTAACAAACTTCTATATTATAAGAAGGCTTATAAATTACTACTCTATCTATTGTAAAATTAAATTAAATTAATCAAAGATTAGTATGGTCTATCTGATCTGCACCCTAATCGTGTACCACACTATTGGAATCATTTTGAAGCATATTGCTAATCCACTGTGCCATAAATTCGAGAAAATGTCTGATTTAGAAAAATCTTTTTGCGTTGAATAGCCCATTCATCCAGGAAGGCTATAGGCTATATAACATCATGCTGCGACCAATAGGAGTGGAGCATAAGTAACTCCACGCGAACGACGTCGCTGCCGGCCGCCAGTAATTTATACAAAGTAAAGCGCCTAATGGGGTTCGAAACTAAGACCTACAATTCGTAAGTCGCTGATACCACTAGGTCACCACTGCTCTAACGCCAGTCAGAGTCAAGCTTCTACAGATAAACATAAAAAGATCGATTGTAAGATATAGGTTTTACCACAATATAGACAAAAACTATTATGTGGGTTTTACTGAGATATCCACTTAGATTAATGACAGCCTCCGTGGCGTAGCGGTAGCGAACACGGCCGCTGCGCAAGGAGGCGCGGGTCCAATCCCCGCACAGTGCAAATATTTGTATGCATGAATATGAATATTTGCACTGGTCTGGTCATGCCTCGGAAAGCACGTTAAGCCGTTGGTTCTGGTTGCCATACGAACATCTAGTGGCAGTCGTTAAGGGTTTGGAGCCCTCAAAAGTCCAACAATTGATCTAACTGCAATGCTTCGATATTGCCTTCGGGTTGTGGAGGTCAGACGGCAGTCGCTTGACGGAAAATGTCGAAGTTTAGTCAAAATCAGCAGTTAGACGGGTAAAACGGACCCCAAACGCTAAAGCTGAAAAAGCTTTGGATGCGACTGCGATTTACGCTGATATGATGAGGACGATGAAGATGAGTTTTGACAATTTCATTGTTTTCCAGACATTGTCAGCCGTATTAACAGAGTCTCAAGGTTCACTTTCTTTAACACTTTATCATAAGTCACACAAGCATTATTTTCATCTTTCTTTCACGTTTCAAGTTAATTAAATAACTTTTAATTTTAAACGCGTTTTGGTAATCAATAAACCTTAATAATTTTCAACTCTTTCAACAGCAACCTTATCGTGAAGAGAATAAGGTTCACATTACATTACATTTCATTCACTTTCATCACACATTCAATTGTTTCCACATGATTGCTTCAGAGCATTTCACCCAATAGGCATGAGCATCAATTTGTTTATATCGCCAGCAAACTCAATTACTACCCACCATCGCTATACCTAAAAAACAACTTCGAGAAGGAGGCAAATAGAAGGATCCGGCTGGGATGGGCAGCATTTGGTAAACTTCGTCGTGTATTTTCGTCGCCCATACCACAATGTTTGAAGACCAAAATCTTCAACCAGTGCATCCTACCCGTCATGACTTACGGAGCCGAGACGTGGACACTAACGGTCAGACTAGTCCATAAGTTTAAAGCCGCTCAGCGAGCTATGGAGAGGGCTATGTTGGGCGTCTCTCTGAAGGACCGCATCAGAAATGAGGTGATCCGACAGAGGACCAGAGTTACCGACATAGCTGAGAGGATTAGCAAGCTGAAGTGGCAATGGGCTGGTCACATATGCCGCAGGACCGACAACCGTTGGGGTAAACGAGTCCTTGAGTGGAGACCGCGTCTCGGCAAACGTAGCGTAGGGCGCCCTTGGGCGAGATGGAGCGACGACATCAGGAAGGTGGCTGGTGGTGGCTGGCGGAGAACTGCTTAGGATCGAGCTTGTTGGCGTGCCATGAAGGAGGCCTATGTCCAGCAGTGGACGAGTAAAGGCTGATGATGATGATGATGATGATGATGATCGCTATACCTTACGTAAAATGACAATGTACCTACTGTAACGATTTAATTAAATTCTGGAGGTGAACATACAATGAAATAACAGTGCTATATTGTATGTGTAATCATTTATTTCATTTTTGAGAATAGCTTTCTACAAACAATTTTTCATAGTAATCAACCTGTATAGTGTGTTAGGGTAAGATCGGCCTTAGGGTAAGAACGTACATATCAAATATCCCATTTATTTGGCTTTATTTTTTAATGCTAGCTGAATGTAGCTAGTATTAAAAAATAAAGCCATGCTAGCTAAATATAGCAAGCATTAAAAAATAAAGCCAACTAACTAGGATATTTGAATTGTACGTTCTTACCTCAAGGCCAATCTTACCCCATCGCACCTTAATGTTTCGAATTCTGGGACACAAGTTCCAGAAGTAGGAACATCGATTGATTATTTTATACTTCGTGTGTAGAAGGCTTGTGCCTCTTCTCTTTCAGAGGGAAAGTACTTTATGCACTAAGTGGGCCAATAGCGGGTTTATAGATGTTCCATAGTTTTGAAATATTGTTTGCACTAACTTCTGGTTCCTTTCTTAGCAATTTAGAGAGCACGACAATCTTATTTTATAATCTAGAGAAGATCGGCGCTATCTATTTGACTAGTCTGAGAATACAGGCCGAAAAAATGTCGGAGTCCATTTAAAGTAAACATAATCTTGGTCAGATTACATGAATACTGACATGACAAAGAAATTAGAAGATGATTACATGTAGTTTTCTGCCCGAAATGGTCTTTTGATGAATTAGACACATTGAGAGGACCTATATAGTCAGGGCATATATTCATCAGTAATCCTGCAGCTTAACTTAAACTTAAGGAGGTCAACGTTTTGACGAACAATGCCAAATGGTACATATTGGGTGAGCCGCATAAATAATTCAAACTACCTACTACAAATAACTATGAATCAAACAGAAAAAATACCTATCTATGAACAAAATGGTTTCCAACAAATTTATCATCATTTGACCACGTTTTACTGAAAAGGTTAAAGGTTATATTCAATTCCATATTTAAGTAGATAAATAATACTTCAATATCAATGCAATATCATAGTAAATCGCTTCTGTGAAATTGTACAATCGACGTAGATTTGTTTTCAAGATACATTCAAAGAATTTATCTTACAAAACTTTTGTTTTTATCTCGAACGCTTGCCACGAATTTCCGAACACAATGAAATTATTCTATCTTTAATTTCTCAAGAAATCCAATACGCAGCTAATAGCAACACCAGAAATCACAAGGAAAGTAAGACGCAGAAATTCATCTCAATTCTGGACGAGATCGTGAAGATCACGTTTGTATTTTGAAAACACTTATATGTAGTATTGAACGCTCGCGTAGTACATAGAGATTAAAGTGGTATGTAAACATTATATCTGAGAATTTTTGTTTATGTATTAGGAATGAATATTGTTGTCGTACCTGTGCATCTCCCGCGCTTGCTGGCGTCCTAGTACGCGTGTTACCGATCGCACGGTCGGGGGAACACTGTCGCCGGTTGTTTGGTTAGGGGTGGTCTAGGTGTGTATAGAGCTAATAGTACCAAGTATGTTTGTTAGGGTTTTTAGGTTTAAGGGGTTTTCATAATTTTTTGACTGAAGGAACACCTGAATGGAAGTATTAGTAAAAGCACTTTTCAAGTTTGTGAATGTGAGCTACCATGGACTATGGTTTGTTTTATTTTTTATATAACTTGTTTGACATTACGAGCATGGCAGTTGAGAGTTTGTCATGCTCACTCAAATGTCATGCTGATGGTGGCGTGTGTTGTTGGGTCATTTGGTTCCCTTCAAAATGGTTGAGCTAAGTGTGATGCGCGAGTCATGCTCGTGAACGGGGGCCGTCAGTGGAGACTGGTCATCTCTGAGCTGCCAGTGGGCTTAACTCATTTTCTATCTATTAATTAATTTTTATACATTGTGATCACATGATAGAAGCAACAGAAATATGTAACAAAGAAATGTAACCCATATATTATGATTTTATAAGAGTATCCATGGAGTTTCCTGCACGTTCTTCTCCATAGAGATCTACGCTTTGGAACGTGCAATTTAGCTTCACTTTTCTTGGACTGACCGACATTGACTTATCAAAAGCACCAACAGATGGTTAATTTGAAATAAACAATTTTGATTTGAAATTAATGAATGTAACGTTAAGGAAAATGGAAAAGTAAAAGGTAATAATGATTTTAAGTATCTTATCATATCAGGTGTCAGTTTCCATTGCTAATCATAGTTTAATCTTCAGTTTATACTATAAAACAGTCTGTCATCATTGATATAACATTAAACAGATATGATATGCTCTAACAAATTAACCAAAATTAATGTGCCGATCGGAGCAGCAGCACACACATGCAATTTTTTTATTCTGCGCACATTCCACACGTTGGTACAGTGTGAGTGAGATGGGGCGCAATCTAAAGCATAGAGAAGAAAAAAAAGGCTAGTGTTTGTCGTTTGCGCTGTTAGTGTTTGTCGTTTGTTTTTACGAGTGTATCGAGAGTGACTAAAGCGAGATACTGGACTTACCTTCTTTTGTACGCTTCATTTTCAGTGCGCTAGTGACTTATCTACCTTAGTTTAATATTTTATCAATGTCTGTCATACTAGCTAAAGGCGTGCCAGTAATAAATAGGTACAGCTAATAACAGACGGTACACTCGAGAATTTTCAATTTGGTTTCATTTCACGTTCACACGACGACGCCATAATTGCATTCCCAGAACGTTAATCTGCTTATTTCATATCATTTAACAGCAATGTCGTTTGACATCATTGGATCGGTTAAGGAGAAAAGAAATTATCAATTTGGATTCATTTCGTTTGCAGATGTTAGAGACTTTGAGGGAAATATGCAGAATGAAAGACAGAATGTAAAATTTATCCGCCTAACTTCCTAATTTCGAAGTCAATCCTTACTTAATATTATAAATCGGAAAGTGAGTTTGTGTGTTCCGCTTTCACGCCGTAACTACTGAACCGATTGCTTTAAAATTTTGCAGGCGTACAGTTAGAAGTCCGGATTAAATAATAGGCTTTTTATCCCGGAAAAATTGATATTCCCGAGGGGAAAAAAAACTGAATACCACTCGGGCGAAGCCGCGGGCGGAAAGCTAGAATTGAATATATTACTTCCTGCATATTACAGTTTAATAAAAGGTGATATACATAGTATATCACCGAAATGGGAGTAATATAGCTTTACTTGCTCAAATATTCTCGAAATAATAACAAAATTTTCAAATAATAACAGCTCTATATACTTCCCCACGTTCCCGCGGTGGGCGGGAGCGAGTCACTTGCTGCCCAGCAACAGTTTATTCGGGGTTGCCACTCGCCATGTCAAATATTCATTCATTACCAACAAGTTTACTGGAGGACTTAAGTGGGCTACCTATTTGTTAGTGAAACGAAAAATAAACTACATGGACAACTTGGGGATCGTTTTTTAAAAAGTCAGCACAAAAATGTGTTATTTTTTTTGTGTTGCTTTAAAATGATATATGTTTTTCTGTTTTCTAAGTAGGTTTGTGCAAGTCTTTTATTCGTTAATCATATATTACCGTTAAAACTAGATAAGTGTGGACATGTCCCATCTGATTAGTTAAGAAAAAGGCCGAAATAAACTCCGAGGTCACAGTCCCTTTTAAAGTCTAGACCTCTAGACACAATCTATTGTGTCTAGACTTTAAAATTTCTTTTGAGGTCGTGTCAATGTCTTTTGAGGAAACAACCACACACATTGAGAAGACTTGTCCAGGTAGTACCTACACGCGTTTGTTAGAAATAGTTCAGCTCGTCTCAAAACTTAAGGCGCTCCACGATTTGATAAAAAATTGTTTACCAAAGAGAGGAGATTTGGGTAGGCCACTTACAACATAAACTTCCAGTCAAAATAAACAGAACAGAGAGCAAAAGACGAAACAAAAATAAATAAATATATTGCCCCACATAGTTCACTCATAATTTACAAAAAAAAAAAAAAAACTTTAGTTGGGGGAGTTTAGGCAGAAAAGTCAAGCTGAATGTCACGCTCATTTTTCATTGGACTTTTAAAATTATTTATAGTGTTGTTTATTAAATAAAAGTGCGTGATTTATGTAGTAAAAAGTGCATTCAGTAAATAATTCATAAAGAACAGTGAAATATAGCATAGTGGCCACATCATGAATTTGTCTAAACCTCCCCGTAAGACGGTTCACGCGGCCGTCTTTTTCGACATAAATAGTTCATTACGTGACATTAGCTAAATGCACAAACCATGCGAAGACAAAAAATAAAAAAAAACTTTACTTGGTAGGCAATTGTCATTGTAGCGGTAACTACAACGCTACATGCGAACAACCGGTCATACTGACGTCATGCGATTCCTACATCTCGCAAGCAGAGTTTTCTGTGCAACTAGCACGCATACAAGTTTGCAACATCAACCCTAACGGTACCCCTTTTTCACAACGACATAATGATGGTTTTAACACGTTATAGTAGGTCTCCAGGTCCTTTCTCCGAGGGATGTTGCAGAGATGTATACCAACATTTCGTGAGGTATGTTTATTTCTATGTAATAAAGGGTGCATCAGAAATGAGGTGATCCGACAGAGGACCAAAGTCACCGACATAGCTGAGAGGATTAGCAAGCTGAAGTGGCAATGTGCTGGTCACATAATGTCATATGCCGCAGGGCCGACAACCATTGGGGTAAACGAGTTCTCGAGTGGAGACCGCGTCTCGGCAAACGTAGCGTAGGATGCCCTTGGGCGAGATGGACCGACGACATCAAAAAGGTGGCTGGCAGAGAACTGCTCAGGATCGAGCTTGTTGGCGTGCCATGGAAGAGGCCTATGTCCAGCAGTGGACGAGCAGAGGCTGATGATGATGATGAATAAGGGGCAGCTCCTTCTCATGGAGAGCATGCCTGTGTCCCAAAAGTGGGAACAATATAGGCTGCAAGGGGCGGCCATCATCATCTCAGCGTTAATCCCAGTCGCATCCGAAGCTTTTTCAGCTTTGGAGCCTGGGGTCCGCTTTACTAATCTAACTGCTGATTTTGGCTAAACTTCGATATTTTCCGTGAAGCGTCTGCCGTCTGACCTCCACAACCCGAAGGCTAATCGATGCATTGTAGTTAGACCAATTGTTGGACTTTTGAAGGCTCCAACAACCTGTAACGATTGCCATTACATGCTCGTATGGCAACCGGGACCAACGGCTTAAAGTGATTTTCGAGGCACGTATATAGGGGGCGACCTTTGCCTATCATTGGACACAAATCCAAAATTCTGGACTGCTACTAAAAAGCTAACTTATCATACTACTAACATAATCAGCCTAAAATGTTCTTTACTCCTCTTTCTTACTCCTGGGATACAGACCTCCCCCTGGTGGGAGGTAGTGGCCCGTATTCTACCACGCGGGCCCAATGCAGTTTGGTAGATATCACATATATATCTTTCGAAGTTTTTGCCTCTAGGACATGCTGGTTTCCTTAATCACACAGATTGAGCTAGCCCCAAAGTAAGTTCGAGACTTGTGTTATGGGATACTAACTCAACGATACAATATTTTATCATCATCATCATCATCACAGCGTTAACCCCAGTCGCATCCGAAGCCTTTTCAGCTTTGGAGTCTGGGGTCCGCTTTACCAGTCCAACTGCTGATATGGCCAAACTTTGACATTTTCCGTGAAGCGACTGCCGTCTGACCTCCACAACCCGAAGGCGACATCGAAGCATTGCAGTTAGACCAATTGTTGGATTTTTGAGGGCTCCAACAACCCGTAACGACTGCCACTAGATGTTCGTATGGCAACCGGGACCAACGGCTTAACGTGCTTTCCGAGACACGACCAGACCAGTGCAAATATTCATATTCATGCATACAAATACTTGCACTGTGCGGAGATCGAACCCGCGCCACCTTGCGCAGCGGCCGCGTCCGCTACCGCTACGCCACGGAGGCTGTCGATACTATACGATATAACGATACTATATTTTATAATAGATACATATATGGATACACATCCAAGACCCAGGCCAATCAGGAAAACATCGTTTTTCCATCATGACCTGACCGCGAACCCAGGGCCTCCACGTCGCAGGCAGGCGTGTTGACCGCTGCGCCACGGAGGACGACTCTTTTTGAGATCAATGGTGATGAAATAATTTACACAAACTAAACCAGCTAACGGGGTTCAAACCTACGACCCGTAACTTAGACGTGGCAAGTCGTAAGTCGCGGCTGATATCCTGTTAGCAAACTTATTTATCCCAAAAACAAGGAATTTGTTTTACGCTGGCAACCCAACGCTCGTAGCAAAAGCTTCTATTATCCGTCCAATGTAAATCGTTGCTCACATTTAGACAAAATCTCCCCGATAGAGGCGACCTATCTTAGTCGTATTACTTTGGATGCTGCACGACAAACATCAATTACAATCCCACGCTAGAAATTGAGCTCTAAACCAATGTGACAAGGGTTATGTTAAGTGAATTTAAATGCCTTTTTTTAGCACCTGACCTATATTGGTTTGATGGGTTGTTTTAGAAACTCGATTGATTGACGACATTGATTTACTTTTTAATTGCCATGTCTGCTGCACGGGTAAGCTGTTAACGTCGCCGAGGTCCGTTAGTAAACTATTTTATTTCCAAAGCCTACAGATATGACCGCACCTACGAATATGATAAAAGAAACTATTACCTATAATAGTAATTAACATCTATATTCATAAGACAAAGTGCTTTTTTGGGAATTATAAAAATACTAGCTTTTCGTTCGGTTATATCGCGCTTTTTAGATTTCCCTCGGGAATTTCAAATTCTTTCGGGATAAAAAGTACCCTATTATTTAATCCGGAAATTTCAAAGCAATCGGTTCAGTAGTTACGGCGTGAAAGCGAAACAAACAAACTCACTTTCCCATTTATAACCAGTCTGAGTTCTTCTTCTTTAGCCTATAGAGGTCCATTGCTGGACAAAGGGGACTAAGGCCTTCCCCAAGGCTTTCCACGATGACCGGTCTGGTGCTACCGCCATCCATCGGCTTCCCGCGACCTTCACCAGGTCATCCGTCCATCTTGTTTGGGTCTCCCTACGCTGCGTCTTCCGGTAGGTGGCCGCAACTCAGAACCTTACTGCCCCATCGGCCATCGGTTCTACGAGCAATGTGTCCTGCCCACTGCCACTTAACTTTAGCGACTCGAAGAGCTATGTCGGTGACAGTCTGAGTAGGCTAAGAAGATCTTCCCAGTTATTTATTTATTTACACTTTCGCACATGGACTGTACAGAGATGGACTTAATGCCTTAAACATTCTTTATCAGTCAACGTCGGGTGGTGAAAAGATTAGATGGCAGATGCTTAAGTTGAAAAAATTATAAAGAAAAACAAAAACTCTTAACACTATTTAAACAAATGCTTATATAAACTCTATACATACTATTACCAAAATATGTTTTTTCTTAACTTATAATATATACAAAACTAAAACTTGCGAGAGAGTTGTTGAAATGACTGTACCCTAATTGTTAGGAAAATAACTCTGCAATTTCCGCTTAAATACAACCGACTGGCGGCCATCCTGATATCAAGAGGAAGCACATTCTACAGAAGAGTGGATTGAATACAAAATGAAGAATGAAGAAAGTCAGACGTATGTGAAGGACAGAGTAAGAGAAGATTATTAGAAGAACGCAAATATTTAGTGTGTGAAGTACAGAAATATTGGAAGTGAGTCACATGATAAAAAGGAGGAGTGGGTGATATAAGAAGGGAGAAAAGCGTGGTCAAGGCGCGCAAGTTTCTTCTCTGGCGAATGGGCATCCATTTTTTATTCTATTTTTCCATACAAATACTTTGAATAATCAACCCGCAATATATCTAACTTGTTAAATTGTTTCTTTAATAAGAAAGCTGTGAACGGTCACAAAAGAACGGCTGACCATACGAAGTGGTGAACAATACAGATTTTCATGACGGCCGTTATAAAACGGCAGAAACTATAGCTTTAGAAGTGAAATTACATTAATATTAAAAATATATCTCGCAGCAGAATGTAATGTACCAGCACTGGAACCTGCAACCTGTTGCTTTAAAAGTCGGTCTGTAAGCCTTTGGGTCATCAAGACCCACTGCTACATTCAGACTGAAATGCTCAAGATAAAGAAAGTTTTAAATAAATAATTAAACTTTAATTAACAGTCTGGTTGTCTCGGTTATATAAATTGTTGTTGATTTATCCCTATGTTGTTTCTTAGCAACAGTTAATAAAACTCTCTTTTTTTGTCATTCCGTAGTTAACGTGTTTGTGTGTTTATTAACGTGATTTCTCGGTGGTAAGCCATAAGATCGGCTGCCGGCAGAAGTTCCAACACACCAGACTTGCCGCCAAGCGATTCGTCGTGTTTCGACATGATGTCTGATGAAACCGTACGGAGGACGCGTCTGAGCAGTTGTGTTCTGACTGTAGCTTCACAATATATATTTGAAAATCTTATGTATGTACATAAAAATATATCGGATTAAAAAAAAATAAGCGATATTCATAATATAAATACCAGGAACAAACACAATCTTGCTGTACATCACACTCGTCTCCACAGAGTAGGCAACTCGTTCATGGGTCAATGTATACACTTTTACAACAAGCTTCCCATGGACATTCGCAACTTACCCATTAAACGATTTAAAAACTATTTAAAGGCTAAACTTTGTAAAAAGGGGTATTATAAAATCACAGATTATTTAGAAGACAAAAAGGCTTGGGACTGAGCTGCTCGCTTTGTTAAGCAATGTTATTTAGCAATATGCGTAATTATAAGGTAAACTATTGTAAACATTTTCATTTTTAATGTCTGGACTTGAAAAAAGACCATGATCCCTGGGTTTGTTTCGGCTATTTCTTCTCAGAGGTAGTCAGTTAGGAAATGCCGGCTTAACCAAGTTAAAAAAAAAAAAAAAACTTATGACGTGTAAAAGTGATCAGTGATCCTACTTGCTTAATACACGATTTCATTTGCGATGCGTGCCGGGTACGAGGCGCCAAATGTTGTTGTGTCGGGAGTTTGGTCGTGAAGGGGATCCAGATCAATCTTCCTCTGGCTCAATATCGTTGGTCGTGTTGTTGAGTTTAACATTGCATCACCTCGCTCAACTGCCATCTTCCTTTTTATTCACTCAGTTTTTTTTAAGTGAATAAGCTTAAAATAAACTTTCGCGCTTTACCACCAACGATGCCATCACTGCTGCACCAGGCGGAACTGCGATCAAGTGCTACTTTATAATTATAAAAACGTCTGAGAACTATTATAGTTTTGTCGTGTACGTTCATCCGTCCTTGGCTTACCTAGCAGACGGTAATTGATACTCAAATCAAATCAAATCAAAAGTCATTTATTCAAACTAGGCTGAAAACCAGCACTTTTTAATAAGACATTTATTATTACATAAGACAGTCCCCCAAAACGCCCACCCATCGACACTTCCTAAGTGCTTTCGCTGGGAAGAAGAAGTGGCGGAAGAAACTCCCCAGCAGCACAGCTGTCTGTTCATTTAGAAAAAAACACAATAGTTTATACAATACTATGTAGGTATAGTAATACAAGAGAAAAAATAATAAAAATATACAAATATGGCAGCTAGCCACGCCAAAATACCAGAAAAGCAAAACAAAAAATAAAATATCACTGAAATGTAAAAAGTAAAAACTTATTACAAACCTAAATAAAAGCCCCTGGCATAAAGGGCGTGACAGCTCACACATTTGTGCATTGTAAAAAGCAAATTATTTGATAGAATAATAAAACTTTGCATAAATATAGGCCATGATGAGACCCAGAACACCGCTCAAAATCAGTACTTAATGGTTTTTGGTTGCTAGATTATGATGACCAAAGAAATCATCACACTCAACATACACACATCAAAAGTGTCTAGGGATCAAGCATTTTTATGCGGATTTCTTGAGATTGAGATGTGGCTTTGTAATAAATTTATGATTTTATAAATTTATATGGATCCTTTTTGGTGCATTTCATAATTTGAATCAGGAACTGTGAATCAAATTCGAGTAAAAGATGAAAATCAGCTGTCAATATTTTCCCTATAAAAACATACAACGCATTGAAGACATTATTAGTGCTACTGTTTCCCTACTACTGATTAAAACCAACGTTATTATGGAGCGGCGACGTCATTTAAGCAGGGAAGAAATGCTCAGAGCCGTGGGAATGATAGAAGCTGGTTCCCGGCAACGTACTGTGGCTTTAGCTTTGAATACAAGTCAGAGTGTTATCAGTCGACTTTGGACACGTTACCGAAGCACTGGTACCGTGGCTGAGCGCCATGGAGGACGGTATCGCTGCACCACACGGAGACAAGACCGATACATTCAAATCTTAACTCGAAGAGCTCCAACAATAACCGCCATGATGTTAGCCGTGAGGCTTCATCACTCTTCAGGGAACTTAATTAGCGACCAAACAGTCAGAAACCGCTTGCATGAAGTGAACCTTCATTCCCGAAGACCGCTACGGGTACCACCTATAGCAATGCACAATCGTAGGATTCGATATCAATGGGCTCTTGAACACAGAAATTGGGCAGAAGAACAATGGCGTTTCGTGTGCTTTTCTGATGAGTCTCGTTTTGGTATGAGACCGGATACAAGACGTATACGACACTGGAGAACCCCTGGACGCCAACAGCGATTAAAATCCTGCCAGGAAGTCCATCCTTATAGTGGTGGAACCATCATGGTATGGGCGGGTATTTGGATCGGCGGAAGAACTGAGTTGATTTGGATCAGAGGCAACCTCAACGCTCAAATTTATGCTGAAACGATTGTATCAGACGTCATCGTTCCTCTACAAGTGCAAATCGGTCCCTTATTTCAGTTAATGCATGATAATGCACGACCGCACACCGCAAGAGTTGTAAGACAGACTCTCGCCGCAGCTAACATCAATGTCCTGCCCTGGCCTGCTCAGTCGCCAGACTTGAACCCGATTGAGCATGCATGGGATATGCTACAGAGAAGAGCTCTGCCGAATATGGAGGGTATCCAGTCGCAAGAAGACCTTTTTTTGTTGTTGCAACGAACATGGGCGGCCATTCCACAGCGTGATTTGGATGAACTCATTTTGAGTATGCCAAACCGATGTTCTTGTGTTGTTAGTGTTCGCGGTAGAAACACGGATTATTAATTGTTTAAGTTACCCAATAAAATTTTAGAGAAAACTGTTATTTCAGTCTTTTTTTCGAACTTTTGTGTTAGTGGTTCAAATGTCAAATATCCCTTTATTAGGAAAATGGCAAATTTCTTTATTAATGCAAAGGTGACTTGGTTTATCGTTACTGTGACAAACGAAAACACTTTATTTGATGAATCCTTAAAGAAAATTTTAATTAATATCAATCAGGAGAAAAGTTATTGCAAAAATATATGTTGATCCCTAGACACTTTTGATGTGTGTAGAAAGCCAGACTTCATCCAGTGATGAGCAATACATAGGCCTCTCTTTTCATGTTCCAATAGGCCTAGTATGAGTGTTCATTACCGGAGTCGATCGTTGATATCGAGCGCGTTTGACTCATCGATTGGCCCGCTCCAAGGTCGTAAGAACTCTCAACCAATCAGAGCGCCAAACGCGCTCGATATCGACGATCGAGTCTCGTAATGAAAACTCATACTAGGCATACTGTGCAAATCCATTCGAGTTCAATAATTCGTTTTCCGACATTAATCAAAGGTCTTCGCACGTTTGCGGATCTTGACTTAAAATATAAATAAAATCTGTTTTTGATTTTGATTCTCTTGTTCACAATCTACTTCATATTCTTTTTTCAAGGTGAGATTCAATCTCAACTCTTACGGGTTGTTGGAGCCCTCAAAAATCCAACAATTGGTCTAACTGCAATGCTTCGATGTCGCCTTCGGGTTGTAGAGGTCGACGGCAGTCGCTTCACGGAAAATGTCGAAGTTTAGCCATATCAGCAGTTGGACTGGTAAAGCGGACCCCAGACTCCAAAAGCTGAAAAAGGCTTCGGATGCGACTGGGATTAACACTAGGATGATGATGGTGATGATGATTCAATCTCAACTCTTGATCAATGGCCTCTGTGGAATAGATACCACAATTTTGCCAATAACACGTGTAACAAAGTATAGAAATTCTTTGAATATTTTATTTCACAATAATGGCGGATATCGCCAATGGCAGTTGAAAAAGACGGCCGCGTGAACCATCGATGAGGGAGGTTTGGGGCAAAGTCATGATGTGGCCACTATGCTGCGATATTTCAATGTTCTCTATTTACTGAATGCACTTTTTACTACATAAATCACGCGCTTTTAATTAGTAAACGACACTATGAATAATTTTAAAAGTCTAATGAAAAATGCGCGGGACACTCATCTTAGCTTTCCCGCCAAAAAAGTGCATCATTTTATTTCTATTTAATTAAGAAAAGGATAGATGATAACATACCTATTAGTTTAATGCTGTCATATTAAGATACTCCATAGACATTTTTTTTTGTTTTTCACTTCTTTCCGCACTTCTGAACGGAAAAGACAAAGGCACGATGCGCCATACAGCCTGGCTTGAGTAAGTTTATCCTTTTCATTTTTTCTTGAGTACGTTTATCTTTTCTATTTTTCTTGAAAAAGTTTATCCTTTTCTATTTTTCTTCCTTCCCTTTATATATCTTCTATAGTTTTTTTTTTGATATAGTTAAAACTCCATAGACAGTTTAGACGCGATTATAAACATGGCGACCAAAAAAAAAATACGTCAATTTACGCTAGGCGTGGCCTAATTGGCCGACAACCGTTGGGGTAAACGAGTCCTTGAGTGGAGACAGCGTCTCGGCAAACGTAGCGTAGGACGCCCTTGGGCGAGATGGAGCGACGACATCAAAAAGGTAGCTGGTAGTGGCTGGCGGAGGACTGCTCAGGATCGAGCTTGTTGGCGTGTCATGAAGGAGGCCTAAGTCCAGCAGTGGACGAGCAGAGGCTGGTGATGATGATGATGATGATGTGGCCTAATTTGATAGGTCTAATATAACATCACAGAAATAACAATCTAATATAACAACAACAAAGAAATATAAAGAAAAATATTCACTTAACTTAAATGTAGTTTAGTGTGTGAACAAGGGAATCGGGGCCATTAAATAATTATAACATACTAGCTGCGCCGCGCGGTTTTACCCGAGTAGGTTTTGATATGTTTTTTATATGCTCAGCTTCTATTGGTCGCAGGCAGACGTTATATAGCCTAAAGCCTTCCTGGATTAATGGGCTATCCAACGTAAAAATAATTTTTCAAAACGGACCCATAGTTCCTGAGATTAGCGCTTTCAAACAAACAAAGAAATAAACTCTTCAGCTACATTACAGAAGGCTTGCTCAGATTTGTAAATTATTCAGTTTCATTATCAAACACTTCTGTATCAAGGAACAGGAGATCATAACAGCAAAACGGGTGTTGTTTACAAAGTTAATGTCGGTCATAATACTAATTGACGAGGGCCCACCCAGTGTCGCGTTACTTATCCAATTTCCGGATCACTACCACTACTAGCCTTTTATGGTCGCTTGGTACTTACCAAAACATAAATGCAATGTAGGTATATGCAATAAAGCCGTGTGTAAATAAATGTTTGGTAGTATTATGACTTTTTGCTATTAATCACATATTACATATTATAATACACAAACTGCAAATTAATAAAAAAGTATAATATTTTTTTTTTGTTATAAATTACAAACTAGCGCTTGACTGCAATCCCGCCTGATGGTAAGAAGTGATGCAATCGTTAATGGTACGGCGCGCTAGTTTATTAAACCTACTCACTCAAAGGAACTGAGATAATAGGAAGGAAGATGGCAGTTGAGCGCGGTGATGCAATGTTAAACCCAACAATACGACCAACGATGCTGATCTGGAGGCCCTCCACAACCAAACTCCCGACACAACAACATTTCGCGCATCGTATCCGGCACGTACATCGCAACACAACTGCTCAGACCCGTCCTCCGTACGGCTTCACCAGACATCATGCCGCAACACGACGAATCGCTTGGCGGCATGACTTTGTCTGGTGGATGGTAACTTATGCCGGGCCGATGTTGTGGCTTACCACCGAGGAGACCTACACTTACTACAACTAAACATTAAAATACAGCTTCGAAATATTCCATCGCAACACCTTCAACTTGTAATGTACTCAAAAGACTATCGACATTGCCATTGAATTACATTGAACAATGAACAGTAGGTATTGGCAAAGCAATACTTTTTCTCTCATTATCACTTGCTTTGTTTATTTCAGTCCCGCCATTTTTCAAGAATATTACAAACACATTCTACACAAAGTAAACAATGGCTCACTAAGTATATTCATTCCTCTCCCTATTCCATTTCTCTTAGTATGAATGGTGCAAAATTAGTCAGTCCGTTGGATGCGGAATGAATCGCCCTTTTAAAACGGAAAATATTCAGCTTTTATACTGTTTTAAATAATATCTATACTAATATATAAAGCTGAAGAGTTTGTTTGTATGTTTGTTTGTTTGTTCGCGCTAAACTCGGAAACTACTGGTCCGATTTGAAAAATTCTTTTTGCGTTGGATAGCCCATTAATCCAGGAAGGCTTTAGGCTATATAACATCACGCTGCGCCCAATAGGAGCGGAGCATAACTAAACCACGCGAACGAAGTCGCTGGCGGCCGCTAGTATATTCTATAACAATAACGAGTTGAGTTTAATTAAATAGTATCAAAATTGTGCAACCAGCTCCTTTAGATGTATAAGGTCGGGAGAAAACTCCAAGGTGTCACCACAATGGAGATCGTCCTGAGGACACGGTACGCATACAGTGGTCTGCCCAGCTTGCATAGAGCACCGCCGTGTCCTCCTGGTGGTGATCGGCGGAGATCTCTCGCGTCCGGCCCTGATCCAGGCAATGGTCCGGAACGAGAGTCCATGGCAGGCCGTCACCTTCTGCGAAGCAGTGATGCTGGCAAAGGAGAAGCCGGAGCGCGTGAGGGAGCGGGAATCCGAACAACATCGAACTCTCGGCCACTTTAGGCTCGGCCTTGCGGGCGATCAGCAGTGAGCAGCTCGCCGCCCGGTAAGGGCCAGTCCCGAGTCGACGCCCCAACGTGTTTCTCACGTGCATCAAAGAGATGTCAGCACATCGTGACGGGGTCCACGATGACCGATGCCTCCCGGGTCAGGGTCAGGGTTGGGTAAAAAAGAAACAGTAGTCCTGGCGCACAGGCAAGTGGATTACCCGGAGTGCCGGGTAAGCGGAGTGCGGGTGGACTTTAGTCAGTAAAAGTCTGACATGCCCTTCCGCTCCGTCCAGAGCGGGAGAGGTCATTTGATGATTTCCCATTCAGAACAAAAAAGCTCCTTTAGATTCGTTATCAAACCGTTTCAGTTTCTCAGACATAAAGGTATATACATACGTATATAGGTCATATTCAAACCCAAATTTAAATTATTTATTTTGCAGAAAACACATAATAATGGCTACCATAGAAATATCTCAATATATTTAAGCTACTACGCCTTACTACTATGTTAGGGCAATGTTTTAAGATAAATTAGAGATATTTTGCTTTTTTTTTGTCCTTTAATGTCCCACTACCGAGCAACGACAATATCGTCTCTCTAAAGACCCAATCTTATATGGACTTCATATAAGTCACTAGGTAATAACACTACACTGAAAATACATCATTTTTTTAACAACATTTTTTTTCATGTCTTTTATTGTTACTTATTTGATTAAAAATAACGAATGTAAATAAGTATACATAATCACTTTTTCACATAAGCACAAATAAAAAATAAAACCAGGAAACTCAAAAATTTTAGTACTAGGGTTGCAAAAATGGTAGAGCAGTTACTCTGACCACAACACAGATGGCAGACAAGCCACTCCAGACCTTTCTCCTCAGCTAAATTTACGAGGATACTATCAGCGTTATAGAGTAAGTAATCTTGAATTGGCTTCCATAAGTAGAACAGGAATCCTTCTAATAATATTATTGATACTGGTATCTGAAAAAAGGGAACGCCATGTGTTTTGGAGAAGTCTTCTAGTTAAATAAAGTTGAATGCAGTCAACGAGGCTGACTCTTACAGAACCATTAATCATTTATTTATTTGCAAAGAGGGATAAGAGATACGATACACCGATTTTTTTTCTCACATACAACGTTATTTTATGTTCAAGCGAAACCTGAATACAGTTTGTTCAAAATAAGCAACTGAATCGATTCCAATCATTTTTACACTATGTTATATTTTCTCCCAAATACATTTAGAAATTGTTGCAGACGAACGGTTAGCGGGTACTTGCGCGCGCATCATAGCTCACCGCCACAGTAAAGACAGAACAGTAGATTATCTAAGGCCGCCCGCAGAGTTATTTGCCTACTCTTGCGTTGAACCACACCCCGCACTGCCCCTATGTTATTCCAAGCTATATTATGCCAGCGTGTGCGTGAAATCGCGTACCGACACGGCGCACGGTGCGCACGTCATCATTCAAACCGAGAGCGGCTCGTTTCTATGAAGTTGTTTTACTGTCTGTCTACTGTGTCTCCGCGCTCGCCCGTCCGAGCGGATCTCGGACCATATTTTTGTTGGGACAACCAAATAGAATAGTAAGCTCATAACTTTGTGGTTTTTTCATGATATCTTTTTGAAATTTTGTACAAAGATTCTTTACTTAAAAATATTGGACACGTGTTTCGGGTTTCGTATAAAAAAAAATTGGGTTGTACAACTAAATTCTCCACATTTTAAAATGACAGGCTATTTTCCCGTCAACCTTTCGAAAAGTCGAGTTACAGTCTATCCCACTAACTTCTGTGTTCAGGCCCCTACGAGTTCCTTTCGTGTCATACTACCCTGGTTTCTCTCATTCAATAATTCACCTGCAGTGATTTGTCACCAATTTGATTCATCAATCCAGCTGAAAGACGTCCACTGCTGGACATAGGCCTGCCCCAAGGATCTCCACGACGACCGGTCCTGCACCTCCCGCATCCAGCGGTTTCCCGCGAAATTCACTAGGTCGTCGGTCCACCTTGTCGGAGGCCTACCCACGCTGCGTCTACCGGTGCGTGATCGCCACTCGAGAACCCGTCGGCCCCATTGGGCATCACATTGCCCGTGGGATCTATTTGACTAGCAGAAGATAATTGGATAATGGACTTACCTCTAAAATAAGAAAGAGTAAATTATATTTTCTTGACACAATCAGGGGAAATAGATGAATCTGTCGAAGAACTAGGCATACGCTCAATAGGTAGACAAGATTAGAAGTGAAGAATTTGTTTCTGAGTATGTTAGCTGTAACAATAGTCATAGAAAATAAGAGAGTAGAAAAAATACATAAATGTCTCATGTGAAGGTGATGATGATAAGTGATATGGATAGGAAAAATAATAAAAATATACATTTTGCTGTAGCTTACACAGAAGATGAGAAGAGAACAGAAGAGCTAAATAGAGAATTATTAAGATTTGAAGAAAGTAAGTAACACGAATGTTGCCAGCAAATAATATGCAGTGTTAGTATGAGTCGGTTAGGGATTCGTTCTCTTTTACAAGGCCCATTTCTACCAGGAAAAATAATGAAGACCTTGTCTCTCTCTGCCTGCAAATAATGCAAGAAGATATTCTGATGTCAGTCCTTGTTGCCAGGATGAGAAGTAGTAGAAAACATGTCGGCGCCACCTGAGTCATAGGCGCTTACCACACGGCACCGGGCACCCCCTCGGTAGGTGGTGAAGCGGATCTCATGTCGCATTGACCTCTATTAAATTCGTAGATGCCTAACGCATAACCGAACGGCGAGAGTAGGTACCGTTCGACCGCGCGGTCGGGCGGTAGTCTCGCCGCCACCGCCCCTCCGCACTGCAGTCCACACGGGGCGCCGCATAACCGCGCGGATCATTGTGGGTACAGGGCGAAAATCAGAATATTCTCGCCAGTGTTTGTGAACAAACTGGTCACAACCGTGTTAAATCCATCCGCGCAGACAGGCGGCAAACCGCCGGCAAAACACGGCGGTTGATCGTCGTGCGTAGGGTTTCAGAGCACCAATCATCAACTACTACTACACTACATATAGCTAAAAATACTCACAATCATACAGTATGTGTATTTCGTTAATAAGAAAAGATAAGGCCACCACTAGAGCAACAGAGCTTGTCATAGAATTGATGTTCTGTGATTATGTCATTTATTTTAACCAACAGGAAATACTAAAACATAAATAATTCTCCAAAAATATTAATGATGCTGAGATGGAGACAGAATAAACAAAACTGACAGTGACACCTTAAAATTATACTTATTGTCTTTCTTTACCTTAAAGGTTGGGTAAGAAATATTAGCCTTTTTCTCCCGAGGGAGAAAATATAGTTTTGTAATATTAAATTGCGATATCTTTCAATGTAAGTTGTTAGGTACTAGGAAAACATTTTGTAATAGTTGTTACACACGTGTCGACTGTAAACTTTTACGATCTAACCTACGTACCTTAATGTGACCTTACTACAAGTAAACTGTGTTGTGCAATGTAAAGCACATTGATATATTTTGTTACCAACAGTCAGACCCGGAGCAAGTTCCTGTATATATTTGTTCCATGCGGGAATCGAACCCGCGACATGCAGTGCAGCAGTCGATAGCTCAGCAATAACACCTACCGTATCGTCAAAGTAATCTGCCGAAGCCACCTCGTTTACGTAGTTGAGTGACTTAACTTGTAGGCACAATAAAAGTTCTTCCATGTAATTATTATGGTTTAATGATGAATGCGCTTCATTGTTTCGGCTTCTCCTACACTTTGGTGCTACCCTGGTACCATGCACCTCCACAAAGTAGGCAAAATAAAACTTCTTCCATGTATTATCTATAATTATTATATATACCTACAACATTATTTTTCAAGAAAAGCTGAACCGATTTTGTTGAAAATTGGTAGATGGAGGAGGTAGCTAAGAACTAGGAGAAGGACATAGGATACTTTTTTATCCCGTTTCCGTCTTTCCAGTGGGAATGAATGAGCTTCATTGTTTCGACTTCTCCTACAGCTTTGTGCTACCCTGGTACCTTGCACCCCCACAAAGTAGACAAAATGAAATTTCTTCTATGTATTTTATTGTGATTTAATGATGAAATCTTACAAGCCAATTATAAGGTGAAGGAAAACATCTTAAGGACTAGACTTTTTTTAGTCTTAAATCGCCAACCCGCATTGAGCAAGCGTGGGATTAAGTACGCTCAATCCTTCTATGCCCAGCAGGGGGACGATAAAAAAAGGTTGATGATGATGATGAGCTTCATTGTTTCGACTTCTCCTACACTTTTGTGCTACGCTGATTATCCTAATTTAAAAATAAGATCATGTGACATTGCCTTTAAGGCGGAACAAAGTTCGCCGGGTCAGCTAGTTATAGTATAAATCAATTCGAAATAAGAGAGCATCGGTTTTTGGTTCATTTTTGTTTTCGGTTTTAGTCAGTAAAAGTCTGACACGCCCTTCCGCTGAAGTCATTTGATGATATACCATCCCAAAAAAAGGTAGGTCCTGGTTACTCTTAAAAGACTAATTCAGAACCCTTCTGCACAACACCTGAAATTCACGTCCCCGGGAAGACTGGATTCTCCCCTAGACAATATTTGTTAATTAAGGTTTTTCCTTCATTATACTTACCACTCCTATTATAGATATACCAATAGGTAACTAGACGGACAGTGTTTCTATCCAGCTCAACTGTTTTACAAATCTGCCAAAATATTGATAATCATGACACCAGCAACCATTCTCAGTTTATAATCTGAAGATTTTACGAAGTTCAAGGTAGTCCAAATGTCCATATTTTAGAAAACCAATAAATAAAAAATAAAAAAATAGAATAAAATTTATTTAGACACATTTTGTTGATAGCATAAGCACAACAGAGTAAGACAAAAGGCAAGAAAATACAAATCAAAATTAACAAGAAACATGTCGTGCATGTAGCAACTCTAGATCCCACACTAGGATACCCTGTGTCGTGGGATCTAGTTACTTCAAATTCAAATATCACTTTCAACATATACCTGGTCCAAAAATAGTAACACTTCGATATAAATAAAGTATCGCTATTGATTAGCCGCACGTAGAATCATTAATGTGGCTCATACAGCCTTCCTGTAATTATTGAATTATTTATAACTTTCTACGATGAATATAAAACCAATGAATAACTGTACTAAATTGGATTTTGCTGACGCAATCCTTCTGTTGGGTACATGGTACCGTCAGGTTGTTGGTAACGTTAGCTGCTTAGTGTCCATAACTAGTACTAGTATGGACGCTAAAAAGGAAATATACAATATGTAAAGAAACCCTGTCCGATCCGTGAAGGTATTGTTAGGTATCGATAACTGATTCTAATAATGGATACAAAGCCGGGATAAACTCAAAAAAAAAAAAAAATCCCCCCAAAAAAATAAATATTATTTCGCAAAAAGAGGTAACTTCTTAATACATGTGCAGTATGCAACACTTCCGCGGGCGGCGGGGGGCAGGGCACGCGGCACCTGTGAAGTGGTCGCGTCGCTATTCGCTCATAATAATACCGGTGTTGTCACTTTTTTAAAAATTATCAAATTTCGGGGAAATTGAAATTAATTCCCGGGAAAAAAAGATTCTTTCAAATTTCATTAGTATTGTTACTATGATGATTACGTAAAATTTTATATTATATTTGGCCAAGCGTTTACCTAACCTTTATTATCCTTATGGGTCGGGTTTTCTTTACATATTGTATAGCGTATAGCAATAGCGTTTTGTAAACTTATTGTACAATAAGTTGTACCGATATTTACAAAACGCTATTGTGCCTGCAGCACATTTCCTTTTTTAGTATGATAAGATCACAAGACTCACGTTACTCAATTACATATAGGTAGATTTATAGAGTCAGTCGATCAATAACCTCTGTACAGATTTTATGCGTCTCAAACTTCAACTAATATAAGAGGACACAACACTATATACATAATAACGCGTCATACTGACGTCACACGGAGTCTACATCTCGCAAGCAGAGTTAACCGTACCGTAATATGTGTACTGGCACAATTTCCCAACATCAACCGTTGGGAAAATACCCGCTGGACACAACTCCCATCTGGTCGGAGGATCCTCCCTTTTTTATTAACTTTACCTGCTGTTCCTCTTACCTAAAAATAGAACTAAAATATTCGTGGAGGTTTTTCTAAGACTATTTCCATATCATACAAAAAGAAGCCTGGAAATAATATTTGGCACACTGATGGATAAGGTTAACAGACCTATTATTAGGTTCTGGGCTGGCGGCATACGTGTATGCAGCACACGTTCTTTAGTATATTTTTAAAATATTGTTTTTTTGTTATTTAACCACTAGTCTGAAATAAAAATCTTGAATTTATATTTAAGGCTTGATCCCTGCCAGACAGAATTCTTCTTCTTCTTCAGCCTATAGATGTCCACTGCTGGACAAAGGCCGCCCCCAAGGCTTTCCACGCTGACCGGTCTTGTGCTGCCCGCATCCATGGGCTTCCCGCGACCTTCACCAGGTCATCGGTCCACCGGAACCTTACTGCCCAATCGGCCATCGCGTCTACGAGCAATGTGCCCTGCCCACTGCCACTTAAGTTTAGCGACTCCAAGAGCTATGTCGGGTCAGACAGAATTAGTCTACACTATCTCAAAACATGAAGGAGTGGAAAGGATAACGGCAGGCTAAAAATAAAATATAGTTATATACTTTTGTTAAATGGTACCTAATGTTGGAAAATATATCGAATTGCCTGATTTTATCATATACTGCCGAAGCACAAAATTAAAGAACATTTGGTTCCACTGTGCCAAAAATAACATTGTATTGGGTCACAGAACACCATGCACGGCACCCCGAAATAAAGGATTCAAATATCACAGCCAACCAAACGCGGATTTATAGCAACAATAAAAGATCACAGGAACAAACAGAACTATAGCTCACTTTTATTAAAAAAGAAAATACTTTTTGTATTTTGCTCGACTGAACATTTACGTTTTATTGGTTTATTTTACGACTTTGCATTTAACTTCAAGATAAACCTTTGACTAAAATTAATTTCTACAAGTGAGTACACGTTAGGAAATTTTTTAAAGACTCTCACTCTCAACTTAGAAAATACTGAATTAACTAACATTCAGATACAAAGAGAAAAATCATAATTCCGTCATAAATCCCATCTGTCTTTACGACGACGCAGTCATAAAATTCAGACATAAAACATGTTATCGAAGTGCATGGAAATTCATTACAAATGGAAATCAAGAACTTGGATTAAAAATTTAAGATGAAACCAAGATGATTATAGACATAAACGCAGACATAATTAAAATTGTCGTTATTTCAATAGTCATAAACAATGTGCTCATAATTGAAGCTACAGAATTATCTTCAGAAGACGACAAGTTGTTCACTCTAAATGAAGATGTGGATGACATTAATATTTATGAAGAACCATCGCCTTATGCAGTTAAAAAAACTCTTTTAAGAACAAAAAATGAAGAACAGGAAGAAGATATAAAGGCCCTTTTGGAAGAGAAATACAAGTTTAGGAATGATGAGACGTCTACAAGGTTTAAGGTAGCCCACGAGGAGAAGAGTGACTTTCCAGGTATGTTGAAACTCATCATATATTCATCAAGCGACAAAATGACCCACACGAGCGTAGAAATTCAAGTAAGAAAGAAGAATCAATTACTACAGGAATTGAATTAAGTCAAGTTTTTAGAGGGAAGAAGGCTAGCGAATTATATAACCTTAATTTCCATATCTACTTTTCGAAATAAATTGAAATATTAAATTTTCAATGAAATACAATATTTCGGTATCAGTTTAGTGAATATAGTCTGTTTTTCTAGGATAATACTTTCGGGAAACCAATTCTTGTTTATTATTGTTTCCGGTCTTACTGACATGTTTGTTTCGGGCTGCCCAATAGTTTCGAAACCAGACAGATCCGTTCTTTACGAGCTCGTCAAGCGGCGAGGGACCGAGTCAAATATCACACAAACATGTGAGTAATACTACAAATGACAATAAACAAGCCTATCGAACGCTTTAGTTAGGTCCTATTTTGCCCCCAATTCTATAGAATTAACATATAAGTCCTACAATCTGACTAAAGACTGTTGGCCTCCAAAAGCAAAACTCTCCATATAGTGAACTCGTTACATTTTATATTCTCCTAGTATTTCCCGAAAACCATGACGATCGTAACATAGCATGGGCTTTCCGCTCGTATGCTGTGCGTCGCATCGTTGGTGGTATGGAGACCACAATCAGCATGTATCCATACAACGTGGCCATCTCCAGGAACGCTAAGCATTGGTGTGGCGGATCTATCATTGATGAGCAGTGGGTCCTCACTGCAGGACATTGCTTGGAATCGTGAGTCACTGATCATTTTACTAGAATAAAAACTCAATCATTACTGCTTACCATCAGGCGGGATTGTAGTCAAGCACTAGTTTATAATTATTAAAAACAAAAAAGTCCTGTACATAATTTACCATTACGTAGTTCAAATTTTTTTGAGAGTTTTTAGAATCCCAATAATACTACACAATATATAATTAGCGTTGAGGGGTAATTTACATTTGGTTCAAAACTGCATAGATTTTTACAATCTTTGTTATTTTATATCTTTACTAGCTTTCCGCCCGCGTGGAATTCGGTTATATCACACTTTTTAGATTCCTCATTTTCGGGTATTAATTATCGTATCATTTAGCTTCTAAGTTTACATGTGCATATTCCGTTGCAATATATTACCTTGTTTTAAACGACACACAGCGCCATCTATCACCAAACTGGTATTAGCCTAACAACATTTTTGTTTTCCCTCGGGAATAACAATTTTTAAAAAGTACCCTATTATTTAATCAGGACTTCTAACTTTACGCCTGCAAAATTTCAAAGCAATCGGTTCAGTAGTTACGGCGTAAAAGAGCAACAAACAAAAAACTCACTTTCCGATTTATATTAGTAAGAATTTATTTGCTACTCAATTAGGTATTAGTGCAGATTTTTTTGTTCAGAGACGAAACAAAAATAAAACTAAACTAATACTTATCTTTTGTCCTTTTCATAATCATTAGATATATTATAATTATTATATCTTCTTCTTCTTCTTCAGCCTATTGATGTCCACTGCTGGACAAAGGCCTCCCCCAAGGCTTTCTACGTTGACCGGTCTTGTGCTGCCCGCATCCATCGGCTTCCCGCGACCTTCACCAGGTCATCAGTCCACCTTGTTGGGGGCCTCCCTACGCCGCGTCTTCCAGTACGTGGCCGCCACTCCAGAACCTTACTGCCCCGTCGGCCATCGGTTCTACGAGCAATGTGCCCTGCCCACTGCCACTTAAGTTTAGCGATTCGCAGAGCTATGTCGGTGAATTTGGTTCTTCTGCGGATCCCCTCATTTCTGATTCGACCATGCAGAGAAACTCCGAATATAGCTCTTTCCATTGCCCTTTGTGCGACTCTGAGCCTTCGTATGAGGCCCATTGTGAGCGACCACGTTTCAGTTCCGTAAGTCATCACTGGCAACACACACTGGTCAAAGACTTTAGTCTTGAGACACTGTGGTATCTTGGACGACGAGAAGATGTATCGTAGCTTCACGAACGCTACCCAGCCAAGCTGGATAATTATTATATAACATATTTAAATAGAAAGAAAAATATGCATGGTACTTAAATTTATTTTAGTTTGTGAATACTGCCATTGGCGCTACATACGCAACGTAGAATACTGCCATTGGCGCTACATACGCAACGTAGAATACTGCCATTGGCGCTACATACGCAACGTAGAATACTGTCATTGGTGCTACATACGCAACGTAGAATACTGCCATTGCCGCTACATACGCAACGTAGAATACTGCCATTGGCGCTACATACGCAACGTAGAATACTGCCATTGGCGCTACATACGCAACGTAGAATACTGCCATTGGCGCTACATACGCAACGTAGAATACTGCCATTGGCGCTACATACGCAACGTAGAATACTGCCATTGGCGCTACATACGCAACGTAGAATACTGTCATTGGTGCTACATACGCAACGTAGAATACTGCCATTGCCGCTACATACGCAACGTAGAATACTGCCATTGGCGCTACATACGCAACGTAGAATACTGCCATTGGCGCTACATACGCAACGTAGAATACTGTCATTGGCCCTACATACCCAACGTAGAATACTGCCATTGGCGCTACATACGCAACGTAGAATACTGCCATTGGCGCTACATACGCAATGTAGAATACTGCCATTGGCGCTACATACGCAACGTAGAATACTGCCATTGGCGCTACATACGCAACGTAGAATACTGCCATTGGCGCTACATACGCAACGTAGAATACTGCCATTGGCGCTACATACTCAACGTAGAATACTGCCATTGGCGCTACATACGCAACGTAGAATACTGCCATACATACGCAACGTAGAATACTTTAGCCATTTACCCATCTCTTTTTTTTTCTTGCAGAGCTTACGATGATGACAAGAAAAAGCTGCAGCCTTTCATTATCAGAGCAGGAAGCTCCTTCCACAACAGAGGAGGCTACCAGGCGCGGGTCAATAAGGTAGGTCTTATACTTGTAGAGTTCTGAAAAAAATATTCTTCCTCTTCAGTCTATAGAGGTCCACTGCTGGACAAAGACTGTGAAACGAGGACATATATGTGTGAGGAACTTTGCGTGACATAACTACGCTGGTCAGTTGGCAAATTATAATGATAATTTCGCCGCAATTTTCCATATTTCCAGGTATTCTTCCCCCGCAAGTACGTACCCGGTAACGCAGATTACGACTACTCGTTGCTGCGACTTGACCGCCCCATGCCAATAGGAAAGAACATCGCTGTTCTCAACCTACCCTCAAAGGATTATATGATGAAGGAAAGTGATATACTTATCGTCACAGGATGGGGGAGTACTGATGTGAGTGACATCACACTAGACAGTTAAAAGTTAAGTTCTTATTGAATAAACCTCTCCCATTGTTTCAATGCGGTTAACACTTCTCAAGGATAGTTAAGAAAAACGCTTAGGTAACTATGTGATTCTACCTATTGATAACAATTTTGATATTCTATGTGCTAAGCTTGTTACTGGTCTTTGACCACTGTGTGTTGCCAGTGATGACTTACGGAACTGAAACGTGGTCGCTCTCATACGAAGGCTCAGAGTCACACTTAGGGCAATGGAAAGAGCTATGCTCGGAGTTTCTCTGCGTGATCGAATCAGAAATGAGGAGATCCGCAGAAGAACCAAAGTCACCAACATAGCTCTGCGAGTCGCTAAACTTAAGTGGCAGTGGGCAGGGCACATTGCTCGTAGAACCGATGACCGATGGGGCAGTAAGGTTCTGGAGTGGCGGCCACGTACCGGAAGACGCACTACGCAGCGTAGGAAGGCCTCCAACAAGGTGGACCGATGACCTGGTGAAGGTCGCGGGAAGCCGATGGATGCGGGCAGCACAAGAATCATCGTGGTAAGCGTTGGGCGAGTCCTTTGTCCAGCAGTTGACATCTATAGGCTGAAGAAGAAGACGATACGCAGAAGAACCAAAGTCACCGACATAGCTCTGCGAGTCGCTAAACTTAAGTGGCAGGGGGCAGGGCACATTGCTCGTAGAACCGATGGCCGATGGGGCAGTAAGGTTCTGGAGTGGCGGCCACGTACTGGAAGACGCAGCGTAGGGAGGCCCCCAACAAGGTGGACCGATGACCTGGTGAAGGTCGCGGGAAGCCGATGGATGCGGGCAGCATAAGACCGGTCAACATGGAAAGCCTTGGGGGAGGCTGTTGTCCAGCAGTGAACATCTATAGTCTGAAGAAGAAAAGAAAAAGCTTCTTAGCGTAATAGAGGTTCACTGCAGGACAAAGGCTTTCATTACATTAGGGGCGGGGTTTGCCATAATCCCCAGGCTTGGTAGGCGGGTTGGGGATCACAGTACTTTGATATTCCACAGGAGAAGCGCTGCTACCCCCTTCCCTGGTAAGAGTTCCCTTAGTCTCCTCTTACGACACCCATGGGAGGACATGGGATGGTACTATTCTAAAATCAAAATCTAAATTGTTTATTTCAAATTAACCATCCTTTGGTGCTTTTGAATAGTCAATGTCGGTCAGTCCAAGAAAAGTGAAGCTAAATTGCACGTTCCAAAGCATAGATCTCTATGGAGAAGAACGTGCAAGAAACTTCATGGACCCTTGGACTGGGACTTCTAACCCCGTATTTCACGTGTTCAGCGTAGCTTCGTCTGATATTAATATCTTCTTGTTGTGTAATCAGGTGTCTGGTTACGGTCACATCCCGGACCGGTTGCGTTTCGTCCCGGTGCCGGTGATGCGACTAAATGACTGCCAGAACTCGTACCGGTTCTATATAACGCCACGAATGCTATGTGCTGGATACGCCACTGGTGGAAAAGATGCTTGCAATGTAAGTATATAGTAGGTAAACACACTACAATTTGAGTGTCTTCAAGGCTAGAGTGAATTAGGCTCTTAATAAACTAGCGTGCTTTACCATCAACGATCGCATCACTGCTTACCATCAGGCGGGATTGCGGTCAAGCGCTACTATCGCTATAAAAGAAATGGAATCTTTAGTGACGCAAATCTTAGTGGCAGATGTTTTTGATTAAATCGCTCGCAATTTTTAAGATTCGAAGGTCGTAAGTTCGAAGCTCATCAAGCACTTTACTTTTTGTAAATTATTTCATCATCACTGCTCTCAAAACGGTGAAGGAAATCATCGTGAAAAAACACGAGTCCTAGAGACAAGACTTCGACGGCAAGTGATCAAAAATCAATCAAAATCAAATTTATTAGAGCTCCAAATTATTGAACATTATTTGGTGATTGAAGCCTCCTGTTAAGCAAATTATGCCTGTGTTAGGAGACTCCGCTCTTCCACAGCAGTATACAATTTTTAAACAAACCTTATGTATAATTAACATGCAAGTGTGTGTGGGTGTTTGTGTGTATGTATTTGTGTATATGTGCGTGTATGTATATGTGTGCGCCTGTGTATGTGTGTTTGTGTGTGTGTGTGTGTGTGTGTGTGTGCGTGCGTGTATGGTGTGTGGTGTGCGTGTGTGTGTGCTTGTATCATTTTGTGTAGTTCAGTAGTGATATCTACTACCCCGTTCTAGTCCAGCGTGGTAGATTACGACCCACTCCCTCTCATTAAGAGGATGCCTGAGTCCCAGAAGTAGAAACATTGTCAGCATTATGATGTAGGCTGATTGTAAATGTAGATTGGTAGATTGGAATGGTTCTTAGGTGAAAATGTATATTTTTTAGGGTTCCGTTGCTAACTGGCAAAAAACGGAACCCTTATAGATTCATCATGTCTGTCTGTCCGTCTGTCCGTCCGTATGTCACAGCTATTTTTTTTCCGAAACTATAAGAGCTATACTGTTGAGACTTGGTAGGTATATGTATTCTGTGAACCGCATTAATATTTTGATGCAAAAAAAAAAATAAAAAAAAATATTAGGGGCTCCCTATTCATTAATTGATGTCGAGGTTTCTAAAACACTTTTTTCTAAACCGAATAGTTTGCGTGACAGATGCTTCCAAAGTACAAAAAAGTTGCATCTAGTTAGTAGTTTCTTTTTAATCTCGTAAATCGTAAACCGCTTATTACCGCGTAATCTTTCATACAAATAACTTAAATCTTTTAATTTCATAAATCAATGGTACGTAACCCTTTGTGCGTGAGTCCGACACGCACTTGGCCGGTTTTTCTATGCACTACCACGCATAACTTTGTACCGGGCCAATAAATGAGTCAAACGCGCTCGATATCGATGATCGAGTGTCGTAATGAAAACTCATACTAGGCCTACTGAGCAGTTCGATTTTGTTTATTGTGTTTTAAAGGGAACCCCCAAGTTGGCATCAATTTTTTTATCAAATGAGTTCAAACCCGTGTTTGTGCGGTAAATTAGGAGTGATTGATGATGATTGTTGACTCACGGATTTTAATGCAGAGTTGGGCATTACAAAAAGTAATTAATATGTTGTTTAAGTTATTTAGGGCATACTTACATTTAAGAACTTCTTTATTGTGGTTAAATAGAAAAGGTTTTGTTGGTCAGTTTTTTAGGCATTTTTTTCTTAAAAAGCTTTTATTAGTTACTATCGGCCGCTAGCAACTTCGTTCGCCTGGAGTTAGTTATGCTCCGCTCCTATTGGTCGCAGCGCGATGTTATATAGCCTAAAGCCTTCCTGGCTTAATGGGCTATCCAACGCAAAAAGATTTTTTCAAATCGGACCAGGAGTTCTTGAAATTAGCGCGTCAAAACAAACAAACTCTTCAGCGTTATATGTTAGTATAGACTAGCGGCCGCCAGCGACTTCGTTCGCGTGGAGTTAGTTATGCTCCACTCCTATTGGTCGCTGCGTGATGTTATATAGCCTAAAGCCTTCCTGGATTAATGGGCTATCCAACGCAAAATGATTTTTTCAAATCGGACCTGGAGTTCCTGAGATTAGCGCGTTCGAAAAAACAAACAAACTAACAATCTCTTCAGCTTTATATATTAGTACTAGCTTTCCGCCCGCGACTTCGCCCGCGTAAATTTCGGTTATATCGCGCTTTTTAGATTTCCCTCGGGAATATCAAATTTTTCCGGGATAAAAGGTAGCCTATGTCCTTTCTCAGGGTCTAAAGATTGTGTGCTTTTCGCCCGCGTCTTCGCCCGCGTGGTGTTCTAGATTTCCCTCGGGAATATAATATATTTTTCCGGAATAACAGGTAGCCTATGTTTTTTCTCAGGGTCCAAAGATTGTCTGTGCCAAATTTCATTAAAATCGGTTGAGAGGTTTAGGCGGGAAAGCGTAACAGACAGACAGACAGAGTTACTTTCGCATTTATAATATTAGTATGGATAGATAAATAATAATGAACTGTATTATACTTATCACTTGTTACATTGTATGTATCGGATACATAATCAGACTATAATGTTCTTACTCCTGGCACACTGGCCTGCTCTCGGTGAGAGGCAGTGGGCCGTAATCTACCACGCGGACCCAGTGCGGGCTGGTGATGTCACAAGTCTTCGAAGTTTTGCTTCAAGGACATGACGGTTTCCTCACGATGTCCTTCACCGTTTTGAGAGCAGTGGTGATGTTAATATTTACACAAGGTCGTAGGTTCCAACCCCGTCAGGCGCTTTACGCCTGACGGGGTTGGAACCTACGACCTACAACTGGTAAGTTGCGGACAAATAATAAATGATTGATTGATGACACTAGGCCACCACTGCTCACGTATCTGCATGGGTGTCATAGGCATACTGGTGCAAGCTGGGGCGCTTGCCCCGCCCTGGCTCTGATCTATCATCATCATCATCAACCTTTTTATCATCCCACTGCTGGGCACAGGTCTCCTCTCATACAGAGAAGGATTGAGCGTAATCACCACGCTTGCTCAATGCGGGTTGGCGATTTCAGACTTAAAAGTCCAAGTTTCCTCAAGATGTTTTCCTTCACCTTGTAATCGGTCATTGATGTCCAAGATATGCTCAGAAAGATGCCTAACTGTACTTTGATCTATAAGGTGCCTAATTACCTAGAAAAGAAAAAAAATACCGGATAAGTTGATTGCTGTCCCACCCTGAGCCCAAGGCTGGCTACACCTATGCATATCTGATAAGTATAATAACCATACTGTAATAGTACAGACATACTCCTACTTTTCAAGAAATTCCTGCAGAATAATTTAAATAGATAATATGTATATTTCAGAGGGGTAATTCTCGCAATGTTTAAAATGTTCAGTCTGTTTGTAGTAAGAATATCTACTATTTGTCAAAAACGACCCCAACTTCCCTACTAATAACAATAAGTATCTTATATACGAATGTTTGTGAGTGTGGATAGATGGATATTGTAGGAAATAATACGATTATTAGATTTAAGAAATTCAGCCTCCGTGGCGTTCGATCCCCGCGCAGTGCAAATATTTGTATGCTTGAACATGATTTGCACTGGTCTGGTCGTGCCTCGGAAAGCACGCTAAGCCGTTGGTCCCGGCTGCTATACGTACATCTAATGGCAGTCGTTACGGGTTGTTGGAGTCCTCAAAAGTACATTGGTCTAACTGCAATGCTTCGATATCGCCTTCGGGTTGTGGAGGTCAGACGGCAGTCGCTTCACGGAAAATATCGAAGTTTAGCCAAAAATCGGCAGTTAGACTGCTAAAGCGGACCCCAGACTCCTAAGCAGAAAAAGCTTCGGATGTGACTGGGATTAACGCTGAGATGATGATGATGGTGATTATATTTAACAAATTAAACTTCGGTTAATTGCACGATAGAAAAAAGTGACTATAACAACGCCTTAACGATGTTTATATTCTTCCAATAGATATTTATTACTCTTTCACACAAAAACTACTGAACGGATTGCGATGAAATTTGGCACACAGGTGGTTTATTACTGGGATTAATATATAGGATACTTTTTATATCGATATTTCCACGGGATTGGAACTTATGCGGGTGAAACCGCATGCCGCAGTTAGTTTTAGATAAATTTTAGACATTTATTGTCGCTGACATTATATTACGCCTAGATTATGAACGTTTTAAATTACAAGGAATTGATCTTCAGATATTTCAACACTCCTGTCAACTCCTTAGCATGATTCTGGCGGCCCAGCAGTACGAGACGGTGTCCTCCTCGGCATCGTCTCCTTCGGTGGCAAGCAGTGTGGCGACCCTCGCTCTCCTGGAGTTTACAGCCGAGTGTCCGAGATCACAGAGTGGGTGGAAGACACCATCACGAATAACGAAGCTAACACCGTGCCAGAACTGAAGGCAAAGATACAAAAAGCAAGACAAAGGGAGAAAGAGTTGCAAAAGTTAGTATAAGAATGCATTACATATTGATTTAGAAATCTCCATTTATGGTATAAGTTGACCCCTTATTGAACTAAAAATGTACACTATGCGAGGTTGCTTTCGTCGGAGTACTCCATGGGTTCGGGGTAGGTGTCTAAAACCTTGCAGAAAATGTATGAACTCCTAATTACTAATCAAAGTATTAACGAGGACTTATTATCTTATTACTTACGGGGACTTATTTAATTTCATTTTATCTCTAACTTTTATATATAACTTGCAGTCGACACTGGCAAAATCCAACTTGACCACCTCCGTGGCGCAGCGGTCAACACGCCTGCCTGCGTCGTGGAGGCCCCGGGTTCGATCCCCTGCCAGGTCATGATGGAAAACGATCTTTTTCTGATTGGCCTGGGTCTTGGATCTTTATCTATATATGTATCTATTATAAATATAGTATCATTGAGTTAGTATCCCGTAACACAAGTCTCGAATTTACTTTGGGGCAAGATCAATCTGTTTGATTTGTCCGTAAAAAAAATATACAATATATAAAGAAAACCCTGTCCGACCCATAAGGATAATAAAGGTTAGGTAAACACTTGACCAAACATAATATTAAATTTTACATAATCATCATAGTAACAATACTAATGATTTTTGAAATAATCCTTTTTTCCCGGGAATTGATTCCAATTTCCCCGAAATTTGGTAATTTTTAAAAAAGTGACAACACCGGTATTATTATGAGCGAATAGCGACGTGACCACGTCACAGGTGCCGCGTGCCCTGCCCCCCACCGCCCGCTGGAAGGGTTGCTCACCGCACATGTATTAAGTTACCTCTTTTTGCGAAATAATATTTATTTTTTTAGGGTTTTTTTTTTTTTTAAGTTTAGCCTGTCTTTGTGGGCATTAATAGAATCATTTATCGATACCTAACAATACCTTCACGGATCGGACAGGGTTTTCTTTACATATTGTATAGGTACGGTGTAATTGCCAGAAAACCGCGTGCGATTAAAGCGCACACAGATTACGGAATATAGTTGAGTGTTTTAACGCTTGCGCGTTGTAATCGGTAATCTTCGGTAGGGAGTTGCGAGCTGAGGTTGCGAGCGATTAGCATTTATTTTATTCGACGATTCGACCTAAAAATCTGACTTGCCCCCAGGCCTGAGTTGTGAGTACACCCATGTGTGCTTTGTATTGGAAAAGTGAATTTGATGTATTGCCCCCTGAACATATCTGGCGTAGGTGCCTAACTGTTTTAAATAAAAAGGAAATTTCAGTAGAGCCCAATCTAATATCATATTTGTTACAGATTCAAGTCACGAGTAGAAGACAAGAAGAATAAAATCAAATCTTGGCTCCGTGAGACACTGAGGTCGCCAACGTTCATAGAACTGGCCAAGAAGAAATTAATGGAGGCTGGGTTTCACACAAGAAGAACAGATAATTATGATACGATAAATGCGAGTAATTTAGACGATAGAATGATAGATGAAATTAATTTAACAAATATGATACATGATAGGATAATAGAGGACGGTGATGGTACTGAATCTGATAAATTGTTGAGAACTTTGGCTTTGCATGAGGTCATGATAAATGATGAGAGCAAAGAAATGTTTTCTCAGCGAACTCAGTCAAACGAGAGTGACAGTATTGAGAGCTTTATAGCTTACATAAGTGCAGGTAGTAAATAAACATTGATAATTAACCGTTGGATTTTTATTTTTGGAAGTACTTAGAGACATTCTTAAAGACAGCGCCATCTGTGATTTTAGTTAAGATACTTTAAGGAAACTAGCTTACTCTTGTTGTTGAGTATGTTGTTTCTTGTTTTACTGATAATGTACAGCTCTATATTTATAAAAAGATTTTGACTAGTAAGTTAAAAAAAAATTAAAAAAATCTATTAGTGCATACTAGGCGACAGTGAGTTATTTTACAGTTTCAGTGTGAAATAAGTTTTTACTATTTGATAAGAGATGGCTCTTTAATCGTTAGTGTCGCTACCCGATGCTAGATGGCGTAAAAGGTAGCAGTGTTTTAGTGGAAATACAAAATAATTTCACAACCAAACTTCCAGCTTCGGATCATATAAAAAAATTGGCTGATGTTTGTTATTGAAGCTTTAATTGTGTGTAACTCTCTGAAAAAATCCGAAATATGTAGATTATTGTAATATGCTAGGGTAGATGTAGGTGTCTCTGTCTGTGCAATCAAATGAGACAAGCTCCACCTCTGTAAGGACACACATTATGCCCATAATAAACTAGTGAGCTCTATAATCAACGATTGCATCACTGATTACCAGGTGGAATCAGAGTCAAGCACTAGTTTATGACATAAAAAACTCTGGTATTGGCTCCAATAACCACCACTTCCTATAAAGAGGGACGTTAGCTAGCTCAACTTAAAAAAAAAAAAAACTATTTTTACTGATAAAGAACTTGTGTTTATCATTAGTTAATAAATTTTCTTTTAACTACAATATTCGAAAAATATTGAAATATTTCAAGACCCAAGAAGTCATGTTGTGCTGACCCCAAATGAATTGCAAGAGTAAGTATGTAAGTACTAAGCTACAAGTAACAACTGCTTGAATATAGTATTAACTTCAGGATACGGTATTAAGATGCGTTGGACATAATAATAAGAAGTAAGTAAGGATCATAAGTGACGTTCTGTAGTTTTTGCCTCTCCTATGAAATAAATTATTTTATAGCACTATTAATTGTGTCCTAAATCCGCTCTTCTCTGACGTCAGCTGTGGCGCGCCCGCAACTACTATAATCTATCGTAACCGCCCGGTAACCACTCTGCAACCATTTCTAAATGTATTTGGGAAAAAATATAACATGGTGTAAAAATGATTGGAATCGATTCAGTTGTTTATTCTGAACAAACTGTATGCAAGTTTCGAATAAAGAAAAAATTTCGTTGTATAAAATACTAATGTCACAGTGATTGTCCTAGAAATCCTCCAAAACGGCTGAATCGATTTTAATGATTTTTTTTATATTGTTTTTTTTGTATTAGGTAGGTACTACTATCTACTTATGCAGGTGAAGCAGCGGGGCGCAGCTAGTTATATTCATATTTTAAGCTATATAAAATATTTAAAGAAAACCCCGTCCGACCCAAAAGGATAATAAAGGTTAGGTATCTTCTTCTTCTTCAGGCTATAGATGTCCACTGCTGGACAAAGCCCCCAAAGGCTTTCCACGCTGACCGGTCCTGTGCTGCCCGCATCCATCGGCTTCCCGCGACCTTCACCAGGTCATCGGCATGATCAAATAAAATATGAAATCTTACATAATCTTCGTAGTAACAATATTAATGAATTTTGAAACAATCTTTTTTTTTCCCTGAATTCATTCCAACTTACCCAAAATTTCGTATTTTTTTATAAAGTGACACACCATTTTAGACAGTATGAGTGATGCCTAAGTTTGTTGGAGCCCTCAAGAAGTCCAACAATTGGTCAGCTGCAATACTTCGATGTCGCCTTCGGGTTGTGGAGGTCAGACGGCAGTCGCTTCACGGAAAATGTCGAAGTTTAGCCATATTAGCAGTTAGACTGGTGAAAGCGGACCTCAGACTCCAAAGCTGAAAAAGCTTCGGATGCGACTGGGATAAACGCTGAGATGATGATGATGATTATGAGTGATGCGACCACGTGCCGCGTGCCCTACCCCCCTTCACCCGCGTATGTATGCCTACCGCACATGTTAATTGTTACCTCGCTTTTTCGAAATATTATTTACTAGCTTTCCGCCCGCGGCTTCGCCCGTGTGGAGTTCGATTATATCGCGCTTTTTAGATTTCCCTCGGGAATATCAAATTTTTACGGGATAAAAGGTAGCCTATGTTCTTTCTCAGGGTCTAATGATTGTCTGTGCCAAATTTCATTAAAATCGGTTGAGAGGTTTAAGCGGAAAAGCGTAACAGACAGACAGACAGACAGACAGAGTTACTTTCGCATTTATAATATTAGTATGGATTTTTTAGGGAGGTTTTTTTAAGTTTAGCCCGGCTTTGTAGGAATTATTAGAATCAGTTAACGATACCTAACAATACCTTCACGGGCGGACAGGGTTTTCTTTATATATTGTATAGTTTTTGTATGTATTATGTAAATATTTTGTTTATAATAAGATAATAACTGTTATGAATAGAATGTTATCAAAATAAATATAAATTCAGTACTCAATTTGTGGTGGTCCTAGATCTGTGTCGTCTCAAGCTATGATGACCCTTTTATAGTTAATTTAATGATGCAATGACTACCTAATTCGAAGTGATTTCAAACTTGGATATGAATGCCGAGGTAATTTTAACTAATGATCCATTGTCAAATGCTAATTTACTGTACAATAATTACTTTATTTTAAATAGTAATAAAAAACGTATTTGCGGCGTTTGTGAACTTAACCGAACGATTAAAATGACTTAAGAGTTGCGTCACGGTGCTACCAGGATCGCAGAATTCCCGAGGAATATACGTAATGAAGTTCGACGAGCATCATAATGATTATAGACGTGGTAGGTGCAAACATGACCTACCTTTATGTATAAGAGATGTCCGGTATAAATAAACCCAAATAGAAAGACATTTATACAATGATATTTTTTGTTTATCCGAAACCTGGATATAAGTAATTCTAATTGTTCTGAATAAACAACTGAATCGATTCCAATAATTTTTGCACCGTGTTATATTGCTCCCAATACATTTAGAAATTGTTGTAGTGTGGATTCCGAGCGCACGCACAGAGATTTACGATAGGTCATAGTAATCACGCGTGCAACAGCTGACGCTAGATGTCAATCCACCGCGCTCGCCCGCCCGAACAGGGCTTTGACCATATTTTCGTTGGGACAGTTGGAACAACACTTAGTGGTTTTTCATTACATTTTTTTGATATTTTTTACATAGATTCTTTACTTTAAATATACTGGACATGTGTTTTGGGTTTCACAAAAACAAGAAATAATGTTGAATACGTATTAAGTAATTAAAATATGATTCTTCTAACGTAGTGTCTTTGTAGGTATAAGATGAAGGAGACATCGTGATTTTTTACGTGAACGGAACCCTTCGTGCGCGAGTCCGACTTGCACTTGGCCGTTTTTTTTTTTTATTTTCGGGCGGTGTCAGGTTGCTTTTTGATTAAAATATAATATTACACATTACTTTACAGAAGGCTTTCTAGAATTATATCATTACAACCAGTAATAAAAATCCTGGATTCACTTACATCTCATGATTCCATTAAATAGTTACTCGATAGGATAATAACAAAGTTGTAATGATAATTTTAGTGATTCATCATCAACCTTTTTATCGTCCCACTGCTGGGTACAGGTCTTCTCTCATACAGAGAAGGATTGAGCGTAATCACCACGCTTGCTCAATGCGGGTTGCCGATTTCGGACTTAAAGTTCAGGTTTCCTCAAGATGTTTTCCTTTACCTTTTAATCAGTCATTGGTGTCCAATATATACTTAAAAAGCTACATTGATACTTGCCTGACCTGGAATCGAACCCGCACACTCATACTTTAGACGCTGGTGTTTTAACCACTAAGCCACCACGACATTATTTTTGTGATTATTATTCCATAAATTAATGTTTATTAGGTACGGTTGCGAATCTAATTAAGATCAATATACAAGCTTAAGATCAATCTCTAGATCATTACGCCTGCAAAGTGAAAAAAAAAAGTGAATTTGGATTTCGTGATCTACCCTGACGGTTTCGCCTTAAGGAAGCAAAACTCTCAAATGTAACGCTTGGGCAGACGAGCTTCAGTCAACTGTGAAGCATCCAAATTATTTAGTGAAAATACCAATTAGATTATGTAAAAGTTTGACATAACCTTACACTGTCGATTAGGTAGGTACAGTCAGCGTTCATAAGTTGAATTCTTTTTACGTCTAAGCAAATCACCTCCCAGCCCATTAGACCGCCCATTGTGTCACCCTTTGTAAAATCTTCATATTTCTTCTTCTTCTTCAGCCTATAGAGGTCCACTGCTGGACAAAGGCCTCCCCCAAGGCTTTCCACGATGCCCGGTCTTGTGCTGCCCGCATCCATCGGATTCCGGCGACCTTCACCAGGTCATCGGTACACCATGTTGGGGGCCTCCCTACGCTGCGTCTTCCAGTACGTGGCCGCCACTCCAGAACCTTACTGCCCCATCGGCCATCGGTTCTACGAGCAATGTGCCCTGCCCACTGCCACTTGAGTTTAGCGACTCGCAGAGCTATGTCGGTGACTTTGGTTCTTCTGCGGATCTCCTCATTCCTGATTCGATCACGCAGAGAATCTCCGAGCATAGCTCATTCCATTGCCCTTATCCATCCTTCCATATTTATGTTTTTGTACCTAATCTACAATATGTAAAGAAAACCCTGTCCGATCCGTGAAGGTATTGTTAGGTATCAATAACTGATTCTACTAATGCCTACAAACCCGGGCTAAACTAAAAAAAATCCCCCTAAAAAAATTAATATTATTTCGCAAAAAGAGGTAACTTAAAACTTGTGCGGCAGGCCATCCAGGCGCGGGCGAAGAGGGGCAGGGCACGCGGCACGCGGTCGCATCGCTAGCTCAGAATTATACCGTCAAAAATAATGTTGTCACTTTTTAAAAATTACCAAATTTTGGGGAAGTTGGAATTAATTCGCGGGAAAAAAAGATTATTTCAAAATTCACTAGTATTGTTACTATGATGATTATGTAAAATTTCATGTTATTTGGTCATGTGTTTATCTAACCTTTACTATCCTTACGGGTCGGACAGGGTTTTCTTAACATATTGTATATGGTGATATTTTACTGATATTTTATTCCATAGGACCGATGCCCGATGGGGCCGACGGGTTCTCGAGTGGCGACCACGCTTCGGAATAGGGGTAATTGGGTAGGCCCCGACAAGATGGGCCGACGTCCTGGTGAAGGTCGCGGGAAACCGCTGGATGCGGGAGGCGCAGGACTGGTCGTCGTGGAGAACCTTGGGGGAGGCCTATGTCCAGCAGTGGACGTCTTTCGGCTGAAGTGATGATGATGATCCTATTCTATTACTCTAAGATTGTAAATGTTCTACATTTTGGTTCCATAATAGTTTTAGTTCGTTATTGATATTTAAGTATAAAAAATAAATAGTCTTCATAATTTATTTTTGTATTTAAGTTATAAGATTTATTCGTTAACGATGATTACGTTAAGTAACGTTTAAAAGTCAAAAATCTATTGTTAAGGAGTCACTAATCATTTGGTACTTTTCAGCATCGGCATACAGCTGAAAACACCTACACACATTCCAGTCATTTTAAAAACGTTCACCGTTTGATCTGTCTCAATATGTCCTAAATACTTGTAATTTCCATATATTTTGATAAGTTTTTGACATTTCTTGTCACCGAGATCAGACTACAACTAGATTGTGAATCTCTGCTTAAGCATTACTTAAAACTAGTTTCAACCAATCAAAAGGCTTCAAACGAGACTTAAGTAAAGCTTGAATTTTGAGTGACGTTCTGTAATATAGACCTTAGTCTTCTGTTATAAATATTTGCACATCGACACCCTAATTACATAACATTATTTTTTAAAAACAAATTACTAGCTTTCCGCCCGCAGCTTCGCCCGCGTGGAGTTCGGTTGTATCGCGCTTTTTAGATTTCCCTCGGGAGTATTATTTTTTCCGGGACAAAGGACCCTATTATTTAATCCGGACTTCTAACTTTACGTCTGCAAAATTTCAAAGCAATCGCTTCAGGAGTTACGGCGTGAAAGGGGAACAAACAAACAAACAAACTCATTTTCCGATTTACAATATCTGTAAGGATAAACTAGCTCTTGACCGCAATCCCGCCTGATAGTAAGCAGTAACGCAATCGTTGATGGTAAAGCGCACTAGTTTATTAAGAGCCTATTCACTCTAGCCTTGAAGACATTAAAATTGTAGTGTGACGGAAACACCGCCGCTGGCAAATTGTTCCAATCCCTCGATGAACGCGGAATAAAAGAGGAAGCGAAACGCTTCGTCCGGATCGTATTGGTGTTAACAACATAAGGGTGAAACTCGCCGTACGATCCTTACGTTGTTAACACCACTACGATCCCACGGTCGGTCCTTACCGGGCGGCGAGCTGCCCACTGCTCACCGCCCGCAGGTTCGCGCCTTTTTTTTTTAATAATTATAAACTAATGCTTAACTGCAATCCCGCCTAATGGTAAGCAGTGACGCAATCGTTGATGGTAAAGCGCACTAGTTTATTAAGCCTATTCACTTAAAAAACTAAGGATTAGGAAGGATGACGGCAGTTGAGCGAGGTGATGCAATGTTAAACCCAAGACCAACACGAGCAAACGAAGCTGCGCTAGAGGGAGATTGATCTGGAGACTCTCCACGACCAAACTCCCGACACAACAACATTTGGCGCATCGTACCCGCCACATATCGCAACACAACTGCTCAGACCCGTCCTCCGTACGGCTTCACCAGACATCATGCCGGAACACGACGAATTGCTTGGCGGCAAGACTTTGTCCGGTGGGTGGTAACTTCTGCCGGCAGCCGATGTTATGGCCTACCACCGAGAATACGGTGGCTGGGAGTTCGATGTTGTCTCCCGACCAGGGCGTCTCCTGCGGCGGCTAGTGGCGTGAGGGCGCTGGAAAAGACATAGGGAAAGAGAAAGGGACTTTGTTTTATACAACGTGTAACATAAAGGGTATATACATATCAAAGGCATGGCATCTTTACATGATATCAAACGATATTGGAAGGGTTTTTTAATCCTATCTCTTTATGTTAGGAAGTTATGAGGAAAAACACCGCCTGTGATAGGCTACTATCATACTAGTCGCACAGAGATATTGAAGACATCGGATTTTGGCAAGTAACGTGACGGGTAACGAGTAGTTATTAACGTATGTAGTGTGCTGCCACGTTTGTTATGATTTTATTTTAAGAAACACACGAAACCGAAAATTTGGTATATACCAATTTTTTGTGTATTTTATTTTGAGTTGAAACCTTTCCGATATCGTTTGATATCATCTCAAGATGCCATGACCTTGGTATGTGTATACCCTTTTTGTTACACGTTGTATATGTAGTGATATTATACCCTGTCCATTACGTTTATCGTCTTTTGACAGCTGTTTTAGAAGATCCCAGATTAACAAAAGTTCTAGTAAATGTTGTCGTTATACCACTTTATGTACGGACGACAACAGGCCAACCTATCCGAAACTGTCATAAAGTCCCAATCACCCTAGAGCCGTAATGCTTTACAGATATACATAGTTGAAAATCTAGTAAAGAAATCTGACAGATTGTAGTAGCTTGATGTGCTTCATCATCATCAACCTTTTTATTGTCCCACTGCTGGGCACAGGTGTTCTCTCATACAGAGAAGGATTGAGCGTAATCACCACGCTTTCTCAAGATGTTTTCCTTTACCTTGAAATCAGTCATTGTGTCCAAGATATGCTTAGAAAGTTCACATAACATTGTACACTTAGAAGTTACTTTGGTACTTGCCCGACCTGGAATCAAACCCGCATACTCATACTTTAGAGGCTGGTGTTTTAACCACTAGGGCACCACGACTTACTAGGCCACCACGACTTGCTTGATGCTTGATGAGCTTGATGTGCTTGGTGTAATATTTTGCAAAAAAAAAAAAATATGTATAAAGATATACAACGTGTAACAAAAAGGGTATATACATACCAAGGGCATGGCATCTTTAGATGATATCAAACGATATCGGAAAGGTTTCAACTCAAAATAAAATACTCAAAAACTTGGTACCAAATTTTCGGTTTCATGTGTTTCTTAAAATCAAATCATAAAAACGTGGCAGCACACTACATACCTACGTTAATAACTACTCGTTACCCGTCACATTACTTGCCAAAATCCGATAAATGCTTTCAATATCTCTGTGCGACTAGTATGATAGTAGCCTATCACAGGCGGTGTTTTTCCTCATAACTTCCTAACATAAAGAGATAGTATTAAAAAACTCTTCCAATATCGTTTGATATCATGTAAAGATGCCATGCCTTTGTTATGTATATACCCTTTATGTTACACGTTGTATATATTTTTTTTCCTTCAAACTGACACCAGTATGAAGAAAAATACATAAGTACAAAAAAATAGAATAAAAATCAAAATCTTTCCTAAAACTAAATAAATATTTACCTAAAATGTTTCAGACATTTCACGCACGTGCAGACGCAAAAATAAAAAAAAGAAACGCTAGGTACTGAAAAGTACACCTCTGCATAAAACCTAGTTTTTTTATTCCATTATATAAGAGTTTATATACAGCTCACTTACCAAATCAGTTGTTACACAACTTGCCATGATTCTGTAACAGATTCTTTTCATCTCTGAATCGATTTGTTAAACCTCGCGTTGCGAAAAATCGAGTCTTTGTAATTATTTTTAGTACATTAGTGAAGTTAACAGGAAAATCTTTGAAGTGGGATTTTTATAGAAATCTGTACGTTCTACATTTTTTTTATAAATCACAAACTAGGGCTTGACTGCAATCCCACCTGATGCTAAGCAGTGATGCAATCGTTGATGGTAAGGCGCGCTAGTTTATTAAACCTACTCACTCAAAGGAACTGAGTAAATAGGAAGGAAGACGGCAGTTGAGCGCGGTGATACAATGTTAAACCCAACAACACGGCCAACAATGCTGCGCCAGAGGGAGATTGATCAGGAGGCCCTCCACAACCAAACTCCCGACACAACAACATTTCGCGCATCGTACCCGGCACGTACATCGCAACACAACGCTCAGACCCGTCCTCCATACGGCTTCACCAGACATCATGCCGGAACACGACGAATCGCTTGGCGACATGACTTTGTCTGGTGGGTGGTAACTTATGCCGGCGGCCGATGTTGTGGCCTACCACCGAGAAAAGTAAAAACGAGAAAAGTATTATTTACTCCTGCTTATACAAAGGTACCATGTTTAAACAGCAAAATACTACTATAACTACTATTGCAATTTTAATTGCATGTTTTTGGGTAGGAAAGGATAAGGATGGAAGGGAAATACCAAGAAAACATATAATATTAAGAGCCCTATGGTAAAAATATTAAATATTTATTATAATTAATATTTATTATTATTTAAATATAAATTAAATATTCAATATCGACGCTTGAAAGGCAATCATATCTAAGCGACAAAAATTCGTTAATTGAGTTATTTACACCAAACGACGCAGAAAAATCTGGCGGTTCGAATGGTGTATATAACTCAATTTACGAATTTTTGTCGCTTAGATATGATTGCCTTTCAAGTGTCGATATGCAAAATACAAAATAAGTGCAGCCCGTATTTACGTTTTAACGGAATGCCGCTCGAAGTTGTTTCAGAATATCCAAAATATATAATAATATATACCTCGGACAAATGTTGCAATTAGGGAAAAACAACTTCGAGAAGGAGGCAAATAGAAGGATCCATCTAGGATGGGTGGCATTTGGTAAATTTCATCGGGTATTTTCGTCGCCCATACCCCAATTTTTGAAGACTAAAATCTTTAACCAGTGCGCCCTACCCGTCATGACTGACACAGCCGAGACGTGGACACTAACAGTCAGACTAGTCCATAAGTTTAAAGCCGCTCAGCGGGCTATGGAGCAGGCTATGTTGGGCGTCTCTCTGAAGGATCAGAAATGAAGTGATCCGACAGAGGACCAAAGTCACCGACATAGCTGAGAGAATTAGCATGCTGAAGTGGCAAATTGGCTGGTCACGTATGCCGCAGGACCGACAACCGTTGGGGTAAACGACTGGAGACCGCGTCTCGTCAAACGTAGCGTAGGACGCCCTTGGGCGAGATGGAGCGACGACATCAAAAAGGTGGCTGGTGGAGAACTGCTCAGGATCAAGCTTGTTGGCGTGCCATGGAAGAGGCCTATGTCAAACAGTGGACGAGTAGAGGCTGATAATGATGACGCAATACAATAACGTTTTAAGGATTCTGTGTCCAAAGGGTAAAACGGGCCCCATCACTAAAACTACTGACCTTATATCTACCTCCAGCACGCCAATTGCATAACACACTATCAGCAGCAATGCGTTTCATTTTGACAGTTATTGAACTGTCAAAATGCATTCATTGCGTTATTTACCTTCTTGAGCAGGAATATTTTCCAAACATATGGAGCAATGGATTAGCAATATGCTTCAAAATGATTCCAATTGATGGTCTGTTACGCGATTAAGGCTGTATTTCACGTGCTGAGCTAGACACTTACAATTTTCACAGAAGGTGCTATAATAAAATATAGAATAACATTAATATTTGCATGGGGCTCTCATACAATAAAACGTAAATAATCTATACTAATATACAGAGTGGTGCTGACAATACGACAATAAATGGAAACACAGACCATACTGGTTTATAGGAATAATCCTGAACCATAGAAAAAACCTAGCATCAAAAATAAAAAAAAAATGTAAATTTCAAACTAAATCGCATAATTGTAAACGGAATAAAACGACCTTTAAATTTAAAATATTGGTTCAATGACCTCCGATCAGCGGGCGACAGCGCGTTCCTGTATCGACTTGCTTTTTCGCGCCATTATTATTAAAGTTTAATACCGCTTGATGCGGCGGTCATCAACCTGTAAGCGCTCCCTTATCAACATGTACAGTCAAGACCAAAAGTCGAGTTACAATCTCACAAAACTATGGCCAAGCAATACTAGTTGTAGTTACGACCTTCTTCTATAATAAAGTTTGATACACACTCATACACTTTGACAACTTGCTGTCCGCTTATGATTGTTAGGTACTACTTACTAATTTCAACATTCACAGTAAGTGTTTAAATAGCCTAGCGGTTCTCGCCTTGATAGGCGTTCAAGGTGGTTCGAGTTCAAATCTAATAACTTACAAAATATTTTTGAAATGTTTATTGGTGAGTTATGAATGCTGACAACAAAAATATGTAAAAATACCGATCCGCAACTTAACGATGATACTTTATTTTAAGATTTTCTCTATTATTAGAGTCATTATAAAAAGATGACGGTAGATTTGAAACAAACTGAACAAAAAATATTCCACTACCTGCAATAACTATTATTAACTACAATAACTCAAATAATATTACTTAGCTGTTGTTGGTTGGTGAACATATAGTTTACGAGTTCGTGTTATTAGTTTTACTTTTTTAATCAATATGCAGGCATATGCAGCAATATATCTCAAATATCATAATATGAAACCGGCTTTTGTGTAAGTTGTTTTTATTATTATTTGGGTAAGACGCAAACCAATCGCTTGTTGTAAGTGTGTAATAAAATTGTTATTGTTTTAGAGAAATACTGTAAGCCAAAGTCAAGAGGTTGGAGGACAAAGGTGGCTTATGTGTCGAGATAAGTGGAACGAAACAACAATATTTACCGTTGAATAAACCTTTAAAACGTGCGAAGAAGGGAGGTTGCATTTGTGGTTTAAACATATACTGGCTAAACAAACAAAAAAAAAAAACAATTTATAACAATCACAGTGCAGAAGTGTCCAACAGAGTGTTTTAAATATATACCATTATATATCTTAATAACAGACTCTAAACCAACTCGTAAAGTAATTTAGCTAAGTGACAGTAATATGTTCGGTTGGCTTAATGGCTAACAGATGTCGCCTTTTGCAATTTCAATACAAATTACTTTTGGTAAATTATAAAAACAATAATTTCGGAATTCGATAAGAAATAAGTTCGTTTACTTTTGAACTAAGAAAGCGCTTGAAGATTATAATCTCATGCCTTCAAAGTCCGAAAAAAGGCACTGCAGGATGGCAGCACTAGCATGCTATACACGCAAAAAAATTGTAAATGTAATAAGCACTGTTTTGTGTTCTAAGTATACATTATTTTATGATTGTAATAATATTCAGGTTAAGCTTCAATCCTCTTTTCTTTAAGAAAATGAATAATTAAGCTATAACCTCTTTAATGATAAAATATAATACTATAACTTTCATATCTAAAAACCAAAAATGTTTTTTATACTTTTTTAACATAATAAGATCATAAGTTTGTTAAGAATTACTTTTATATAAAATATTACAATACCTACTGCCGTTTCAACGTTTGATTCATTTATTAGTAGTATATCTATACCGAATAATATATAACCTTATAATATATTGCATTATAATATGCTTATTGTTTTATTTTTTTATATTTTTTATTATATTACATCTATAGTAAACTAAAACATACAATAAAAACCTATTTTGGTATAAATATTGAGTAAATTTTCCTATTCGTTTAAATATTATTTGCAAACATTTTTACTTTAAAATACAAATCAGTTATCATAAATTATATGAAACAACAAAAAGATTTTCCATTACTAAGGATCGAACCCACAATCGCTCGCTTATGATAGACCATTGTTAAGTGCGGCCGCTAACTTAACTTCAAATGAAGTAACGAAATTTTGCATTAATTTAAAGAAAGACGAAGACTCCGATAAAAAAAATTATGCGTTAGTGTGCGTGGCCGGTTTAGCGCAGGCGACCGACGGTAGTCTTTAAGGTGGGAATGGACTTCTACAGCTGATTGTACATCATGTAGAAAATGTGAAAAATGAAAAATAATTTCCTGTGACTAAACTAATGGATATATTTATATAATTTTTTTTATGGGTAGACTGAGAATGTGTTGAGGTACACGATGTTTAATTTATTGTCGTATTGTCATTACCACTTTGTATAATACTAATATATAAAGCTGAAGAGTTTGTTGTCGCTTGAAATATTCACAAAATATTTATTTCTGCAATAACTTTAAAAATAAATAATAACATGTACTTAATAAATATTTCAGCTCTTTAAACTCTTTTCTTCTTTTTCTTTTTTCCTTTCTTTAGACATGATTTTAATAGACAATGTTATCTGAATATCAAAATACGACCGTCAATTTTCTTACCATTACCCCATAAAAGGTAAAACAGGGCCTGTAGCCAAAGTAACATCGCTTCGTAGCGAAGCGAAATCGAATACCAAACTAACCAATGGCGGGACCGATTGACCACGTGATTTTACGCGTCGCGTGGTCTATCGTTCCCGCCATTGGTTAGTTTGGTATTCGATTTCGCTTCGCTACGAAGCGATGTTACTTCAATTGGCTACAGGCCCTGGAATGATACGGAAAAATCCATTTAAACAACAAAGTAAATAGTAAGTGATTCATTCATTAACATAAGTACGAACTAAATCTAATTGACACAGTAACACTTCAACTTTGTTAGAAATGCAAATATTCAAGTAAATGGCGCCCTTTTGTGTTTATATACAGTAAGTACTCACTGCGCATGCGCGACGGGCAAGATACATGTGGCTGTTTAAAGGTTTATATTCCGTTACATTGAAAAATAAATGATCAACAATCTCTTACCACAGGATGCTAAAGATCGCGCGAAATGGAGAAGAATGTGTAGAAGAAGAATGAAGAAGAATGTGTGAATGTGAGTCGTCGTACGGCGAGTACGTTATTGACACCACTACGATCCGGATGAAGCGTTTCGCCTCCTCCTTTATACCGCGTACATCGCGGGACTAGAACAATTTGCCAGCAGCGGTGTTTCCGTCGGACTACAATTTGAGTGTCTTCAAGGCTAGAGTGAATAGGCTCTTAATAAACTAGTGCGCTTTACCATCAACGATTGCGTCACTGCTTATTATCAGGCGGGATTGCGGTCAAGCGCTAGTTTATAATTTATAAAAAAAAAAAGTGTGTGTGTCAGCTCCGACGCACGACTGGAGTTTACTCCTTAAGTACGAGAAAAAAAAAATAAAAAAAAATATTCTTTTTATTATTATAAAAATTATTGATAAAATAAATCATAAAAAATTAAAAAAATTATAAATGCATATTTATGAAAATTTTAACCAATTTTAAGAAAGTTGATAATAATTTTTTTTTTATAAACTTTTTTTTTAATTATTATATTTTTTTTTAAATACAACATAATCTTAATAAATAACAAAATATTATAGTTGTAAAAAGATAATGATGCCACTTTTTTAGATTAGAAAGTTGCGCACCAAAGGTGCGCACTAAAATAGTAACGCTTAAAATTCGTTACTCGTTAGTAGGTTTTACCCCTCGGATTTTTCTCATACCGGGCGCCTTATATATGAAAATCGATTCTTAAGGAGTAAACTCCAAAAAAAAAATGTTCAGGAAAGCGGACCCCGGGCTCCAAGCCTCCAACACGATAGCCACGGATGCAACCGGGATAAACGCTAAGATGATGATGATGATGACATCGAAAATTAAGTGAAAAAATCTGCCAAACAAGAGTCGTACTAGCGCACGAAGGGGCCGTACCATTAAATATACATAGACAAAAAATTCTGTTTTTAGTATTTGCTGTTATAGTGGCAATATAAGTACATTATCTGTTACAAAATTTCAACTATTTAGCTATCATGGTTTATAAGATTTAGCCTAGTGACAGAACCATAGACAGACAATGGAATCTTAGTATTGAATAGAGTACCCTTTGGGTACGAAACTCTAGAAATTCAATAAACATAATTCAACGACACGTGACATATAGCAACCTGCACTGGTGTCCGCGTAATGGATTACGGCGCAATTGCCTTCAAGAAGTGAGGTCTGCGTTCCTCTGCGCGCCGACCTCCCTACCGGCGTCAGCGTAGTTTGTTACGCTGACGACACGCTAGTTCTGGCACAGGGGAGGTCGCACCAGGCGGCGGCTGACGCAGCGACCCTCGGGGTTGCGACAATCGTCAACAGGATCCGGCAATTGGGACTCGAGGTGGCCCTGCAGAAGTCCGAGGCCATGTGCTTTTATGGTCCTCGGAACGCGCCACCGTCGGGTTCCCACATAACGGTAGGAGGGGTTCACATCGGCGTCGGGTCGACGATGAAGTACCTGGGACTCGTCCTCGACAGCCGGTGGAACTTCGAGGAGCACTTCCGACGTTTGGCACCCAGACTGGAACGGGCCGGGGCTGCCCTAAGGCGGCTCCTCCCCAATCTAGGGGGACCAAACGCCTCCTGCCGGAGGCTCTATGCGGGGGCCGTGCGGTCCATGGCCCTTTACGGGGCACCGGTGTGGGCGCGGTCGCTAAGGAAGCGACCAGCCCGGTGCCTGACCGCGTCCCAGAGGGTCATGGCCGTTCGGCTGATACGGGGATACCGTACGGTCTCCGCTGAGGCGGCGAGTCTTCTTGCCGGATTGCCGCCATGGGATCTGGAGGCCAAAGTCCTCGCCCACATGTGGGAGTGGCGAGAGGAGGCAAAACGCCGGGGCATAACTCCGTTGCCGCGAGATATTGCGGTACGGCGGAAAGAGCTCCGGCGGGATCTCATGGCAACATGGAGAGTGCGATTGTCGCAACCCAGTGCTGGGCACGCCACAATAGCGGCGGTAAGTCCCCTCTTTGAGGAGTGGCTAGAGAGGCGCCACGGCGCCCTCACCTTCCGCCTGGCGCAGGTCCTCACCGGACACGGTTGTTTCGGGAGGTTCCTGTTCCGTATAAGGCGGGAGGAAACGCCAGGGTGTCACCATTGTGTGGATCGCCCTGAGGACACGGTGGAGCATACGGTGGAGGTCTGCCCGGCTTGGGTAGAGCACCGCCGTGTCCTCGTAGTGGCGATCGGCGGTGATCTCTCGCGTCCGAACCTGGTCCAGGCCATGGTCCGGAGCGAGAGTGCATGGCAGGCCGTCACCTCCTTCTGCGAAGCAGTAATGCTGGCAAAGGAGGAGGCGGAGCGCGTGAGGCAACGGGAATTCCAGCGCCCTCACGCCACTAGCCACCGCAGGAGACGCCCTGGTCGGGAGATGACACCAAACTCCCAGCCACCGTAGGTGCGGGCCTGCGGGCGGTGAGCAATGGGCAGCTCGCCGCCCGGTAAGGACCAGGCCCGAGTCGACGGCGCGTCGTGTTTCACGCGCGCCTCAAAGAGATGTCAGCACATCGTGACGGGGTCCACGAAGACCGATGCCTCCTGGGTCAGGGTTGCGGGTTGGTTAAACAAGAAACCGTGGCCCTGGCCGTCCCACAGGCAAGTGAAGAAACACGGGTGAGTTTTAGTCAGTAAAAGTCTGACACGCCCTTCCGCTCCGCCCAGAGCGGAAGAAGTCATTTGATGATTTCCCATCCTAACAAAAAAAAAAATAGAGGTCTTCGTTCCTGCTTTGGGACCATTATAGGCTGATACACATATTATAAAGGCAGATATAGCGGATATACATACGTATTATATAGGCTGATATGTTTCTCTCATAGAATACAATAGAATACTCTATAATATGTACACCATATAGATTACAAAAATATAAATATAAAGATTTTGAGTGACACAATGGGTGGTCTTATCGCTAAGAGTGATCTTTTACAGACCACCTTTGGATGGAATACTAAGGGGAAGAAGAGAAAAAAATATCGAAGTTTAGCTATATCAGCAGTTAGACTGGTAAAAGCGGACCTCAGAGTCCAAAGCTGGAAAAGCTTCGGATGCGACTGGGATAAACGCTGATGATGATGATGACTGAGGGGACGAAGAGAGAAATAATGTAGGTAGTCTACAGTTTACTATTTACATAGTTAATATAATTAATATGTACGTTAAGTGTATGATACTAGTCTAATAAATAATACATCTAATTAATAAATACCATACAAAAGCAAATAAAAAATAATGACATATTTAAAAAGAGAGCAAATGCTTTTTCTTATAGGGCAATGGAGAGGGCTATTCTTGGATCACCCGTGACAAAATCAGATATGCCCTATATTCTGTCAGTATCCCTTGATCCCGCAGGAGAACTAAGGTATCTAAATAAGTTGCATCCGCAGCTTTCGCGTTGGAGCCCGGGGTCCGCTTTCCTACATATACGCCTCCATTTCGCATGATCTCTGGCAACCCGTGATGTGAGATAAGGTAACCGACATAGCTTGAAGAGTCATCATCTCAGCGTTTATCCCAGTCGCATCCGAAGCTTTTGGAGTCTGGGGTCCGCTTTACCAGTCTCACTGCTGATTTTGGCTAAACTTCGATATTTTCCGTGAAGCGAGTGTGGTCTGACCTCCACAACCCGAAGGCGATATTGAAGCATTGTAGTTAAACCAATTGTTGAACTTTTGAGGGCTACAACAACCCGTAAAGACTGCCATTAATGAAATGTTCGTATGGCAACCGGGATCAACGGCTTAACGTGCTTCCCGAGGCACGACCAGACCAGTGCCTCCCGAACCCGCGCCTCCTTGCGCAGCGGCCGCGTTCGCTACCGCCACGCCACGGAGGCTGTCACAGCCTACTTAAGTACCTGCTAGTATATTGCTCACAAAACATATGTCAGATGGGGCTGAAAGATTCTACAGTGGCGATCGCGTACTGGAAGATGTAGCGTTGGAATTTCTGCAACATTGCTGGCCGATGACCTTGTGTTATTGAAGGACGCTGCTGGAAGCAAGAAGTTCATAACCGTTCAAAGTCATGATTGAAGGAGCCTGTGTCCAGCCTTGAACTTCTCTCCAGGAACGATGATGCTTACGCTATGAGCCATGAGCTCGAAACTGTATGCGAGACAGAAGCGAAATAGATACTATTAGGAGTTAAGGAACATCCTAATTAAGGATGTATATCATCAGGTCATTTACATCCAATTTATTCTGTACTTTCGTTCCTAGATCAGCTGGCATACGTATGCAGACTTTCAACCAGGTCATTAGCAATTACATTAATTTAGTCTGTGTGACTACACACATACTAATTCTGGGTTGTGTGTTGAATGAAAGACGCAATAACATGAGTATGTATACGAACTTTGTGCCCTACCAGGGTACTTCCGCTGAGATGATGATGATGACGGAAATTTCATGGCTTAATGTCAATTTAAAGATTAGTAGAGAGTAACTTACGGAACTGAAACTTGGTCGCTCACAATAGGCCTCATACAAAGGCGTCACACAAAGGGTAGTGGAAAGAGCTATGCTCGGAGTTTCTCTGCGTGATCGAATCAGAAATGAGGAGATCGGCAGAAGAGCCAAAGTCACCGACATAGCTCTTCGAGTCGAAACATTGCTCGTAGAACCGATGGCCGATAGGGCAGTAAAGTTCTGGAATGGCGGCCACGTACTGGAAGACGTAGCGTGGGGAGGCCCCCAACAAGGTGGACCGATGACCTGGTGAAGGTCGCGGTAAACTGATGGATGCGGGCAGCACCGGGACCGGTCATCGTGGAAGGCCTTGGGGAGGCCTTTGTCCAGCAGTGGACATCTCTAGGCTGAAGAAAAAGACAAATATATTACGTTAAGAAGTTTGTGTTTCATGATTTGTGTCTCATCCCTTCGCCTGAACACATGCGAAGAGTAGCCAACCTGTCGGTGTTCTACAGGATTCATATTGGAGAGTGTGCATGGGAATTGCACGACTTAGTTTCCCCATCTATGTTCCAACATCGGACGACCCGTCGTACGGCGAGTACGTTATTGGCACCACTGCGATACGGACGAAGCGGAACAATTTACGACCGGCGGTGTTACCGTACTAAAATTCTCATAATAAACTCAAGCAAGTCAAGCACAAGTTTATCCATACTAATCTTATAAATGCGAAAGTAACTCTGTGTCTGTCTGTTACGCTTTCCCGCTTAAACCTCTCAACCGATTTTGATGAAATTTGGCACAGACAATCCATAAATAATAAATAAATAAACAAATAAATAAATATATACGGACAAATCACACAGATTTAGCTAGCCCCAAAGTAAGTTCGAGACTTGTGTTATGGGATACTAACTCAAAGATACTATATTTTATAATAGATACATATATAGATAAACATCCAAGACCCAGGCAAGTCAGGAAAAGATTGCTTTCCATCATGACCTGGCCGGAGATCGAACCCGGGGCCTCCACTTCGCAGGCAGGCGTGTTGACCGCTGCGCCACGGGGAACGACATCTATAGACATCTATAGACACTGAGAAAGGACATAGGCTACCTTTTATTGAAAAATTTGATATTCCCGAGGGAAATCTAAAAAACGCGATATAAACGAAGTCGCGGGCGGAAAGCTAGTAATTTATAAAAAAAATAACTCTTCTTTGTGGAACTTCTCGAGATGGTGGGTCGGAACGCGCAACACGAACGACATGCAGTTTGTCTTATGACGCTAATTATTTCCACTTTCACAATCAGTAAACAATGTTACTATTGGTGAGAGAGAGTGGGCCGCAATCCACCTCGTGGGCCCAGTACAAGGTCGTGGGTCAAATAGCCTCATAGGTTAGATGCCTCCGAATTTTTGTTTCCTCACGTTATTTTCCGTCACATTCTTTAAAATTCACCATTCTTGACAACCAGGTGTCAAAATCCACCAGTCTTGAAAACAGTGTCAATGAAATAATTGACACAAAATTGACCTGTCAGGATTGAACCTAGGCACAACTGCTCGCACTACATCAGCTAAGCTATATTTTTTCTTTAGACCAACACTCAACATTAGCAAGTTAAGTTAATTAATTGTGTGTGATCAGTATTACTTAATGTATTTCTTATGACGGAATTAATTAATACGTGACCGTATATGGCAGGAAAATAACATTTTCTCATAGCCTATTGATTAAGTCAGTGCTATATCGAAAGCGATAGTGGTAGATTTATAGGGGGGGACATGCAACTAAACAATAACGGCGAATTCTGTACGTGGATGGGTGAAGATTCATTACCACATTTGGCCTGATGCTGCAAAATGTCACCTGGCTAGTTTGGATTACGTGGAAAGGGCCAGGACCCAGATTTAACTCAAAACGGTCACAGGAGCAGAGTAGCCAGCATGTATGCATTTTGGTGAGTATGTGAGAGAATTACATGATTTAATTCCCCCATCTCCATTCCGCCATCGAATGACCCGTCGTACGGCGAGTTTCCACCCTTAGGTTGTTAACACCACTACGATCCGGACGAAGCGTTTCGCCTCCTCTTTTATACCGCGTAGGCGTACATCGAGGGACTGGAATAGTTTGCCAGCGGTAATGTTTTCGCAATTTAAGTGTCTTCAAGGCTAGAGTGAATAGGCTCTTAATAAACTAGCGCATCACTGCTTAGATCAGGCGGGATTGCGGCCAAAAACCTATCAAAACCCCCCCTTGCTTCGGAAAGCACGTTAAACCATTGGTCCTTTCAGTCATTTCAAATTTTTGACAGCCGTTGCGAATACAGGGCCATAAATTATTATCCAGGGTCAAACCTATCTGACTTCCACTAACTAGTTAAGTTGTGGAGATCAGCTTCATCAGTGGTATTCAGCTGTGTCCGGTTAGATTAGAAGCCGAACACAAATCCATCATCATCCATCCGCCATCATCATCATTTCAGCCGAAAGACGTCCACTGCTGGACAGAGGCCTCCTCCAAGGATCTCCACGACGACCGGTCCTGCGCCTTTCGCATCCAGCGGTTTCCCGCGACTTTCACCAGGTCATCGGTCCACCTTACGGCTTACCCACACTGCTTCTTTAGGTGAGTGGTCGCCGCTCAAGAACCCGTGGACGGTAACGGAACCCTAAGAAGGGGAGATTCTAAGCCCAGTTTGAATAAATAACTTTTGATTACTCTATCTGCCTAAGCTTTTCCCAACTGTAAAAGCCCAAAAGGCTATGCTTAGGGTTTCACTGCGTGATCAAATCAGAAATGAGGAGATCCGCAGAAGAACGAGAGTAACCGACACAAGTCCCCGAAGAATTGCAGCACTTAAGTGGCAGTGGACGGGGCATATTGTTTGTAGAGCCGATGGCCGATGGGACGGTAAAGTTCTGGAGTGGCGGCCATGTACCGGAAGATGCAGCGTAGGGAGGCTCTTAACAAGGTGGACTGATGACTTAGTGAAGGTCGCGGGAAGCCGATGGATGGGCAGCACAAGACCAGTCATCCTGGAAAGGCTTGAAGAAGGCCTTTGTCCAGCAGTGGACATCTATAGGCTGAAGAAGAAGAAGAAGTGTCCTCCTCCAACTCACATTCGTGGTAGATTGCTACCCACTTCCTCGTAAAAACACGAAATCTGTGTCAAAGCAGTGAAAAGATTTTGAGCTGATTGTGGTAAAATATTAACATTGCAGTACTTGCTGTAGAAGAATGAGGTCAGCTCCTTTTTAAGGCTGCATTTCAAAGAAAAACTTTACAAAACAATAGATAACCTACTAAGGCAAGTGAAAGAAATAAAATAAATAAAAAGGTTTTGTTTTTCTTTTTACTGGAAAAAACAATACTCTATAATTAATGATGCAATGGCATACCTCCTCCTCCTCCTCCTCTTCAGCCTATAGAGGTCCACTGCTAGACAAAGGCCTCCCCCAAGGCTTTCCACGCTGACCGGTCTTGCGCTGCCCGCATCCATCGGCTTCCCGCGACCTTCACCAAGTCATCGGTCCACCTTGTTGGGGGTCTCCCCAAGGGGTACTAAGAATCTTCCGAAGAGATCCGGCTACTATCACCAACGACGACCTTTGGCCCTGGCAATGGCATACAGTGAAATCTATTTAAGTAAGTACTATAGAATTGTGAGGAGGAGTGAGTAAAATTTAGCCATGTTCCATAGTAAATGAGGGATCCTTCTACTAGACGGGTGTCGTGTCAGCCACGGCCCGACCATCGATGTCGGGACGTTCTATACAGGCTAGCCGTGCAGGAAAATCTGCTTATGTGGTGCAATATCTATTGTATAAAAATCTGCTTATGTGGTGCAATATCAATATGTGGTGTAATATAATTGTCGACCTCCGTGGCGCAGCGGTCAACACGCCTGCCTGCGACGCGGAGGCCCCGGGTTCGATCCCCGGCCAGGTCATGATGGAAAAACGATCTTTTCCTGATTGACCTGGGTCTTGGATGTTTATCTATATATGTATTTATTATAAATATAGTATCGTTGAGTTAGTATCCCATAACACAAGTCTCGAACTTACTTTGGGGCTAGCTCAATCTGTGTGATTTGTCGGTATTAAAAAAAAAAAAAAAAAAAAATATATATAAGGTAGTTTGCATGTTGCCATATAGATGCTACATAGATGCTACCACAGTACTAAAATACTAGTATCCAGATCGCATTTAGACATGTAAAGATCTTTGAAGATGTTTGTCGACTTTTTTGGTGCAGCGGTCAACACGCCTGCCTGCGACGTGGAGGCTCCGGGTTCGATCTCCGGTCAGGTCATGATGGAAAACGATCTTTTCCTGATTGGCCTGAGTCCTGGATGTTTATCTATATGTATCTATTATAAATATAGTATCGTTGAGTTAGTATCCCATAACACAAGTCCCGAACTTACTTCGGGGCTAGCTTAATCTGTTTGATTTGTCCGTACATATTTATTTATTTAAAGATGTATTTTCCGATTTATAATAAAAATATCCACATTCGCGGCAGTTTTAAAGTAACACCTATACAACGTGTAACATAAAGGGTATATACATAACAAAGGCATGGCATCTTTACATGATATCAAACGATATTGGAAGGGTTTTTTAATCCTATCTCTTTATGTTAGGAAGTTATGAGGAAAAACACTGCCTGTGATAGGCTACTATCATACTAGTCGCACAGAGATATTGAAGACATTTATCGGATTTTGGCAAGTAACGTGACGGGTAACGAGTAGTTATTAACGTATGTAGTGTGCTGCCACGTTTGTTATGATTTTATTTTAAGAAACACATGAAACCGAAAATTTGGTACCAATTTTTTGAGTATTTTATTTTGAGTTGAAACCCTTCCGATATCGTTTGATATCATCTAAAGATGCCAAGCCCTTGGTATGTATATACCCTTTTTGTTACACGTTGTATAGGAGAAGGTTTTGGAGAGCCGCCTAAGGTGGTACGGTCATGTCATGCGACGACCATCGGACCACATGACAAGAAAAGTACATGAGATTGGTACCCAGCCCAGAAGACGCGGAAGACCCCGCCTTGCATCATCATCAATCTTTTATCATCCCACTGCTGGGAACAGGTCTCCTCTCATACAGAGAAGGATTGAGCGTAATCACCACGCTTGCTAAATGCGGGTTAGCGATTTCAGACTTATAAAATTCAGGTTTCCTCAAGATGTTTTCCTTCACCTTCAGTCATTGGTATCCAAGATATACTTAGAAAGTACATATAACTTTATAAAAGTTACATTGGTACTTGCCTGACCTGGAATCGAACCCGCACACTCATACTTGAGAGGCTGGTGTTTTAACCACTAGGCCACCACGACTTTACGCCTTACATGGATGTCCGTTATTGACAGGGACCTAAAAAGGACGCAATTAACATCTCAGACGACCCAGGACAGACCGTCTTGGCGAAGATTGACCAGAAGGGCCGAGCCCAAATAAATGGGATTAAGGCCAGGCAGAAGAAGAAGAAGTATTTTCCGATTTAGTAAGCGATAAAAAGCCTACAGTGTAACAAAGCCTGAGCACTGAGTCATAGTTCACATAGTTGTCCGTAATTACATATAAACAAATATTATATAAACAATCACTCAGTTATGATACCCTGGTATTGTTAAGATATTATATTATTTTCTTATAGTTACCTATTAAGATACAGTCTAGGGATTTAATAATTGATAGTAGCAGCTGGGTCGTGGTGGTTTAGTGGTTAAAACACCAGCCTCTCAAGTATGAGTCTTCGGGTTCGATTCCAGATCAGGCAAGTACCAATTTAGCTTTTCTAAGTTATATTTACTTTCTTAGTATATCTTGGACTCCAATGACTGATTAAAAGGTGAAGGAAAAACATCTTGAGGAAACCTGGACTTTAAGTCTGAAATCGCCAACCCGCATTGAGCAAGCGTGGTGATTATGCTCAATCTTTCTCCTTATGAGAAAACACCTGTGCCCAGGAGTGGGACGATTAAAAGGTTGATGATGATGAATTCTCGCACGGTCGGTTCCTAGATGGGTTACCTCTACATATCGAGGTCAGGTTAAGCTATGTCACGCGAGAAAGAGATGTCAGCACATCGTGACGGGATCCACGAAGACCAATGCCTCCTAGGTCAGGGTTGCGGGTTGGTTAAAAAAGAAACCGTGGTCCTGACGCTTGACGCACAAGCTAGTGAAGAAACACGGGTGGGTTTTAGTCAGTAAAAGACTGACACGCCATTCCGTTCAGCTCTGGGCGGAATACGGGAGAGGTCATTTGAGGATCCCATCTATAAAAAAATATATCTATTGGCCAACTGCAGCTGCATATTAGGCAGTATATCCTTTAAGATTTTACATTTTATTATCTTCATCAGTTTTCAGCAGACTTAGTTTTTATGGAGCTTACCCAAAGAAGAAATTGTTCTTCCAAAATAATTAATTCTAGGAAGTACCGAAATCTCTTAAAAACGTGTTTCACTGCTATGAAACAAATTTCGTTTATAAAACACAACAACATACAAAGAAATCACAGCAGTACCTTATCAGGCTATTAAATAACTTACAAATTATAATAAAAAAGACACCTCGCTCCTGCGTCTACGCACGTCTACGCTACTACTATCTGTACAGTGCACACAGACACAGTTTGACGTTACCACGAGACCACACACCAATGTGTGTCTGTATGTGTAGCCCTCTGTTGCAATCCCTTAAATAGGTCGAGCAGATACTAATAGAAAGAAGCAGGGCCGGCTTCCAAGATTTTTATCGATATTCATTGAGTTATGCGCATTTTGAACATCTCAATTTAGCTTTGCGTTCCTGGTTCAATGTCTCGTGAATGAAAGTTTATGTTACTACTACTTATGAGATAATGCTGTCGGGTTAATAATAATATTAAAAAACGGTTATTTCGGCCTACAATGGGACATAGACATACCTTACCTAACAGCATAAAAATTAAGTATCATCATCACCATCATCATTTCAGCCGAAAGACGTCCACTGCTAGACATAGGCCTCTCCCAATATTCTCCACGACGACCGGTTTTACGCTTCCCGCATCCAGCGGTTTCCCGCGATCTTCACCAGGTCGTCGGTCCACGCTGCGTCTTCTGGTGCGTGGTCGCCACTCGAGAACCCGTCTGCCCCATCGGGCATCGGTCCCAAGGGCAATGTGCCCGGCCAACTGCCACTTTAGTGTTTCAATTCTTCGGGATATGTCGGTTACTCTCGTTCTTCTGCGGATCTCCTCATTCCTGATTCGATAACGCAGTGAAACCCCAAGTATAGCAAAATTAATAAAAATATAAATAGAAATTATCATTGATGCTAGTGTACAATTTAACTTAAAAACTATGTTAAGTTGTATAAATAATCTTTTGCTTTACAAACAATTTTGTTCCACGTTTCTGATAAAGCGTTTTTTTACAGGGCAACGTATAAGTAGAAAAGATGTAGAAGTTTCAATGATAGATATTATTAATCAGAAGTTGTAATGGGGATATTAAATATATTAATCTATTTAAAATAAGATAGGTTTGCAGACATGTAGGTATATTTTAATTATAAATGGGCTATTTGTATATTTTTTTTACATTATACATGGATTATAAATGTCATTTTCTTAAAATAATTAAAACAAAAAAAAAATAACAGTCATTAAATAAAATCACCAAATAAATAAGCAAAACTGACAGCTCTGAACAGCAAAGTACGCAAGAAGTTAAATTTGCTTCATCTTTCTATCTACCTATCTATACAACGTGTAACAAAAAGGGTATAAACATACCAAGGGCATGGCATCTTTAGATGATACCAAACGATATCGGAAGGGTTTCAACTCAAAATAAAATACTCAAAAAATTAGTACCAAATTTTCGGTTTCGTGTGTTTCTTAAAATAAAATCATAACAAACGTGGCAGCACACTACATACGTTAATAACTAATCGTTACCCGTCACGTTACTTGCCAAAATACGATAAATGTCTTCAATATCTCTGTGCGACTAGTATGAACGCAGCCTATCACAGGCGGTGTTTTTCCTCATAACTTCCTAACATAAAGAGATAGGATTAAAAAACCCTTCCAATATCGTTTGATATCATGAAAAGATGCCATGCCTTTGTTATGTATATACCCTTTATGTTACACGTTGTATATATTCTATCTATATGTATAGCTATCACTTTACCGATAAGATTTTTACAGAATCAATTTTTTTTTAAATAATTATAAACTAATGCTTGTCTGCAATCCCGCCTGATGATAAGCAGTGATGCAATCGTTGATGGTAAAGCGCACTAGTTTATTAAGCCTATTCACTTAAAAAACTAAGGAATAGGAAGGATGACGGCAGTTAAGCTAGGTGATGCAATGTTAAACCCTAGAGCAACACGACCAAACAATGCTGCGCTAGAGGGAGATTGAACTGGAGACTCTCCACGATGAAACTCCCGACACAACAACATTTGGCGCATCGTACCCGCTACATATCGCAACACAACTGCTCAGACCCGTCCTCCGTACGGCTATCGGCTAAACTGTTTAAAGTGGACCCTTAATTTGGATACAGTTTTGTTGCCATCTCATGCACCTGTCTCTATCACTTTTGATAGATCCAAATCCGGCTCTGTTATAAAACTTAAAAAGATTGTTTGCATCTTTTCGTTACATTTTTAGGTCACATACCCGTGGCGTCTGTGTGCGTTTGATAACATTGTACGTAGAACACGGACGCAGCGAATTTCTTGAGTTAATTAGTCTAATGTTTATTTGTATCATCAAAACAGATTTTGTTGTTTTTGTTATGTTTTTTTTTTATAATCAAAGTATATAGTATAGATTTTGTTTGGTCTGATACTAGGAGCGCATGAGTGCGTAGAGTAGGAAAATCATGGGAAATGTCCCAAGCATTTACAGCACAATCGCAGAAAGTAAAAAGGATTGATGACAATTCAGCAATGGAATATATATATTCAGGCTCAAGGGTAGTATAAAAAATACAATATTATTTATTGAAAATTCGTTACAAAATAAAAACTTTTTTACAAAAAAACAACCGACTTCTAAAAACCACTACAAAGTGAAAAATAACTAATTTCGGAAGTCGGTGTCTTTGGTTTTTGTATAGGTATTAGTTTTTGACACCGACTTCCGAAATTAGTTATTTTTCACTTTGTAGTGGTTTTTAGAAGTCGGTTGTTTTTTGTAAAAAAGTTTTTATTTTACACTTTTTAGTTGTGAAAAGTAGGTACTATGTATTCAGTTACATCCGGTCAGACTGGAAGCTGACGCAAATATAGTTGGGAAATGACGTAATTTTGTTTACTTTAATTTTTACCAGTAATTTTGAAGAATTCTCTCGACTGCCTAAGGTCTTAATCATCAGATTTAGGTACTGCAGAACATTATTTTAACCCAATGGGTGCAAAGTTCTCATCAATATAAACAAATTAAAACCAAACACAAAGTAGGTACTGCAAACCGTTGAGGAGTTCCCGAAACTGGCCTTTGTCTTCATCATCAGAGCTCTTATGACAGTCACAACCCATCTAGATGTAAAGTTCTTATCAATACAAATTAATCAAGCCCAAACACAAGGTAGCTGCTGTGAATTGTTGAGGAGTTCCTTCGACTGTCTTCCGGGTCCATCATCAGATCTACTCCAGACCTTTATCAAATTGTAGTGCTTTAAATACTTAATGAAAATACTAAGAAATGCACTAATCGCCCCTACGATTTTTGAAAGTTCCCCTTGATTTCTCTGGTCTTCCATCATCAGATCCTGATGTCCTTATCATGGGACCACCTTGGGAATGTCTTCTTTCCAACAAAAAAAGAATGATCAAAATCGGTTCATAAACGACGAAGTTATGCGCGAAAAAACATAAAAAAAAAGCATATATACGGTCGAATTGAGTAACCTCCTCCTTTTTGAAGTCGGTTAATAAATTAATACCGATAATCTTATATGCTCATCATAATTCTAAATCTTACATGTGTTTGTCAAGGAACGAAATCCTGGCTTCGGGCGTAAAGAGCTCTAAAACAATTTGAAGTAATTAATAAATAAACAATATTGACAAAAATGTTTTTGAATAATAATGTACATAGATAGAATATTCTCTGTAGAAAATTGTTTAAATAGACATATAGTGTCTTATTAAGGAGCAAAAAATAGGTTGCTTTCACGTTTAGAGAGTAGAGTCCAGATCTTTCGTATACCAGGACCACATACATATGTATATTATATTATAGTAACAGCAATGTCATATTCGCTCTAGACTTAGTACCCAGATTTAATGACAATAAAGATCATTTGTTAAATGGTCTTTGGGCTAATAAGTAAAGATATCAGAGATGGAACACTCAGCACTATTCCTACCACTACAGCATAGAATAAAGAGGGAAGTAGGTTATCTGCGACCCAATCCGCGACTTAATTGCCTACTGTCTTAGGGTTGACGACTGCCCGCGCTTCGTCGGTTACGGTTGTCGCCCAAACCGCTAACAAATATTTATAGACTAAGAGCTTATGTTTAAATTATTTGCTTAGTATTTAGTTTACATATACTAGTCAGTTTTTTTTTTTGTAATTTTTATTTTTAGTTTTGTACACATAAAGAACCATATTTATTTTTATTTTTAATTAATACAAACATAACATCTATTGAATCATACATTTAATACAAAATTACAAATTAGCTACAGAAAAATACCTACTTTCTTACGACTATTACGAAACGCGTTGTTATTAAACTTTAATGTGTAATATATCCGTAACCTTGTAAATAACTTTTAGAAATATAATTTGAAAAATATAAGTCTTTTATTTGTTCATAAATAGACATACCAACATTGCAGTTTATGTGATCATTTTTTAAAATCTAATGTGCCGAAAAGCCGTGCCGCGCGAACCTCGTTCCGTGCTAGCCGCGACTAACGCAGTCATAGGCACTCTAATATTGTGTTTAGGTGTGCGTGCGGCGACGCATAGATACTATGGCGCACACATACAAGCCGCGCGCGGTCCGTTTGTATGAAGATAACGTACTTCCCTCTCTTTATTCTATGACTACAGTGCCGAAATTGAAGATGACGTGTAAAATATAAACCATTTTCATCCAGCTACCAGGCTGGCAGAAATGAACAGCAATAACATTGCTCCAAACCCTTACTACGACTTAACACATATAATAGCCCATCTGAATAGTACCAAGGTCGATGGAGACGGCGGGTCAGTGTGTTCAGTGTTGACCAACTAATTATCCGTCACATAAAAATATATTGTATGCTAATTCCACTGTCTGCATAGTTGAACTTTAATGACTTAGTTGGATTTTGTTTTAATTTAGATTTTTTAGTTGGCAGTGCATTGTTTACAATTAATTGTTAGCCAAAACTAAAGCAATATTACACATTACTATAAACTTCAAGCTGCACTCATCATCATCATCATTTCAGCTGAAAGACGTCCACCGCTGCTGGACATAGGCCTCCGCCAAGGTTCTCCACGACTACCGGTCCTGCGCCTCCCGTCTCCAGAGGTTTCCCGCGACCTTCAGCAGGTCGTCTGTCCACCTTGTCGGGGGCCTACCCACGCTGCGTCTTCCGCTGCGTGGTCACCACTCGAGAACCCGTCGGCCCCATCGGGCATCGGTCCTACGGGCATTGTGCCCAGCCCACTGCCACTTTAGTGTTGCAATTCTTCGGGCTATGTCGGTTACTCTAGTTCTTCTGCGGATCTCCTCATTCCTGATACACTAATATAGGTTTATAAAAAATACTAGAAATGACTCATTCTAATGCGGTCTCTTCATACAACAGCTAAAATACATAGGTGACCCTTGCGAATACTTACATTCGCACATTTCCTTGATTTTCAAACGTGAATTTTCGAAAAACCACTGAAATGTGAGTACTTTTTTTATATTTATCCGATGTAGAGGTCCAGAAAAGCTTTAAAATGATTTCTCATTTATGTATATTGATAAGGTATGAAGAAAGTTATAACGATCCGACAAAAAAGCCTTTGAGAAATAATACAATTGATGATACCAAATTCAAAGTCATACATATATAATTAGCCGTAAATATTCCACTGTTGGGACACAAGCCTCCTCTTGGTGAGAGGGAGTGGGCCGTTTAATCCAACACGCTGGCCCAGTACATGGTTTCCTTCACCGTTTTGAGAGCAGTGGTGATGAAATATTTACACAAAGTGAAGCGCCTGATGATCCTACGACCTACAACTTTTAAGTCGCGACTGATACCTACAGAGTAGGGTTGTAACGGAGCGTCGCCTCCGCTTCCGTTACTGCGGAAGTTCCGCAAGAAATCGTATCTTCGCTTCCGCCTCCGCCTCCGCACAATTTTTAGCGGAGTTATAACGGAGGTTTATTTACGTATTTATAAAATAAATAATGCGCAAGCTGCGACGCTCGACAACCGTCCGGCCGCGTTTGAGCGCGAAATGGTCAAGAAACAACTAGTGCGAGGCGGGAATGCGGCAAAGACAATTTGTTTCTCCTTCATTTTCAATACAAGAAGGTAATATTTTTTGACCAAGTATACTAATACTACTATTAATGTAAGTATTTAAAATAAAAAAATTGTTTTAATTAACCATAAATTTCAATTTTTTCTATAAGTACTTTCACCTTCGCCTCCGCCTCCGTTAACCTCCGCATCCGCGGAGGTGAGACTCGTCGCCTCCGCATCCGCCTCCGCCTCCGCAAACAAGCCTCCGTTACAACCCTACTACAGAGCGATATACCTATTGTAAACATTTTCATTTTGAATGTCTCGACTTGAAAAAAGACGATGATCCCTGAGTTTGTTTCGGCTTTTCTTCTCAGAGGTAGTCAGTTAGGAAATACCGGCCCCAGCTAGTTTAAAAAATATGACGTGTAAAAGTGATCGGTGATCCTTCTTGTATAATAAACGATTTCATTTCATTTCACCACTAGGCCACCACTGCTCTCAAAATCAAAAGTCTTCATCATCAATCATCATCTCAGCGTTAATCCCAGTCGCATCCGAAGCTCTTCAGCTTTGGAGTCTGGGGTCCGCTTTACCAGTCTAACTGCTGATTTTGGCTAAACTTCGATATTTTCCGTGAAGCGGCTGCCGTCTGACCTCCACAACCCGAAGGCGATATCGAAGCATTGCAGTTAGACCAATTGTTGGACTTTTGAGGGCTCCAACAACCCGTAACGACTCCCATTAGATGTTCGTACGGCAACCGGGATTAACGGCTTAACATGCTTTCCGAGGCACGACCAGATCAGTGCAAATATTCATGCTCATGCATACAAATATCTGCACTGCGCGGGGATCGAACCTGTGCCTCTTGGCTCAACGGCCGCAGCGTTGATTAACAGAATTTATTGAACCACAAAATTACAAAAGATAGTCTCCCAAAACGCCCACCCGTCCCAAAAAAAGAAAAGAATATTGAAAATGAAAAATATTATTACTTAAATAAAAGCCTCCGGGCATAAAGGGCGTGACAGCTTAGGCACATATTTATGCAGTTCTGGTTAATAAGCTAATATTTCTTTTAGTTTCAAACAAATATAATCAACATTTGCTTTAGTTGTCATGGTTATGGTAACCCAGTTCCCTCAACTTTAGTTGTCATGGTTATGGTAACCCAGTTCCCTCAACTTTAGTTGTCATGGTTATGGTAACCCAGTTCCCTCAATTATAGCTGTATGTACGACGATAAGCATTAGACGAACTAGTACAGATATAAAAATCGTTAGTAAATTATATATCAATAGAACAAATTTATTGTGTACACGCCATAAAATCGTGAATCGCCATTTACGGCTCTTAATTCCGATCAATCCAGAATAATCTACTGATTGTGGCATTGCTTGAGGAACAATAGTTTATCAATCGTGTTTTAAAATACATGTGAAAATCTCAACACCCTACCATACTCTTTTCAGGTTAAAAGTCTGATTACTAGACTTACCAAGAGATATTATGCCATTGCCAAGGGGTACCGTGTCTGGTCGGGAGACAACATCGAACTCCCGGCCACTGTAGGCAAAGGCTTGCGGGCTGTGAGGAGTGCACAGCTTGCCGTCCGGTAAGGAACAGGCCCGAGTCGACTTCGCGTTATGCTTCATGCGCGCCTCAAAGAGATGTCAGCACATCGTGACGGGGTCCACGAAGACCGATGCCTCCTAGGTCAGGGTTGTGGGTTGGTTAAAGAAGAAACCTTGGCCCTAGCGCACGGGCAAGTGAAGAAACACGGGTGGGTTTTAGTCAGTAAAAGTCCGACATGCCCTTCCGCTCCGCCCAGAGCGCGAGAGGTCCTTTGATGATTTCACCTCCAGAACAAAAAAGGGATGACCGTGTTACTAAGTAACTCGGTTTTGAAGACCAGGTAGGCTGTCGCTTCATAAATACTAATGGTATCATCCAGCAGCATACAGTCACTAGAAGCCAAACTAAATATAGTTGATAAGGCGTTTTTGCTGGTAAAGCGCGCTAGTTTGTTAAGACTATTCAATAAAAAAAAAACTGAGTGTATAGGAAGGAAGACGGCAGTTGAGCGAGATGATGCAATGTTAAACCCCACAACACGACCAATGCTGCGCCAGAGGGAGATTGATATGGAGACCCTCTACGACACAACAACATTTGGCGCATCGCAAAACAACTGCTCAGACTCGTCCTCCATGCGGCTTCACCAGACATCATGCCGGAACACGATGAATCGCTTGGCGGCAAGACTTTGCCTGGTGGGTGGTAACTTCTGCCGGCAGCCGTTGTTATGGCCTACCACCGAGGCTGGATGATGTCTATCTGCATATTAAGGATGAGAGAACATCGTATTTCGGAGGCCTTGCTTTGTTATCCTGACATAATAATTCGTGACATCATGTGATTTGCCTATCAAACTGTTTCATCAACCCACTGAATTAACTCAGCACACCCACATTCCTGCCTACACATTTATCTTCATTCAATGCTACCTAATGACATGAAGTTCATTCGTATTCAGTTCATTGTTTGCATGAAGTGTGTTTCTCTTTTCTTAAAAGAGGAGTGAGAAACCGTCTTCTAGAAGGTTAACGAATAGGTTAGAATGTCATCATTGTCATTTTCCACAGCCGTAACTGATCCACTGCTGTGAATATAACTCTAGACTCTCACATAGAGCCGATGGCTGATGGGGCAGAAAGTCTCATCAATGGCGACCACATACCGCCAAGCGCAGCGTCGGACATCCACCGACTGGATGGTCTGATGACCCGACCAAAATCGCAGTGAAGCGCTGGATGCAGGCCGCATCTAACCGTTCTTTTGGGAAAACCTAGGCCTATGTCCAGCAGTAGACTTCATGTGGCTGAGATGATGATGATGATGTGAATATTAGCCTCTTGAACATCATTCGTTTTACTCGTAATAGGTAAATTAAGCTATCAATTGTCTATTGAAAATATGTGCGCAAACCTACATAATTAGTTGTATAATTTAACCTTAGCTAGAAATCTTTCCCATTGCGTAATGTCAGACAACTGCTGAGAGGCATGAGGAACAGGGAGTAAAGTTCACTCAGCCTCTATTGAAAAGGGAGGATCCGCCGACCAGACGGGTGTTATGTCTGGCGGAAACTTGCCCAACGGTTGATGTTGGGAAGTTGTATGTATGCTAGTTGCACGGTAAACTCTGCTTGCGAGGTGTAGCATTGTTTTTTTTTAGTTTTTTATTCCATCACCATTTTGTTCCATATTCGTAAATAACAAATAACACGTTTGTATACTATAAAATGTACTAGTTGGCTACATGAACATGTACATGCAAATGTCTCCCTAATAAAATATATCTAATAATGTCAACAGGTTCGCCTTTTAACATACAGTATGTTAAATAACAGAGGGCGTTCCCTTAAACTCGTTAATATATATCATTAATAGATTAAAATAAAAATATCAGCATAGAAAAATAAGCATTAAAAAATCCGAATAAAAAAAAATTCTAATTGGAAATAAATTTGAAACCTCCTGTTTTAAATCAAAATAGTAGTCGTCATGTATAAATAAATTGCGACGTTGCCGTCTTTCATGTTCGCGTGTACAGTGTGTTTCTTTTACATGTCAATTTTAAATTTTTATTGAATATTTTCTTATTGGAAAAATTTTTAAAACATTTTGTTTTCGAATGGAAATATTTTTTTTAGCATGTATGTATGCTATACTATTTCGGGTTAACGGGAACGCCCTCTGTTAGTTAACATACTGTATATTATTTTAAAAACATGAAAATTATGTATATAAGCGCAAAGTTAATGACTTTATCACTTTAGACTGTTATTAAGTACACCACATAATAAATATATATTTTCAAACAATTTCACTGAAAGCTGTCAGACTAACTAAATGCTCCTTGGAGGCGAACTTGAAACTTGGGTAGAAATTATTTAATATTTCTCTACTTCACTATAATCACAATATGTGGTCCGCAAATATGTTTAAAAAAAAATTATAAGTCACATTGTAGTCACAATGAACACCATAACACAGTACCTACTTACATTTTCCATCGATCAGCAGCTTATGCATTGAAATAGATTTCTCAATATTATGCCAGTTTCACTTTCCATCCGGACAAGTCAGAACCTGTCCCCATAAGGTGATTCACAAACTTCTCTCTTTCTGACTTATTTGTTGATTCTACGTGATCTTGAACACTTCTCTGTCTCATTCATCTGTCTACACTTTAGTCTTTGAGTATATCGTCAGACTGTTCTCAATAATTCTCCCAGAAGCGGAACTGTCATCTAATTGGACGTAGGTTGGTGGACGGACGCACATTTAAAATTATAGCCAAAACTGGTATCTGATTTGTTAATATAAGTTACGTGAATGTGAAAATTATTCTTAAATACATATTAGAACCATATATATAATAACATGAGAACAATAAAAGCCAAATAACTTCAACTGAATATTTTTCAATACGATGTTTAAACAGTACCTATCTTAATGGCTCTTTGTGTAAAATGCACCATAAAAATCTATATATGAAATGAAATGAAATGAAATGAAATCGTTTATTAAGCAAGTAGGATCACTGATCACTTTTACACGTCATGTTTATTTTTTATTTTATTTTTTTAACTAGATGAAGCCGGCATTTCCTAACTGACTACCTCTGAGAAGAAATGGCCGAAACAAACTCAGGGATCATCGTCTTTTTTCAAGTCCAGACATTAAAAATGAAAATGTTTACAATAATTTACCTTATAATTACGCATATTGCTTAATAAAAATTCACAATGCTTAACAGAGCGAGCAGCTCAATCCCAAGCTTTTTTGTCTTCTAAATAATCTGTGATTTTATAATACCCCTTTTTGCAAAGTTTGGCCTTTATATGGTTCTTAAATCGTTTAATGGGTAAGTTTCGAACGTCCATGGGAAGCTTGTTGTAAAAGTGTATACATTGACCCATGAACGAGTTGCCTACTCTGTGGAGACGAGTGTGATGTAAAGCAAGATTGTGTTTGTTCCTGGTATTTACATTATGAATATCGCTTATCTTCTTAAAATTCGAGATATTTTTATGAACATACATAAGATTTTCAAATATATATTGTGAAGCTACAGTCAGAATGTTCACCTCTTTGAACTTTTCTCTAAGAGATTCTCTAGGACCAAGGTTATAAATGGCTCGAACAGCCCTCTTCTGTAAAACAAAGATGGTATTGATGTCCGCACAAGTTCCCCAGAGAAGAATCCCATAAGTCATAAGACTATGGAAATAACTAAAATAAACAATTCTGGCTGTATCCACATCAGTTATCTGTCTAATTTTCTTAACAGCAAAGGCGGCAGAACTGAGTCTACCCGACAGCTTCTCAATGTGAGGACCCCATTGTAACTTGGCGTCAATAGTTAATCCAAGAAAAACTGTCGACTCGACAGGGATCAACTCTACCCCATTCAGTTGAACATTGGTACTTAGCTGCCTGACATTTGGCGTAGAAAATTTAATGACTTTAGTTTTTTTTTCATTTAAAAGGAGGTTATTTACATTAAACCAATAGACAACTTTAGAGAGTGCATTGTTAACTTCGTCAAAGTTTGTTAGCTGACGCTTGACTTTAAAAATAAGAGAAGTGTCATCCGCGAACAATACTATGTTGTGATTATCCCTCACGTGATGAGGTAAGTCATTAACAAATTAATTACTAATATGATATTATTCTCAACTATCTGTATCATGTCTATTTAATATGGTAATATATTTTCCTGTCCTTGCACAAGGTTTGGGGCAGGTTAGCCCAACAAGCTTTTCTTTTAAAAAAATCCTCCTATTAATCATCAACACACGTATCCTCCCTTCCTTTTTAGGTTTCTTAAATCACCTCTCGGATCAAATCTTTAGGGTTAGTGCTAATTAATTAAAAATTTGCTTGGAAATGTTTTTATTACGTCGACAAAGTGCAAAAAATTTGAAAAAAATCATGTTAGCGGTAATTGTGATGAAATTTGAAGAAAAATTATCATGGCTTAGATGACTTTTATCAGTTCAGTTATAGTTCGCATTTGACCTGTTTTTTATACAATTCCTTCAATTTTTCCTTGAACGTCCTCTGCTTCTGCATCCATCATTCAAGACTTTGGTGTTTTAGCATCTCCAAGCTTGGGAATATTGTATTTGTTCCCATGATCCTCTGCACAGAATAACCAAAACCAGAAAAGGCTATCCAAAGTCCATTATTTAATACCTATAATGTCAGTCTCATAATATTAAGGTAGTGGGAAATACCACATCCCTACTACTGCGTAGCGTGGGTATGAGGTATGACACACTTTCGCTTCAAACGAATCATGTTGCTGTGTACTATCATAAAATTTGAATGTATACCTATAATGGTTGTATTGTGCAGACTTGAGAATTGAAATAGATTTTCGGAAGATTTTGGAGGTAGGCCTCGTATCAGGAATAAAAACCATCCCTACGGGTTTCCTTTAAAACTAGTAATTAAATGTTACAAGGAGTATTCTGACATTGTATGATAAAAAGCCCAAGTGGGTCGGTATTCAAAAAGAAGTTCCTGTAAAAAGGAATAATTAAAGTCAGATTTGAAGGAGTCAACTTGAATGATAATAGATGACTGAAAAAAATCAAAGAAACGAAGGAAATTCGTTTGGATGTTTTATATTGAAAAAAAGCAAGCTCATTAGTTAATTTAGATTATGAAGTTGATATATTTTAATTGAGAAATAATAATACCGATGCTATCATAATTAATTTAAAGCGATATATACTTGTCAAATTCTGCAGAACTTCAGAGTTAAGTCATTTAAGCTGGCATTTTGATTGAAGATACTCAGTTTGAGTTGTCAAATTATATGTTTCCTTAAAATTAATTCATTTCGAGACGTGTACTAATAATGAGTATTAAACTAACAAATCCATACAGAGAAGCTACTAAAGACCTTTATTAATTAACAATAATTTACCAAAAGATTGCCTTCATAGTAAATTGAAATGAAGATCAAATAATTTCCTGTAAGGGCATGTAACAACACTAAATATTTCATTTAATTGAATGCTATGATGGAGCGATAAATTGAGTAAAAACAATGACTGATTCATAATGTCGAACAATAGTTCCGATATTATTCAACAGTTCATTTATCGGTAAGTTAACTGTTGAGATGAAACCGCTTTCAACTTTTTTTATTATTATTGCGAGGCAAGTAAAATACCAGGCGATCAGAGCTCAGCAGTAGGTTGTTGATGATATTAGGACCGGCGAGGCGGCACAAAGCTCGGCGCGGCCTCAGCTCGCGAAAGTGAGAGTGGGCCGGTTGCGTAACGCTGTTCGACTCATGACGCCCTAGTACCCGGCGTGGTTACCTACATTCAAGTTCTTTTTGTCTAAAACTATTTCGATGTCTTACTTAATTTTTTAGTCTGTTTGAGTTTTTGTCTGAGTCGTTAGGTTTCGTTAGGCAGAATTTTCTTGTTATATATTCTTCGTAAGTAAACTGGAACAATTCTTTAGTTTCGACATTTCTTATCCGTTTTTTTCTTCTCTTGCATTTTTTCCTAGTTCCTAATAAAAAAAAAGTAAATCGTATTTACTGCATTTTTGTTTATGTACTCTGCTGTTTTATATCGCGATATTTCTTGCGTGACGAAGCTTAATATAGACGAGTATTGTTAACATTCCTTTCTAAATCCTTTCAATATTTGTGTCAAGTCCAAAAAAAGTAAGTTATGGTAAAACCCAAAAGGACCACTTTCTATAATTATTTCTGGCGATTACACAACTTGCTGAAGTGTGATGGTATCCGGTCAGGGACGAAGGCGAATCATCGAGGAACGAGACCTGTTAAGATCCGTATTCATTTAACTAGTTAATAATGAATCAATGGGGTTTTTGGGGAATGTGGATAAATAATGCACCCTGTTAAGGTGTACATTTCAGTAATTTATAGATATGTTTTGATATATGTAAGTAGATATGTATAAAAAGAAGATATTGCGGAAAATCTTTTCAATAAAATATGCGAAATAAAATAGATGCGAGATTTTTTTCCACAACGGACAGAGAAGACATACGTCCTCTTGAGCAAAAAGGTATTTTTATTCGCCACAAAAGGATTTTTTTTAAGTTTTTGTACATGTTTTTAGAAAACTAGACTGAGAATTGAAATATTAGGTATATGTTATATATTAAATATTTTTTGATGTTTGGTGATAATAAGAGAAATTAAATTGTTCATTCTCTACTTATGACATTGAAATCACCTGTACACGTTATATTTAAAAAAATGAAAAATAAGCTGGATTAATTCAGCGTGTAATATTTTGACAGAGATACAAAAAACATAAACCTTCACAGAAAACATAATTACTAATCTACTAATTATATATAACCTGAAAACCTTTTTTATAAAGTATACTCTTGTACTAAGAAACCATGATTTAAGAGAACTGTATCAAGTATACGCCATAGTTCACGTAGGTTTTGGATATGAACATGATAAACTCTACAGTACCTATATGTGAATAAAAAAAGAAAAATGAAAGAGGAACCGAGATGGAACGCAGTCGCTATGGAAGTATTTTGACACTCATTCTATTGCACCAGAACTTTCTAAGTTTTCATCAGGCAAACATATAATTATGCGAAAGATAAATACTTACTATCACGTCATCATGATCAGACAGCCAAAGACAAAAATTTGGAACACCTCCGTCATCTTTTCCAAATTCAACTCATGCCCTTGAGTCACAGACTTTCACAGAAGTAATATAATCTTCCTATGGAAGCTATATATAAAAATACTTTCCCACCAGTGTGACGTGACGTCGGTCATTCCTCTGTCATTTTCTAAAAAACAAAGACACTGGCAAAAATTATTATCACTGCATTATGCAGACAAATGACAAATACATATGTGTGTGTGAAATATATAAAGACGATAGTTATATGTAAAGTAATAGATCAAATCAATAATTTTGCATCTAACAAACTGCTGGAAAAAAAATTTATCAAAGTATACACGAGAAAGTAGGTAATGATTATTTTTATCAAATCATCATTTATTTCAAATAACACTGACTCATACACAATTAATACACACATAGTCACATTACACATACAACACTCAAATCAAAAATATCAATACATTCAATAATATTGCACATATTTTATGACCCGAGTGTAATTTTCACAAGGCTTCAGATCTATGACCCTGGAACAATATCAAATAGTTTTTTTTTTAGTAAGTATATTCATCATCATCATCACGGCGTTAATCCCAGTCGCATCCGTAGCTTTTCAGCTTTGGAGTCTGGGGTCCGCTTTACCAGTCTAACTGCTGATTTTTGGCTAAACTTCGACATTTTCCATGAAGCGACTGCCGTCTGACCTCCACAACCCGAAGGCGATATCAAAGCAATGCAGTTAGACCAATTTAGAGATCAATTGTTAGACTTTTGAGGGCTCCAACAACCCGTAACGACTGCCACTAGATGTTCGTTTGGCAACCGGGACCAACGGCTTAACGTGCTTTCCGAGGCACGACCAGACCAGTGTAAATATTCATATTCATGCATACAAATATTTGCACTGTGCGGGGATCGAACCCGCGCCTCCTTGCACAACGGCCGCGTTCGCTACCGCTACGCCACGGAGGCTGTCAGTAAGTATATTATTAAACGTATTCCTGATCAAAGCAAAGTATCACTATTCGAAGACCTACATAAATTTCAATAAACAAGCCTTAAAAACTTCTCTTTTCACAATGAAGAACATTGCTGGATACCACCTCTTCCTCGGACGTTGTCTCCTCGTTGCGGTACTTAGAACTTTACAAGCTACGGTTGACCTTTCCACGTCTTCTCTATTTTAGAAAGATTTCCCTGTAGTAATCGTGCGTAATAAACATGTTATTGGCAGCAGTGACATAACACTATTACAGTGTCCTCAATTTAAATAGACAGACCACAAAATGTCCCCTCTTCATACAAAAGAACGTATTTCGACACTTGGTCTTCCTTTTTCGAAAATTAAATTTTACGATAATTAGGACCATACAAGCTACGAAATCGCTTTAAAGCTTTTTGCGATTTCAGTGAGATTTTCCTGTTATCACCATGCTTAATAAACGTGATAGCAATCATAGTGACATAACACTAGTACGTCCCCAATTTCGATAGATAACCCCAAAAAGTTCGCACGTGTTCTTGGCAAAATTGTGGCGTCTCCCCTACAAAGGCCATTAATCAAGAATTGAAACCCCAAAAAGTTTCTGGTTCTCAAGCAAAAATATTTCCGTACTTCCTCGGTCGAAATCTCGCCTTGGCGGTCCTTAGATCCACATTAGCTACGGATGGTATTACCACCTCCTCTGGCGCTTCGTGATGGTGGGCACCATCGTCTGGTAAGGCACGGTGACTGGGTTACCGGCGCGGTTGCGTCACTGCAACCACTTTCTGCTGTCGCTCGCCTACTTATCCATTCACTGAGACGTTTGTGTAGCGAGTATTGGCCATTGTAAGATTATTGCTAGAAATTATTTTATTTGGTGACTTTCGGGATCGTAGACCTAGCGGCCACAGTCTTTTGACTGAAATGATGACTACGAATTTTATTTGTGCGAATATTTCCTTTATTCATCTAATCCAGGGTTTATTTTAAAATTGTTTATTTTTAGATAAACAATTTAAAAAATCAAAATAAAATACCATAAACTTTTCAGTTTATGGGTTTTTATTTTTAACATTTTTGGTTTTATATGGATAATGGTGTAATAAATGTCTAGTTTGTTTTCGCGTTCAAGCAGCAAGTCGGTTTCTTATACAGAATATTGACTCAGTTTCGTAAAAATGCAGTGTTTAAAAAAATGCAGAGACAATCAGATTTTAGATATCTCAATTAAGGAATTATAAAACTTAATAAATTAATGTTTTTCAGTCATCATATCCTCTATTTTACGTTTTTATCTATCATTATCATCATCAACCTTTTTTATCGTCCCACTGCTGGGTCTCCTCTCATACAGAAAAGTATTGAGCGTAATCACCACTAATCATAATTTTAATCTATAGCTGCGTTTATAGGGTACAACAGCGTGGGATAAGCAACCGCAAGACATTATGAGCCCAGCATCTATAACACAAGTTGTCTTGGCAACTTAGCAAGAGTGCTGGTGTCGCCACACTATTGTTTACATCCTTTTAACTGTATGTACTATATGTTTCAATGTACTGTAAAATTTGATGCAAATAAATTAAATTGTAAGTTACAGACCGTATATCCTTGTTGATTCTGTAAGCAAATGATACCAACTTGATCTTCTTCATAGCTATATCAAAGCACAAACTCTTCTATAAATTTTCAAGAAGTGTTCCACTTCCAATCGTACGCCAATCCACCACAAACGCATTACATTGCGCGGGCGCAGGGTTGCGTCACAGCTGTCGGGCCGCTCACCGCACCCCCCTCCAACCCTACCCTAGTGGAGGGGGGGCTGTTACTAGGGCTTTAGTATGCACTAGCTGTACCAAGGAAAATAACAGTTTTGGCGTGTTATAAAATAATGTGTAATGCCACTATCATGAATCAGTTATCCGCTTACTTGCGTTTCTTTATTGATAACAAGTCGCTAAAGAAATACAAATGATTTTAAGTTGTTGTAATGTTGAATGGTGTCTTTAAAAGCATTAGCACTTGTGGACGGCAATTTAGAGTCGAATAGAAAAGAGGTTATAGGGGTGACATTTTACCTACCCACCTTTTAGTTTTGTGACTATAATAAACTATAGCGTAGGAATAATTAGCACAATATTGTGGAGTTGTAGAAGTTAAGTCTTTGTCCCATAACTGGAATAAAGACTTCATCTATTCAAGATGGAAGATTAACTTTACCATCCGGCCGTCCCTTGGCACCCTCTCCAGCGACGCCCTAAGCCTAGGTTCGTGCCCCTGGCTGGAGGCCAAAATTAAATTAAATTCATTTAAGGCAACCACAGGATAGTTCGATTAAGTAGTCACGGCTTCTCAAGGTCACCTATGAGATGCCATAATAAAGAAAAATATGGTAGACGTTGTATTCTACCAAGCGAGTTCTTGGATCGAGTTCTTCACTTTGTTCTACGACAGGCCGATTTTATTCTCCGTTTTGCGAAAAATATATTACTAATTATGATATACGGAACTGAAACGTGGTCGCTCACAATGGGCCTCATACGAAGACTCAGAGTCGGACAAAGGGCGATGAAAGAGCTATGCTCGGAGTTTCTCTGCGTGATCGAATCAGAAATGTGGAGATCCGCAGAAGAACCAAAGACACCGACATAGCTCTTCGAGTTGGTAAATTTTAGTGGCAGTGGGCAGGGCACATTGCTCGTAGAACCGATGGCCGATAGGGCAGTAAGATTCTGGAGTAGCGGCCACGTATCGGAAGACGCAGCATAGGGAGGCCTCCAACAAGGTGGACCGATGACCTGGTGAAGGTCGCGGGAAGCCGATGGATGCGGGCAGCACAAGACCGGTCATCGTGGAAAGCCTGGATCTCTATAGGCTGAAGAGGAAGAAGAAGACATTACTAATATTAAGTTGCTTTTTTAAACATATATCCCAAAAATGAGGTATATAAGTAAAAATAATAAAATAAAGTCCTAAAATATTAGCTCCAAAAATGTTTGTATAGAAGATATAAGAGGTGTGTAGGTAAGTTTATATATTTATCTTCTTACAACTATCATTACAGCTTACTCCAATGCATTCATTAATCACATTCATTCATTATTGATAAATAAAAGTTATTTCTTTAAAACTAGCTCTCCGCCCGCGGCTTCGCCCGCGTGGAGTTCGGTTATATCGCGCTTTTTAGATTTCCCTCGGGAATATCAAATTGTTCCAGGATAAAAAGTACCCTATTATTTAATCCGGACTTCTAACTTTACGTCTGCAAAATTTCAAAGCAATCGATACAGTAGTTACGGCGTGAAAGCGGAACAAACAAACAAACACACTTTCCCATTTATAATATAAGTAAGGATAAGGTGTTTTACTACTGATTAAAAACACTGCCGCTATTTAATAAATTAATAATATACCTTTTAACATAAAACATTAAAAAAATAAATAAAAGTTAAGCTACCAGTATAGGAATTCCAGAACTTTGACTGGAACCGACTAGGAAAATCCTAAAAGTAAAGAAAATGAAAGGAAAAGTTTGAGAAAATCAATTAGAAATCTATTTACAAGTAAACAGTATGAAAAGAGGTGACTGGTCACCGTGTAAAGTACATGTAAATTAGTGCGAGTATAGGATGATGAAAGTTGCTTGACTGATGAAGTCAATTAGAAGGAGGAGAGTCAGCTGGACCAAGGAGTATGTGAAGGATACCCGTGGCAAGGCCCAAGGCAGATTAACTTGGGTAGGGCAGTTAAGTCGCAGATAAATTTAGATAGACAGACTGATAGACTTTGCTGATGCTTTGGTGGTGATAGGTACGACGGTAGAGGAGAACGAACAGCTGGATCAGCACCGCGGTGGCAGGCGGCTTCGCTGGCCATCCGACAGGCATGACGTGTAGCGTACTCCTGGCAGCAAGCTCAGGATCCCGAAGGCAGGTGGCTATGATAGCCGATCGATAGACATGACTTAAATGGTACTCACATATAGTATAGATACTGTCAATAGGCAAAGTTCTCTAAATGGCTGGCAGCATTGCCACGGTTATATGGCAACTCTGAAGTCATTGCCCTAAAAATAGGGCAGCCCTCTGGTTACGTGAAGAGTCGACCCATCATTTGGCGATATCTCGAAATAGAAAGTGTGCACTGGGACTCTTTAGCCCTAGTGTATCAACTTCAAAGATATGACGATGATGGAGTACTTATTTGCGGAGTTTGCGGTTTTCACCACCTACAGCAGCCGCTCCAGCATAGTTCAATTGTGTCGACGGGAGTGTTAGATATGTAGTACTAGCGGCCGCCGGCGACTTCGTTCGTTAGTTAGTTATGCTCCGCTCCTATTGGTCGCAGCGTGATCATATATAGCCTAAAGCCTTCCTGGATTAATGGGCTATCTAACGCAAAAAGAATTTTTCATATCGGGCCAGTAGTTCCCGAGATTAGCGCGTTCAAACAAACGAACAAACGAGCTCTTTCTTCAGCTTTATAGATTAGTATAGATTTAGAATAGAATACCTACTCTTAAATATGTACAATATTGTAGTAGGTGTATAAATAAGTTTCCGCCGGGTTTTGAACATACGGACGAGCATTGTCATCATCATCATCCCAGCGTTAATCCCAGTCGTCGTCGTCAACGGGAGCGGACGAGCATTGTCATGTAGGAGAATAATTTTGTCATATCTGCAGTAGTAATGGGCGCGTTTTTCCTCTTCCTTCTATCTTCCTCCAATGATGCTTCCAATTCCGTGACTTCGTACGATTTCGGTGTTCCACTACGTTCTTTGTCTTCACAGTTTCTAAACTTTTCAAACCACTCACGACAACTTCTCTCGCTTAAAGCAGCTTCACCATAAGCTTCTACAAGCAATTGGTGGGCCTTTTTTGTTGGGAAGGGAAATCATCAAATTACTTCTCCCGTTCTGGGCAGAGCGGAAGGGCGTGTCAGACTTTTACTGACTAATTATACCACCCGTGTTTCTTTACTTGCCTGTGCAACGGCCAGGGCCACGGTTTCTTGTTTAACCAACCCACAACCCTGACCCAGGAGGCATCGGTCTTCGTGGACCCCGTCACGATGTGCTGACATCTCTTTGAGGCGCGCGTGAAACACGACGCGCCGTCGACTCGGGCCTGGTCTCGAATTGGTGGGCCTCAGCTGCAGATTTCTTCAAATTAAAGAAGTAACAAAAGTTCCCGCAAATTATGCTTATTCGGCACAAAACTTGACACTTTTGCACAAAAATAAATACCTATGTGATACTGATACATACATAGTCACTAATATACTAAGTATTATGTTATTACCAGATGTCCAAACTTACGATATCACATTTTACATCTGACAATTTCAACGACACCTTTCAGTGAGGATACCTTTTATTAAACGCGGAAACTTATTTTTAAATTAAATTAAAAGTAAATCTATACTAATAAATAAAGCTGAAGAGTTTGTTTGTATGTTTGTTTGTTTGAACGCGCTAATCTCGGGAACTACTGGCCCGATTTGAAAAATTCTTTTTGCGTTGGATAGCCCATTAATCCAGGAAGGCTTTAGGCTATATAACATCACGTTGCGACCAATAGGAGCAGAGCATAACTAACTCTACGCGAACGAAGTCGCTGGCGGCCGTTAGTCACAGAATACAAATATAAAGATTTTAGAAAAGGTGACACAATGGGCAGTCTTATCGCTAAGAGTTATATATCAATACTAGATTCTTTAACTGTTTCCTGTGAAGGAGGTTTAATGACTCCGACTCTCCACTCAATGACTCGTCTGCTAACTGAATATTGTTTTAAATCAATAATTATATTGAATCAACGTTTTTCAGCCGAGACATTCCAAGTATTAGAAGAAACTGATTGTGTTAGTTAGGAGACAATGGCCTACTGACTAGTTTTTACTTTCTGCTGTGTTGCGCTTGCGCTGTGTGAACGGTAATGACATATGAAGACATATGTCACGTTTATCACGTTCGGGTTAGGTATAAATATGTATACAAAGTTTTTTTTTAAATGCGAAACCTTAATATAGTTTGTTCAGAATAAGCAACTGAATCGATTCCAATCAGTATTACACCATGTTATATTTTTTTATGAAAGTCGTGGTGGCCTAGTGGTTAAAACACCAGCCTCTCAAGTATGAGTGCGCGAGTTCGATTCCAGGTCAGGCAAGTACCAATGTAACTTTTCTAAAGTTATATGTACTTTCTAAGTATAGCTTAGACACCAATGACTGAAGGTGAAGGAAAACATCTTGAGGAAACCTGGACTTTTCAAGTCTGAAATCGCCAACCCGCATTGAGCAAGCGTGGTGATTACGCTCAATCCTTCTCTGTTGGGAGGAGACCTGTGCCCAGCAGTGGGACGATAAAAGGTTGATGATGATGCTGATATTTTTCCCAAATACATTCAGAGTGAGACCGCAGAGTGGTTACCGAGCGGTTACGATAGATCCCAGCTGACGCCAGAGGCCAACGCCCGCGCTAGATCTCCCGTACGGACCTTTGACCATATTTTTGTAGGGACAACCAAGTCGAATAGCATGCTCATAACTTGATGGTTTTTCATTAAATCTTTATGAAATTTTGTACCAAGATTCTTTACTTAAAAATACTGGACACGTGTTTCGGATTTCGCATAAATAATGTTGTAGGTATATTTTCATATTGACATTTTAAGACTAGTCATTTAAATTATGACAACTTTTTGTTTGTAAATAGATGTGTAAGTAAGATTATACACCTTACACACATCCACATTCATTTACATAACACACCATTAAATAATTTAAGCAAGATTTTTATACAATTTAAAAGTAGTATTTACTCACAATACTTAACTGTTAAAATAGTAGTGTCAGCGCAAGTACTATACAATATTATGTTATATACCTGTACCATAGGCATAGGGGAACGAGACTGCTTTTCCTTAACACAGGTTATTCTGTAACCTAGCTAGGGGAACAGTGCTTCACCCGCTCGATTGTAGACTATCTAACATATTTTGTAAGAAAATTTTTTTACCCATGTGTACCTACTACAGTCTGTCTCTTTGAGTAAATAAATTTATTATTATTATTAAAAGATCTGTTTACAAAAATAATCATTTCATTTCGAATGTCCTTCGGCTATCGTTGACCTTCAAAATGTGGCTGGAACAGACTGGTTACCGTTGGATGCATATGTTCCTCCGTGGACTAGGTATAACACATTACGTACATACAGAGTGGTGCTGACAATACGACAATAAATTAAACATCGTGTACCTCAACTCATTCTCAGTCTACCCATAAAAATCATATAAAGATGTCCATTAGTTTAGTCACAGGAAATTATTTTTCATATTTTCTACATGATGTACATGTTGATAAGGAAGCGCTTAAAGGTTAATGACCGCCGCATCCTGCGGTACCAAGCTTTAATAATAATGGCGCGAAAAAAGCAAGTCGATACAGGATCGCGCTGTCGCCGATTGGAGGTCAGTGAACCAATATTTTTAAAGGATGTTCTATTCCATTTGTAATTTTATGCGATTTAGTTTGTTAGAAATTTTCATTTTTTTTTATTTTTGATCTAGGTTTTTTTCTATGGTTTAGGATTATTCCTATGAACCAGCATTGTTCGTGTTTTCATTTATTGTCGTATTGTCAGCTCTGTATACATATAATCAGCCTGTAATGTTCCCTCAGCTGGGAAGCTTCCTCTTTCAGTTAGTAGGTAAGCTACCAACCCTGCCGTCTCCTGCTTGTTATGGAAGGAAGTGGAAAAAATATCTTTTTTCTTACTCCTCCGCTATTCTTTTCTGATTAATTTCGTTGCGGGACCCAAGACAGTTGAATCGTTTCTCCGGGACTCGTCGAGCTTCATTGCTCGGCGTTTTTCTGGCGGTCTCCACTGTTGATTCTGGCTTTCAGGAGTTGCAGTGGGTTGGGAACAGTGTGGCGGGTTTTGTCCCAAAAAAAAAAAAGCTACCAACCCGTATTGGATCCGACAAGCCGTCTTCCACAATCCATGGCTTGTCTCAAATTAGGCAGAAAAAAAGATGTGATAATATCACGGACAGATATTGCAGATTGTGTATAATAGGAGTAGTATGTGTTGTGAACACAGCTTAGAATAATATTGTTTAATCTATGGCAACCCGTGGGTCTATTGTCGTCCATGGTCGTCGATGGCTTGAGGAGATGTGTTCTCGTAATTCCAAATGGATCTTGTAAGTGTCTTTCTGATAATAAATATGTCTCACATCACGTCGTCTGTTTTAGTCTAAAGCAAAATACACAACAGTATGTTTAATTAAGTTGAAATACTGAGACATTTTTATTACTGTTTCCCACTATTGGGAAAAAGGCCATGACTTTCCACGCTTTCGATCATCATCATCATCTCAGCGTATAATCCCGGTCGCATCCGCGGCTTTCGCGTTGGAGCCTGGGGTGCGCTTTCGATACTGGGCTAAAATCCCAATGTTGGTTTTGTTTTGTCCAGTTTATCCTGCTATCTTTTACGGGGTTTGTCGTAACGTCTTTTAGGTATGTCAGGGCTCTACGTGGTGGTTATTTTGGCCAATAGCTCACTCGGCTTCCAGCAAACGTGGCCAGCCCAATTCCACTTTAGTATTGTGAATATTATTGTATGCTTAATAAATTATCTAAAATTTATTTATATATGCTGTACAGAAAGAAAGAAAATACAATTATTCATGATGCATAAAAATAATTGAAAATCAAAAAATAATGATAATTTTTTATCTGGTGCCACTTTTATATTTTTCTGGTTCTTTACTTAAACTTTATTATATGTTGCAAAAATACGAAATGAAATAAAAATAAAAATTTGATTCGAGTATCAAACTTTTTATAATAAATATCAAGCATAAAAAATATCATAAAACTCCCTTAAATTGTACCACAGCATTGGTACTAGTCATGGTGGCCTGGTGGTTAAAACACCAGCCTCTCAAGTATGAGTGTGCGGGTTCGATTCCTGATCAGGCAAGTACCAAAGTTACTTTTAAAGTTATCTGTAATTTTTAAGTATAAGTATTTGTGGAGAGGCGTGCGAAGAGGCTGATTGGCGACCCAGACTTAACTCGAAACGGTCTCCAAAGCCTGGAGCACAGGCGTAGAGTAGCCAGCCTTTCGGTCTTCTATAGGTTGCATACTGGTGAGTGTGCAAGGGAATTGCATGATTTAATTCCTCCATCTCCGTTCCACGAATGCACGGCGAGTTTCCACCCTTACGTTGTTGACACCACTGCGACCCGGACGAAGCGTTTCGCTTCCTCTTTTATACCGCGTACATCGAGGGACTGGAACAATTTGCCAGCGACGGTGTTTCCGTCACATTACAATTTCAGTGTCTTCAAGGCTAGAGTGAATAGGCTCTTAATAAACTAATGCGCTTTACCATCAATGATCGCATCACTGCTTACCATCAGGCGGGATTGCAGTCAAGCGCTAGTTTATAACTTTTAAAAAAGAAAAAAAAAATATCTTGGACACCAATGACTGAAGGTGAAGGAAAACATCTTGAGGAAACATGGACTTTACTTACGTCTGAAATCGGCAACTCGCATTGAGCAAGCGTGGTGATTACGCTCAATCCTTGTCTGTATGAGAGGAGCCCTGTGCCCAGCAGTGGGACGATAACAGGTTGATGAAGATTAGTACTGTGTATTTTTGTTTATAACATGTTAATCATATTTGTAATTGCGTTGTAGAGGTCACAATGGCAATCGCCTCGTCTAATAAACTGGTGGTCAGCTGGATCCGATTAGATTGGGAACTAACACCAACATACTTGGGAACAGTAGGGTAATTACGTAACACATTATCAGTAGCTATGGGTTTCATTTTGACAGTTCAACAACATTCATTGCGTTATTTACATTGCCGAGGTGACTTTTTTTTTCTAACATATGGACCAACTAGCTTTCTACCCGCGGCTTCGCTCGCGTGGAGTTCGGTTATATCGCGCTTTTTAGATTTCCCTCGGGAACATCAAATTTTACCGGGATAAAAGGTAGCCTATGTTCTTTCTCAGGGTCTAAAGATTGTCTCTGCCAAATTTCATCAAAATCGGTTGAGAGGTTAAAGCGGTAAAGCGTAACAGACAGACAGACAGACAGACAGACAGACAGACAGACCGACAGACAGACAGACAGAGTTACTTTCGCATTTATAATATTAGTATGGATGGACTACCAATATGCTTCAAAATTATACCCACTGATGGTTATAGTGTATTACGTAATTAGGGTGCTGGTTAGGCAGATAATGAACTGTCAGACACTGGGCATGAATCCGAACACCGAACTTCTACTAAATATTGGCTAAAGGCGGATAAATAAATAGATAAATACATACAGACAAATCACACAAATTGAGCTAGCCCCAAAGTAAGTTCGAAACTTGTGTTATGACAGTAACTCAACGATACTACGATATTTATAATAGATACATATATAGATAAACATCCAAAACCCAGGACAATCAGGAAAATATCGTTTTCTATCATGAGTTGGCCGGGGATCGAGCCCGGGGCCTCCACGTCGCAGGCAGGCGTGTTGTCCGCTGCGCCACGGAGGTTGATAATAGCATGCAGGATACAGAGAGTATAAGACAAGTGCTAATAGAGTAGAGTAGCAAGCCTTTCGGTCTTCTATAGGATGCATTCTGGTGAGTGTGCAAGGGAATTGCATGATTTAATTCCCCCATCTCCGTTCCACCAGCGGACGACCCGTCGTACGGCGACTTTCCACCCTCACGTTGTTAACACTACTACGATCCGGACGAAGCGTTTTGCTTCCTCTTTTATTCCGCGTACATCGAGGGACTGGAACGATTTGCCAGCGGTGGTGTTTCCGTAACACTACAATTTGAGTGTCTTCAAGGCTAGAGTGAATAGGCTCTTAATAAACTAGCTCGCTTTACCATCAATGATCGCATCACTGCTTACCATCAGACGGGATTGCGGTCAAGCGCTAGTTTATAAATAATAATAAAAAAATAGCAAGTGCGAATAGTAAGCCATGCTATAATATCTGTCTCAGTCTCAGTTATCTAACATGTAAAAAAAACATTTCTCACTCTCTTGATTCACTATAAATCAAAAAGTCTTTTATTCAAATTAGGCTGGGAATCAGCACTTTTTGAACATCAATATTACATAAGACAGTCCCCCAAAACGCCCACCCATCGACACTTCCTAGTGCTTTCGCTGGGAACAAGTGGCGGAACAAACACCACAGCAGCACCGTTGTCTGTTCATTAAAAAAAACACATGATTTTATACAAATAATACCCCATAACACTATATAATACTTCTCTGGTATCCAACGAAAATCCTTAGCTCTAAACCCCTATAACTATTGCGACCTTATGACGAACCAGTAGGGTAATTGGGTTGTATCCTAAAAAATAACTTAATGTCCATTATACAATATGTAAAGAAAACCCTGTCCGATCCGTGAAGGTATTGTTAGGTATCGTTAACTGATTCTAATAATGCCTACAAAGCCGGGCTAAACTTAAAAAAAAATCCCCCAAAAAAAATAAATATTATTTCGAAAAAGCGAGGTAACTTAATGCATGTGCGGTAGGCAACCCGATAGCCCCGCCTCGCTATTCGCTCCGTCACAAATGGTGTTGTCAGTTTTTTAAAAATTACTAAATTTCGGAGAAATTGGAATTAATACCCGAGAAAAAAAGATTATTTCAAAATTCATTATTATTGTTACTGTGATGATTATGTAGAATTTTATATTATATTTGGTCAAGTGTTTACATAACCTTTATTATCCTTATGGGTCGGACAGGGTTTTCTTTACATATTGTATAGATTTATAAAAAAATATTGAATAAGTACTTTTTTATTGCATTCAAATACTTAGGAAGATATATTGATTTGAAATGTCGCATGACGTCACGCCGATCGCGCATGGGGTGCTTTTAGTGAGGTAAAATCCCACACTTCCCGACCTCATTCATCAGGGGTCGGGTGCCTTTTGAAGGTTCCCACCGAAAACAAAAAAAAAAAAAATAACAAAAAAAAGGTTTGAACCCCGTAAGGCACTTTAATTTGTGTTAGAAACATGACTTTATTCAATTAACCCAAGTAAAACTACACCGGACCGTATGTCTGTAATGCGAGTAGCTCAATAACAATTGAGTAGCATCGTTATATTTTTGCGAATAAATATCAAATTCTGCACCGTTTACAAAATGTAAATATGTGCTAAAATCAGCAGCATTATGTACTAGTCAAGCAACACATGTGGTTGTGAATTAATATAATAATTTAAAAATAAGTAACAGCATAACAAAACATAACTTCGTGCTTGTATAGTACATTACGATATTAGTGCGTAATGATGGTTATAACATGCGAGGCGGAATTTCAGCCCGAGCCGAGGGCGAGGGTGTAATTGAGCCGAGCATGTTATAACCAATACGCACGTATATCGTACGACGTTTTTTAACACACTTGCGAGGAAACAGAAAAAAAAGTATTTTATATTTTGTTCATTTTAAATTAACTCAATCTGTGAATGCACACTGTTGCTTTCTCGCCATTAGTATTATTATTTGCCTTTTCAAATATGGAACAGCGCGCAGCGCGAGTCGTGCGGCGGCGATCAGTTCCATATTTACTTGAAATGGAAAATAATGCTGTTATGGAATTTGTATGGACTATAACTTAACTATTTGCTTTGATAACACACGCGTTTGTTATGGCCCGCTTTACATATTTAAAACCGGTGGAATTACATCAGCTTTACGAGCAAGGGTGTTAAAAATACTTTAAGAGTTAGGCAGAGATGTATTATCCGTGTGGTATAGAGCTTAGAATAGTACCCCCCCCCCCCCCCTCCTAAAGCAATAATATAATAATAATAATATTTATTTGACACAAAAAAACATGTTACATTTGTACAGATATATAGGCCACATTCAAATTTTCTTAATTTTTATTGAAGGCATCTGTGTCTGAACTAGATAAAGAAATATCTGTGTCTCAGATATCAGCGCTCTTCCTTAAGGTGATACATTAAAATACTAGCTTAATTAGACATATTCACAATAAATGACATATCATTACACAGAGATAGAAAAATTAAACTTAAAACAAACAAAAGTTGTGTGGAGTGTTAACCTCTAGGTGAGTAGTTGTGAGATAAAAGCCTTGGGCGAGGCCTTTGTCCAGCAGTGGACGTCTGTAGGCTGAAGAAGAAGAGATGTGGACGTAGTGTGTATACAAACATTTCGCCAGTTATATCATCCATACTAATATTATAAATGTGAAAGTAACTCTGTCTGTCTGTCTGTTACGCTTTCCGGCTTAAACCTCTCAACCGATTTTGATGAAATTTGGCACAAACAATCTTTGGACCCTGAGAAAGAACATAGGCTACCTTTTATCCCAGAAAAATATGACCTTGCCGAGGGAAATCTAAAAAGCGCGATATAACCGAACTCCACGCTGGCGAAGCCGCGGGCGGAAAGCTAGTCCATACTAATATCATAAATGCGAAAGTAACTCTGTCTGTCTGTCTGTCGGTCTGTCTGTCTGTCTGTCTGTTACGCTTTCCCGCTTAAACCTCTCAAGCGATTTTGATGAAATTTGGCACAGAAAATCTTTAGACCCCGAGAAAGAACATAGGCTACCTTTTCTCCCGAAAAAATTTGGTGTTCCCGAGGGAAATCTAAAAAGCGCGATATAACCGAACTCCACGCGGGCGAAGCCGCGGGCGGAAAGCTAGTAATATTATAAATGCGAAAGTAACTCTGTCTGTCTGTCTGTTACGCTTTCCCGCTTAACCCTAGAAAGATAACGTTATTTTTTTGTACTGAAAAGATAAACATGCGCCTCAGAGGCGCACCGTTTTAATAGCCGATTTTTTTGATGAATGTCAATTATTTTTGTTTCATTTACGACTGTAAATTGTTGAATCATTAATAAGTAAATAAAATACATATGTATTATCATTATTTTTTATTTAAAATATTATAATTTGTAGGATTTTATAAACCATTAACAAAAATTAGAAGTCTTATGTACTTAGACAGAAATTTTAAAAAATAAGCAGCTTTTATAGTGTTTTTTCATATTAACTATTTAATTATAATATAATCAGTCTCAAATTTAAAGAAATACTGATAAAAACAATAGATAAAGACAATTGTTGCAAACATCTTTTTTATGTTCTCCGCACAATGTCTTTTTACATTTTATGCACGTTATTTTGAATATTTTTTTCTTTTTTTTAGTAAATAAGCAACAATATCGTCGAATTTCAGTTATTGGTTCCTCATCGGCTTCTTCAGACATCTTTCTAATACTTTGTGGGGGGATATTCAATACTTTCTCTCAAGCGTCTTGATAAAGTAAGAATTTCCAATCTAGTTTTCAAATACGGTGCAAAAATATTTCGAGACATGCAACTAGGCACTATTTGAATGAACTATATTAATTGCAGACGTTTTTCTGGTATTTTGTGCTTTAGCAGTAGACCAAACATGCCTATTCATGCCCCTGATCACATCATTGGGCGGAATTACTATGCGTTGGTCATGTCCAGTATTTTCAGTGACATTCTGCGACGAAGTATCCTTCAAATTTTCATAGATCATCACTCCTTCTTGACCATCAACATTAGTCATTGACATGATCCTCGATCTCGCTGTCACTGCCCTCATCAGCGCCTTCATCTTCTTCAATCAATAAAGAAACAATTTCTCATTCATCCAACACTCTTCTGCTGGACACGGTGTTAAAACACACCTAAAAAAAATTGATGACAATAAGTATTCACTAATAAAAAAAGCAACCTTTATTACTTCCCATACATTAGTAAAAATAACAAAAACAAATTCACTGTGAAAGTGGCAAAAGTTACACAAAAGATAAACATGCGCCTCCCGAGCGCAACACATCGCTCTAACAGCAAAACTATGGTACTTACCGAACAGAAGCAGCCGTCTCTTGGAAGTGTTGACCAACGACTGGATTGGCTAGGAAACACAAGCTTGTACACGCGTCGGTAACAAAATTGCGGCGAAATATGTATTTTGAGGGCGCCTCTGAGGCGCACGTTATCTTTCTAGGGTTAAACCTCTCGGCCGATTTTAATGAAATTTGGCACAGACAATCTTTAGACCCTGAGAAAGAACATAGGATACCTTTTATTGAAAAAAAAATGATATTCCCGAGGGAAATCTAAAAAGCGCGATATAACCGAAATCCACGCGTGCGAAGCCGCGGGCGGAAAGCTAATAAGTAATAAATTAAATGAAATTTTTATTTGTTGGTCGCGTAGTATAAGCTAACATTCAAAATAATACATATGTATATACATCGAGGGACTGGAACAATTTGTCAGCGGCGGTGTTTGTGTCGGACTACAATTTGAGTGTCTTCAACGCTGGAGTGAATAGGCTCTTAATAAACTAGTGCGCTTTACCATCAACGATTGCGTCACCGCTTACCATCAGGCGGGATTGTGGTCAAGCGCTAGCTTATGTACATGTGCAGCAAAGATATAAAAGCTAAGTATAAGTAGGTACATGTCCGTATGTGATTTTTTACAACTGATAGTATATTTTTTTTTTCTAGGGAATTTCGAAATTCCTTTATCAATTAAAAACAGATTCTCGTGAATCGTTTCACAAGTGGCTTTAGACACGTGATGAGGATTGCAGCAGATCGCAGCTATCGGCACGAACAGCGATAGGTATCTACGAAATCGATTCATATCGTCGAGATGTGACAATCGCTGGAACGTGGTCAATCGATTGTTGGGTGATTTTGACCCGAGATTGGAAGAGAAGAGGCGTGTAAGATAGAACTGAAGTTTCAAATTTGGAAAGACCATTTTTTTTTAGACCAATGGGAACTCTGATTCAGGCGTCAAAGTTGTCTTTATGACTTTTTAATACAATTTTCCAACCTATTTTTTATTTTGGTGTGGATGGGAAATCATCAAATGACTTCTCCCGCTGTAGCCGGAGCGGTCAAACTTTTACTAACTAAAATTCACCCGTGTTCCTTCACATGCCTGTGCGCCAGGGTCACAGTTTGTTTTTTGACCAACCCGCAACCCTGACCCAGACGTCGGTCTTAGTGGACCCCTTACGATTTGCTGACATCCCTTTGAGGCGCGCGTGAAACACAATGCGCCGTCGATCTGGGCCTGGTCTTTACCGGGCGGAGAGCTGCCCACTGCCCCTACGGTGGCCGGGACTCCGATGTTGTCTTCGAACCGGGGCAGCCCTCCACCGTATGCTCCACCGTGTCCTCAGTGATTGTTTAACACTACATTCCGACACTACTCTAGAATAATTTCTTTGGACACGTGTTTATGACATATATCTCACGTAAGGGTAAAGAAGTTTACTATTAAATTTGTAGAAAAAAAAAAGAAAAATAAATAAATCGTTCGCATCATTGTCAACAGAAAAAGTGCCCATGAAACTGACGTATATTTTGTATTACTACAAGACTATTTATTTAGTATCTTTGCTGATAATCTATACTAATATTATAAATGCGAAAGTAACTCTGTCTGTCTGTCTGTCTGTCTATCTGTCTGTCTGTCTGTCTGTCTGTCTGTCTGTCTGTCTGTCTGTCTGTTACGCTTTCCCGCTTAAACCTCTCAACCGATTTTGATGAAATTTGGCACAGACAATCTATAGACCCTGAGAAAGAACATAGGCTACCTTTTATCCCGGAAAAAATTGATGTTCCCGAGGGAAATCTAAAAAGCGCGATATAACCGAACTCCACGCGTGCGAAGACGCGGACGGAAAGCACACAATCTTTAGACCCTAAGAAAGGACATAGGCTACCTTTTATTCCCGAAAAAATTGATGTTCCCGAGGGAAATCTAAAAAGCGCGATATAACCGAAATTTACGCGGGCGAAGCCGCGGGCGGAAAGCTAGTACTTAATATTATCCAAACCGTGAATAGAAATTGGGGAACAACTGCAAAAACAAAACGGAAAGTTACAAAAAAAATAACCTTTTTGACCACAGCTGGCCAATAATTTCAAATAAATTTTCCTCAACATCAAAGTTTAAAAAACCTACCAGTCGAAGGTTTTGTTAAAATAGGTACACCGCGTGGGCTATGGAAACTTGTTTCAAAACATCAAGAATTACGGAAAAGTTCAAAGTTTGTGTAAACAAAATTAACCTAAAAATATTACCCTTCAGCAACCCTATAGACAATAGAAAAATAATTTGCAAGACGAAAGTTGTCGGAACGACATGAAAAGTAAAAATATAACAAAAAAAAAATGTTAAAAAAACCAGTAAGTAAGTATACCATTTTGATAAATATGTATAAAATGATTTACGTATATTAAAAAAAAAAAACTCAAGACAATATTGTACGGCAGTAGTAACTTCTTGTTCTAATCTAAGAAGAAACTATTACCTAACTGCTAACCTTATTTAACATGATTATTATCTACCCACTAATAAAATTATCTTAAAAGTTCAGCTGTATACTATTGGTGTAGGTATCTTTAAGTGCCGCAACTAACTAAAACTAAATTATCTTAATTAAGTGAGTCATGGTAATTACTTATACGATGCATTGGTTTAAACATTTTGTGGTACGAGCTTAGATAAATCTCGGTTAAACCTTAAAAAGATATTTCATAGGTAAAGTTCCAAAAAAAAAAAACTAAACACACTCTGTAAAAAAATACAGAATTAATTTTATTTCATTCAATCAAAAAGTAGCCTTCTTATTATCAATTAACATATTACTTGCTACCAAAGACTAAAAATATAGTCTAAAAATAAAATATTAGCACACAAAATCAATAGGGTAAACCCCCAAATAATCAGGCTGCCGCGCAAACTTTTACTCGCGAACTTTCAGCGGCAACTTCAGCGCTTCCTTCCGGGCAACCTTGCGTGCATTGCGCGGGCGGCGCGGCGCCGCAGTTAGCGCCCGAACGCCGACGCGCCTGCACGCGCGCCACTACCGCTCCGCACCTACACGTGATCAACGCGAACCCAACACGCAAAGGATTTAACTTGACGGTGCATGTGCTTTAGTGACGGCTTCTCAGTGCTTTGAAGTGGAGCCACGGGCTACCGGCGCCGCTGGGCCCGTGATAGGCCCGGGCGGCGGTATGGAGTCCCCGCAGATGTACGACCAGGCCGCAGCGCCACCACCACCTCCACAGCCAGACCTCAAGAAGGCAGTAGAAGATAAGCGACAGACTTTCCCGCCTCCGGACCTAGACGAGCTCAATGGACAGGAAATTAGCTTGGATTTACAACACCTTATTGAGGATCAGTTCCGAAGTGAGGAGAGTATGGCCTTATTCCAGGAAATACTTCCTGGTGGCAAATCTCCTCAGCCAAGGTACAATCGGACTACATTGGCTTATATGCCACAGCCGGTTCACTCGGGGGCGTCTTACGCTCCCGTTCAGACGAACCAGGGGCACGAGCAGGCACCTCCCATAAAGGAAGAGCCTCCAGAGCCTCATGATTATCGAAGATCGGTGTCATGTGCACAATATACTGGTCAATATAATCCTCAGCCGACTGTCGGTGTCAGTGGACCGTATGGAGGAGGATTTACACCACTTCCGCCCCTAGGAGCACCACTCCTGCCTCCTCTACTGAAACACAAGACTGCTCCTCCGCGACGCTCATCGTCAGGAAAAGTGCTAGACAAAGGTACAGATGAGTACAGAAGGCGACGTGAGCGGAACAACATAGCAGTGAGGAAATCTCGCGAAAAGGCAAAAGTGCGTTCCCGGGAAGTTGAGGAAAAGGTGAAGACACTCCTTAGGGAGAAAGATGTGTTACTAAAGAGGTTGGAGGCGGTGTCGGGGGAACTGAGCCTGCACAAACAGATGTACGTACATCTGATCAACCTGAACCACCCAGAAATCACCGAGCTGTGCCGATCGATGCTGCAGCTAGGAGCGCCGCAAGCGCCTGATCACTCACTTTGACCATTATAGGTGAGTATTCTTCACTCGTGTGTGTTCCAACTGCATTCGTGCCTGTATCGTGTGCGATACAAAAATTGTGTGTGTGTGATTATTTTCGTGCGGAGCATGGAAAGTCGTAAATCATATAGTGTAAAAGAAAAGGTTTTTGTATTTGATGAGAGCGTTCATTTTGTATGAGTGTTTCTTTGACTGTAAAACAAGTATGTATAAATGTCACTGGAAACTCATGTGGTGTTTACTACTATTTATGTTCATTTTTCATTATTTGATTTTTGATTCATTTAGTGTTAACTTCCTGACCTCTTAATTCTAAATGATGGTCATTCTATGCTACATAATACTCATACTTTAACTATTATAATATCACCACGCGTTTTCTGCGAAAACATAATTTGTTAGTTATGACACAATTAAATTTAAATTTACATCATTAACTAACTATTCTAAATCACTTCTGTACCAGTTTAAGCCAGCAAGGCTTCACAATGTTCATCCTCACTATAATCAGCAACATTATATTAATTTAATGGTTATAATAGTGTCCTATAATACAGCTCCTTATTTTTTTGAAACCTGTTGCCATGTACAGACAACATCACATCAAGCCACTACAGTCTGTCAAATTTATTTATCAGATTGTCAACTTTATCTCTAAAACATTAAGGTTTAAGGTTGATTGGGAATACTTGATAGTATCGGTTAAATTGACCTGCTGTTGTTCGTACCAAAAACTACTACAATCTGTCAAAATTTCTTTAATACTTTTTCACCTTTATCGCCAAACCCTTCAAGGTTGATTTATAGTTTTTATTTGTTGCTTCTATTGTCGAGATTGAATCATAGGAGATGTCACCTTATCGCATAAAACCTATATTTATTTTATTCACATCTACGATGTTAGTTTTCTAATATCGTTCTCTTTTCCAATTTAATTTCTACCGTATATGTTTTAGAGTCACGATAACATTTTTGGTCCTTTGGGTATTGTTTTGTTCGATATGTGTAGATCGCTGATAACTTGCTGCAATCTGCATGTTTTAATATTGTCCCATGTGGTGTAAGCTTTAAGTGATAGATTGCTAATCATCTCACAGGTGACTTTTTCCTGCAGTTGACCGATAACTAGCACTGGCTTTTGCAAATTATGAACACTAGTTTTACTTTGAAATCGACTGATTGATTAATCTGACGGTCTCAATAATTATGTTCAACAGTTTCGAATTTGGACAGAAGCTATCAGTGATATTGATTACTACATTAGAATGTATATTTGTTCAGGAAATACTTCATCAACCATCATAAAATAGGTCATTTGAGCCATGATGTTCTGGTTAAGTATATGTATGTACACATAATTAACTTATTACTAAGATTTTCTGCTCACGTGTTCTCAATCATAATTATTTTTTCAAAACTCAATTTATAATAGTTCGTTTACAATTGTTGCGTTGAAATGAACGTGATTTTCAATAATACGGGCACGTTTAATCTGAATCATTGTGAAAGTTATGTTTTACTAACACTCAATGAAGTCCCGTTACTGAATATATATATTTTACATAATTAACTGTACCTTGCCTATCATCAGCTTTTCCGCTTGCATAATATTCGTGCGATGTAATACTAGGGTCTCATCAGTTCTTAGAACTGTTCTTTGAACTTTAGTACAGTTTACGATCTTGGTTTTGGCAGAACTATACTGCATTTTAATCTCTGTAGGATTTATGAGAGCTCGGTATGTTTTCTAACGGTATTCTGCTTACGTTACTGCTGCCAGATACGTTTCATGGAGTCCTGGTACTTGATGCCAAGAATAGATCAAGTTGGCTATCTTACGTTAATAGTCTAATTTAAGTTCTTACAAGATTTTAACTTCCCTAAAAACTATCTTTCCCTAACTCACACTGGGACAGAAGGACCAGTTTGAATTTGGTGAAAGGACCACGAGTGGTTATTATTTCAATTTACGATGTGACGAAAATGACACGTCCGTTTAATTATTTATTTTGGTTCTTATTATCTTGGATTAAGGTTGAATATCAACTCGAATCCCGAGTCTAGTACGCGCTTTGCGAACCAAATGAAGTTACTGTCACTTTCGAAGCAGCCATATGTTAGTGTATATGATTAGGTTACGATATACGCATATTAGATTATTATCAACGTGAGGCATAATGTGTAGTTTGTACACTAACTGCTGTAAGCAGGAATACAAATTCAAAGACATAAATACCCGCTTTACCTTTTTTCTATATGAAAAAGGTATTTTCCTGTTGGATTTTAATAGAATAAGGAACGAACAATGACCTAGAAATGAAGAATCGCTTCTAGATATAAAAGATTATAAATTTAAAACATTATAGTAACGACTGAAATCTTTGAAGTCTTTGTCTATTTCTCGGTGGTAGGTAATAACATCGGCTACCGGCAGAAGTCACCCACCAGCCACCTACCAGACAAGGTCTTGCCGCCAAGCGATTTGTTGTGTTCCGGCATGATGTCTTGTGAAGCCGTACGGACACAACTGCTTGTGTTGCGATGTGTGTCGGGTACGATACGCCAAATGTTATTATGTCAGGAGTTTGGTCGTGGAGGGTCTCCAAATCAATCTCCCTCTGGCGCAGCATCGTTGGTCGTGTTGTTAAGTTTAACATTGCGTCACCTCGCTCAACTGCCGTCTTCCTTCCTATTCACTAAGTTTTTTAAGTGAATAGCCTTAATAAACTAGCGCGCTTTACCATCAACGATTGCATCACTGCTTACCACCAGGTGGGGTTGCAGTCAAACACTAGTATATAATAATTTAAAAAAAAGCAGTATTTATCAAAAGTCTTCTGACCGCATACAAAAATGACGTATTTGATACAAAAGTAATCATACTTCCTTAAATAATGGCCTTAACCCGACATAGATAAGTTTTGCGGTATTACATAAATGATAACGTGAATATTTGCAAAAAAGATTATCTACACCGAAATGGCAATGGCCGAAGGATTTCAGATAAAAACGTTAACTAATACAAAGGAAAGTTTAGTATGTATGTTTGCTGAAAGATAAAGCAAAAATAGCCTTATTGAAACGGTATGAAATCTTTTATTTGTCTGCTACGTCCAAATGACCTCTCCATTTGCAAATGGTGTGTCAAATTTTGAGCTTAATTTATTCTTTAGGGGAGGATTTTAAATTCACTAACGCAAAAAATTACAATATGTAGCTCTCGACACCCTTTCCTACTTTCTAATAGGTATATTAATTTTAATATTTTTTCCATATTTCAAATCCGGGAAGACCCGAAAATAAATAGAGCTTTGGTGTGAAAAATACCTTATTTTGTTCCTAATAAAGGTTGATAACACCGAAAACAAAAATATACATTACTTATCATAAATTGCAAAATAATTTATACATGTTTTAGTTCCTACCTATCTTTAACATCCTGGTACATAGTATTTATATTCATACCTAGCTAGATTACATGTGAATTTTCTGGATGAAAATTTCTTTCCCGCGCGATAATTTACGGGTCCGTACTGGTAGCCTTAGGGGTCTCACAGGGATTGATTCTAGGCTCCTTGCATTTGCGATTTAAAAAGTTGAGTCCATCTCGATACCAATAGGATACATATAACTGTATGCATATCTAACTGACCTATGGATAAAAGATTCGTTTGATCACGTTTTAGTGGTTAAAAGAATCCTTTAAATATTTCAAGTGTCCTGAAGTCAGGTTTGAATATGGTTGAAATTAATATAAATATACTGTTTTCGCGGAAGATTTTAAATTATTTTGTATTTAAAACTACTTGACACGAATATGGTAAGGTATGCTTATTTCACGTTTTTCTAATATTGACCGACTAAACTACAATGACGTCAAATGTGTGCTGATTATGTATTGTGTTGAATAAGCCCAATTACGATCTATTTTTAATTAAATACCTTTAAGACACGGTACAAATAACCGATGGTTGTTGATTAACATTGAGATAATTATGTAGTTGTAGTTGAAGTTATGCCTTCATCCACTGTACCACTAACTTACATAAGATGTCAACAATCATAGGTAGCCAGAAGTCTTCGAATCTGAAATTACTACACCACTTATAGTTATAAAGGGCTATATCAAATTTTGGTAATTAACTACCTTCGATTAAACTTCAAGCCAACCCTAACATAGAAAAATGACATTCAGATATGATGATGATCTTAGTTTATACTCTCTCTCTCTTCTTTAGCCTATAGATGTCCACTGCTGGACAAAGGCCTCCCCCAAGGCTTTCCACGCCGACCGGTCTTGTGCTGCCCGCATCCATCAGCTTCCCGCGACCTTCACCAGGTCATCGGTCCACCTTGTTGGGGGCCTCCCTACGCTGCGTCTTCCAGTACGTTGCCGCCACTCCAGAACCTTACTGCCCCATCGGCCATCGGTTCTACGAACAATGTACCCTGCCCACTGCCACTTAAGTTTAGCGACTCGCAGAGCTATGTCGGTGACTTTGGTTCTTCTGCGGATCTCTTCATTTCTAATTCGAGTTTATACTAGCCATTGGAAACTAAATAATTAGAATTTTTTATAAAGATACGGACAATACTGGTGGGACTATTTCGTTTAACATTGAAGCTAATAAATTCTGTTGCTAAGAAAGTATCTAGGTTACCAAAACATTTGTTTTGTTATTGTACTCACTGTCTCTTTTTTGATTTAGCTGTCGTTTAGTTTCACATAAGTTAAATGATCTAGTTATAGTTTTATTAGTGAGATTAAGACGAGGTATTTCATTAATGATTTTGAAATCATACCGCTCTCTTGACATGAATATTATATCTTTTCAGAGACTCTCAGAGGTCAGATTTTTGTCATTTATCATTTCCTTTGGTATATAAAATTCGTTTCGGATGTAGAAAGCATGCATATCTGCAGGGATCATACTGAATGTATCATCTACCAGGATATGTCAATTTTGTATGGATTACCGTGAAAAATATCTCAGGCCGCCTGGAAAAGGAGCATAACTCTTTAATGCCGGATCGAAATATTTAGTATTCAAATTCGTTTGTGCAAAACGTTGTCTGACGGCGACTTTCGTTTTCACCGCTGCGTCATCACCGCAGGAAATTGGACCTTATCACTGACAATTTAAGTCACTTTTTCGGCGGTCAAAGTTGAAATTTTCGCCTCTCGTGCCCTACTTAATGGCTTCCGTTGGTTTGACTTGTTGATTTTAACTATTTTATGTTTGCACGTTTATGGAACAATAGTTCGCAAGGTTCGAAATGAATTTGAAATTTAGAAACCGAACAGTAGTAGCCAAATTCATGTGTGGATGCTAATTGAGGAACATTAACGTGAAACTTCATTCTGCGCAAAATTTTGGCAAACCGGTTTCCATTCAGAGTCGGCAAAACTCTGTTGGAGTTATGCGCTCCTGGTACATTGCCTGCTGTCCTACGAAGCCTTTCCCGTTGGGTCTTTGATCTTTGATAGGTCAATGAATGATGGTAGTCATACGTTCTGTTTTTGTTGATTTCAGGATATTTTTTCTAAAATTATATTACCTACTGAAAGTATTCTAAGCTTAAATAAAACTAAAAATATATTTTGGGGTTTAACTTTTTCATGGGCATGACCCATATATATCAGGAGTTCAGGACGGTATTCATTTTTAGGAATTAAATCAAGCTCTGTTATGTTTTGGTTCACGCTTGTAAACAGACTGATCCTGCGATGTTCTTTTAAGTCTTCTTTTAACTTATCATAGCTTATGTATTCCTAGTACTATTAGCAATCGCGACCTTCCGCATATCATTTTTTATCTTCTTTATTTTCACTTTCTTCCATAAAAGGTTAGAAATAGTGTCATCATTGAATTGTTTGTACAAACGCATACTTCCTTTCAAAGAGGTATTTGGTCATTTTCCAATTTTTATGCCAAATCTTAACAAAATTAGTTACAAAACTTTTAATCAAATAATGAAATTCGAGGTTAATAAATAGTGCGTGACAAACAATGTTAAGAAGAAAACTGTTGTGGAAGGTCAGAAAAACAATACCTAGATCATCAATGGATGGAAAAAAAATGCAAAATAATGGCGCGTGGGCAGACTAAATAATAACGGGTTCTACTTTCGCGACTATTTATTAGAGGTTTCGCTTTCTGCTTAACAGTTTTTCTGTATAGGTTTCATATAGTGTAGGACTAAATGAAATAAGACGTACATCATCAGCTGGTGTAAAATTACACCAGCTGATGATGTTGAGCTCATATAAATATATGAGCTGGGTAACAGGGTTGCCCCAAAAACTGCTTGTATTTTTAACCTAATTTGCATTGAATTATAATTACAACTTCAGTTGCTATGTTTGTGGAATCGTTACGTAGATATTCTAATATATGCACAATTAAACGGTGATAGTACCAAAATAAACCAATGAAACTCAATTTAAAATTGTAATTATTGAATTAAAAAAATAATTAACCCAAAAAGATATAGGATCACAAAGATATTTTCGGATTAGGTTTGCACTATGATCGATTTCTCACATAATCTTTGTTCATTAGCTATTCAAATTCAAATGTACGTATTAACATATCTTTGTGGACATAATAAATAGTCTGCCTACACTTCGATGAATCAACTTAGAGATTAACACTACGTACGTATACGCACGGCTGTGGGCGCGTTCCGTGCAAGTGTGCGTGTGTGCGTGGTTCACTTTCACTTTTTTTCGTTAATATGCCTTTTGTGTTTTTGGACGATGTTATGTTGTATGAAATCATAATGTTCGAAGTTTTTTTTTTTGGTGTGCAAATATGGGTTTAATGGTAAAATGTGCTGGTCTGGTGCTGGCAACAATATGTTGATAAGCTTTAAAGAATATTTAAAGTGTATATCCAACAACTATCGTTATCAAAACCTACCTACTTTCCACATAAAAATTTGGTCACTTACTAAATTTTTTATTCGAGTACAAAAATTAGTTATTATTTTTTTATAGGCAATGTAGATTCTAGAATCCACCAGACATCCGTTTCCAACTTACAAAATGCGCTAAGCAGAACAGAGGGTCGGTGCCAACCGGCGCGCGCGCCGCTTTGCGCAACCCAGCAGTATGTGTGTCAAACGATCGACGAACGACTTATGTCATGCAAGAGAATGTTGCCTTTATTTGTTTTGATTATTTTACTATTATTTTTTTATATGATTTCTTCCTAAATTTTTATTAAGCTCAATTATTTTGTATTTAGAGATCTACTGACAAAAATAAAACACTTATTCCCAACATTGTCTTAGAAATCTTATTATCCAATATATAAGCCTATAAGGTATTGACAAGACATGGTTTACGAGCAAATCGCCTACGACTTACGTGTGCTGAGTAATATCTTATTCGAATTCAAATTAAATTTACTTTGACGTCTAGCAAGAATAGATAGTGTTCAATTGACTGTTAACCTTACATTGTTTATAAAGAAGGAGATTGGATTGACTATTTACTTAATTAAAATAATTTATTTACTAAAAGCCAAATAAATTATTTTAATTTATTTGGCTTTTATAAGCATTTATGATCCTTTAGGATCAAATTCGTAAGTACTAGGAATACAACAATTTAGTAAACAAAAACAAAAAAAAAAATACCCAAAACTAGATTACTTAAATAAATGTCATGGTTCAGTTATTGCATAAGTCGTTACTCAGGCGCAGTAGCGGCGGCCATGTTGGAAAGTTTTCGGCAATGTCCGGGGAAATCTGTGACGCGATATACGATTATATTTGTATACGCCTTTATTGTGTGGCGTAGGTAGACATCGAAGTTGAAGATGTTGATAAATGTTTTGAAGGATGATAGGTAACATTATATGCATCTCTCAGACAAGATGAAACTTCAAAATGTTCCGTTTTTTAAGTTTTAATATATTTATTTTGAATAATTACTGGATTTCAAAAAAAAATTAATTAATGACCGTAATATGTAAAGTCTAAGTATAATTAAATCGTGGTGGTCTAGTGGTTAAGTCAGGCAAGTACCAATGTAACTTTTCTAAGTTATATGTACCTACTTTCTAAGTATATCTTGGACACCAATGACTGATTACAAGGTGAAGCAAAACATCTTGAGGAAACCTCGACTTTAAGTCTGATATCGTCAACCCACATTGAGCAAGCGTAGTGATAACGCTCAACTCTTCTCTGTATGAGAGGAGACCTGTGCCCAGCAGTGGGACGATAAAAAGGTTGATGATGATGACGATGAGCGTAATATGGAAGGAGTGATGTTGAAGAAATAATGCATTTGCAGGTAGCATGAGCGTACGTGATCCATTGCCACACGTTCGATGTCCACGCGTAGAATGGATAGAAAGCAATACATGAACTGATTTTTGCTTCACTGTTGTAATTGCTATAATGAAGTTCCAGTGTAAAGCTAAATAAATAAATTAAGCAAAATAAAACATTCGTTATATCGGATACCGATTTTATTCGAGAGGAATGAAAGTCGAAAGTCTATCCTGACAATGGTGAATTCGTGATATGAAATCGTGTAAGGCGATGTGGAGTTTTGCCAAGTACGATTTACAAAGTATTTTAATACACTGAGTGCAAAACTCTTTCGAATTCCAAAAAATATAATGCAGATAAACCACGTCCAATAAAAATTATATTTGATTCTCCTGATATACCAATATCGTTACTGAAAAATCGATCAAAGCTACCAAAAACTATAAAAATATATTCGGACCAAACACCAGCACAAAGGGCCTATATACAGCATCTCCAAACTGAGCTCAAAGAGCGTGAAAAAAAGGGGAACAAACTTAACAATCAAATATTTCAAAGGAGTACCCATTATAACCAAAAGCAACTACAATTCAAAAATTAACCGAGGCTAACACCAGTTGTTCTAAGAATGTCAGCCTGGGACATACTACATATCAAATAATTCACAAATAGGTATAAAGATTTGCCCTCAAAGTCATCATTCCTCAAAACTTTCTAGGCTAATGTAAGAAGTATCCGCACTCCAGGAAAATTTGAAGAAGTACTTACTCATTCATACACGTATGCATTCACCACATACATACATACTCACACACAAACAATATCTGTTATACAAAACTGATAATATTTGTTAAGCATTTTACGTAACATAAGTTTTTTAAAATGAAATTGTTATTATCCAACTCGAGGGGATAAGCACTGTTACTTCTTAATACAGGCTATTTCATAGCCTAGCAAGGAGAACAGTAGGTACGTCACCCACTTGATTGTCAGAAATGTAAAACTACCCACTATGTAAAAAAAATGTAAAATGTACTACAATCTGTCTTCTATATAAATAAATAAAGATTAATTATAATAAATAAATATTAATTACTTTGCATTCGAAAAGCAATTCCTTCTACAATACATATACTTGGATAACACCCGAACAAGATGCAAAATCATACAAAATGAAAAACTTAAATGATCACCGGGCTCTGGGACTATAGTGTGTTGCACACATAAGCACATCTAAACAATAATTTGCTCTTCTTCTTCGGCCTATAGATGTCCACTGCTAGACAAAGGCCTCCCCCAAGGCTTTCCACATCGACCGGTCTTGTGCTGCCCGCATCCATCGGCTTCCCGCGACCTTCACTAGGTCATCGGTACACCTTGTTGGGGGCCTTCCTACGCTGCGTCTTCCAGTACGTGGCCGCCACTCCAGAACCTTTCTGCCCCATCGGCCATCGGTTTTACGAGCAATGTGCCCTGCCCACTGCCACTTAAATTTAGCGACTCGCAGAGCTATATTGGTGAGTTTGGTTCTTCTGCGGATCTCCTCATTTCTGATTCGATCACGCAGAGAAACTCTGAGCATAGCTCTTAGCTCTCATAATTTGCTCAAAAAGTAAATAATCGGTATATAAGAGGGTATCTTGGTTTCAAATTGGCCAGCCGTATTAACTTGTTTTTAAATGTACTGTGTAACTACCCACACTTTGGTTTTTTATTGTTTTACCTATTGTTATATCTGCATGCTTCGTCACTAGACGAGAAATTTATCATCATCATCATCATCACAGCGTTAATCCCAGTCGCATCCGTAGCTTTTCAGCTTTGGAGTCTGGGGTCCGCTTTACCAGCCTAACTGCTGATTTTTGGCTAAACTTTGACATTTTCCATGAAGCGACTGCCGTCAGACCTCCACAACCCGAAGGCGATATCGAAGCAATACAGTTAGACCAATTTAGAGATCAATTGTTAGACTTTTGAGGGCTCCAACAACCCGTAACGACTGCCACTAGATGTTCGTATGGCAACCGGGACCAACGGCTTAACGTGCTTTCCGAGGCACGACCAGACCAGTGCAAATATTCATATTCATGCATACAAATATTTGCACTGTGCGGGGATCGAACCCGCGCCTTCTTGCACAACGGCCGCGTTCGCTACCGCTACGCCACGGAGGCTGTTATATCTGTTATATCTGCATGCTTCTACACTAGATGAGAAATTTGTATATACGGTAAATGTTAAATCTCATGTAAGTGAACTGTATTTTGTTCTTTTGAGACATAAAGATTCTTTAAACCTAATTCCAATAGATTTTCGTATGACATCTATGATTTTTTTTTTTCTTAATTATAAAGTAGTGCTTGACTGCAAACCCGCCTAACGGTAAGCAGAGATGCAATCATTGATGGTAAAGCGCGCTAGTTTATTAAGAGACTATTCACTAAAAAACTGAGTGATTAGGAAGGAAAACGGCAGTTGAGCGAGGTGATGCAATATCAAACCATTGAGCACTCAACAACACGTCCAACGATGTTGCGCCAGAGGGAGACTGATCTGGAGATCCTTCTTTTCCGACACTACAACGGTTGGTGCATCGTACCTGGCACACGTCGCAACACAACTGCTCAGACCCGTCCTCCGTACGGCTTCACCAGACATCATGCTGGAAAACGACGAATCGCTTGGCGGCAAGACTTTGTCTGGTGGGTGGTAAATTTTGCCGGTAGTCAATGTTATGGCCTACCACTGAATCTGCAAAATAAAAATATATTTAGCAGTATAGTATTTTTTATAATTAAATAACTCTGTGACAAAGAATTGGGGAAGCCTGTTCAAAACATAACTAGCTAAATATAATACAATGTTAGAATCAGATGATTCAAAACTAATTATATGTTTGTCGCTTGAATGACCATTTGATAAACGATAACATACAGGAAGAACTGATAGAACAGTAGTACAAAACGTAATTCTGTCATACGCGAATTTTAATGAGCTTTTAAAATAATATTATCTTGAATACAACATTGAAAGCAAAATGGCAGACAAGGCAAAAAATCACAGCTGTGGTCAATCCATGCTAATATTATAAATGCGAAAGTAACTTTGTCTGTCGCTTTACCGCTTAAACCTCTCAACCGATTTTGATAAAATTTGGCACAGACAATCTTTAGACCCTGAGAAAAAACATGGGCTACCTTTTATTGAAAAAAAAAAAATATATTCTCGAGGGAAATCTACAAAGCGCGATATAACCAAATTCCATGCGGGCGAAGCCGCGGGCGGAAAACTAGAATATCTATAATATTTTAGGAAAAAAAATCTAAATTCTGACATAAAATCGGGACTGTATTGTCCAATGATGGATAGCGTACAAGAGGGTAGTTAAAAAAAACGTAAAGAAAAAAAATACTAATTAGTCCATCAGTCAGATTACTAAAACAAACTGGACACGTATTTTTTCTTTTTTCATATATACAAAAAATGAACACGATACAGTGAGTTGAAAACTTGTGTGACGTCACTGCACGCTATACTTTTTAGCAATGAGTGACGTCACCAGCCCCCTCTCCTGACCTTTGATGCCTTTTATATTTATCCATTTTTATTGATTTGATAAAACACACAGTGTCTCAAGTCTTTGACCAGTGTGTGTTGCCAGTGATGACGTTGCCAATGATGGCCGCATACGAAGGCTCAGAGTCACACAAAGGGCAATGGAAAGGGCTATGCTCGGAGTTTCTCTGCGTGATCGAATCAGGAATGAGGAGATCCGCAGAAGAACCAATGTCACCGACATAGCTCTGCGAGTCGCTAAACTTAAGTGGCAGTGGGCAGGGCACATTGCTCGTAGAACCGATGGCCGATGGGGCAGTAAGGTTCTGGAGTGGCGGCAACGTACTGGAAGACGCAGCGTAGGGAGGCCCCCAACAAGGTGGACCGATGACCTGGTGAAGGTCGCGGGAAGCCGATGGATGCCGGCAGCACAAGACCGGTCGGCGTGGAAAGCCTTGGGGGAGGCCTTTGTCCAGCAGTGGACATCTATAGGCTGAAGAAGACGAAGAAGATAAACCAAAATATCCAATATTTTAATATAATCTGAATGACGTACTAAATAGATTATTTTTACCCAGGAAACACCACTATGCTTGGGTGCTGTAGTGTGTAGTATAACTTGCCAGATGGTAACAAATAAAAAATAAATAAAAAATAGGACATACCCCGTAAGACATTCGTCCACAACCCTTTATTTCACATCATAAGCCAACCTTTTTTGTGTATACTGTTCCTTGACAAGGCTTTTATTATACACCACGTGTTCCATAGTAGCTCAAAGAGAGTTCGTGGTGCTAACACAATTGACTTCGAGCCCTTTCAAGGCCACTTAATGTAGAAAAATAGGTCACGAGATTGGATGCGATAGCCTATCAACTAACTGGTCACTTCCCAGTAGGTTACTTACATGCCTTTATTGCTATGAGCATCATGTGCAGTAGGGCTCTAATGCTATCTCTTTTAGTACTATATTATAGCTAACTTTCTATTCGTTTAGTTTTTTGTTTGTTCTTCTATACTCTACATAATTCTCGCTCTTTTTTTGCTATTACTAGATTCTATTATAGCATATAGCGCCTAGCCTAAATGTTATATGACGCCTAAAGAATAAGAGCCATTCTTTATCTTTAACTCCTAAAGATCATAGATTGATGAAACAATTGGTCTTAAAAGTACTTATGAGTACAAAAAATCTCTTCCGGAGATTAGAGCAACATTTATTCCAATATTATTAATATATTGGAATAGATTATTAGATAATTAGATTTATTTGAATGTTTCTGTTCTTGACCTTTGACCTGACGTAATCCGATGATAGAACTGTGGAAAGAGCTTCTCCAGAAGATGTCTGCTTACTGGCAACGTTACAATTGACAGCCTTCAGAGAAACTTAGAAGGGGAATACAGACGCTGTCAGGGACTTCCATACTGTTTCTTCAATATGTCTTTTCTAGAAGCGGGATTACCCTATGTGTTAATCGTTATCTGACATTTGACACTTATTCGCTTCGAGGAAGAACGACTAATTGTTTAATTCATCATCATCAACCTTTTTATCGTCCCACTGCTGGGCACAAGTCTCCTCTCTTACAGAGAAGGATTGAGCGTAAGCATCACGCTTGCTCAAGGCGGGTTGGCGATTTCAGTGTTTAAAATCCAGTTTTCCTTTTATTTGAATGGGAATCATCAAATGACCTCTCCCGCTCTGGGCGAAGCGGAATGGCGTCTCAGACTTGTACTGACTAAAACCCACCCGTGTTTCGTTACTTGTCTATGCGCCAGGGCCAAGGTTTCTTTTTTAACCAACCCTACAACCCTGACAGAAGGCATCCGTTTTCGTGGACCCCGTCACGATGTGCAGACATCGCTTTGAGGCGCGCGTGAAGCACAACGTTCCATCGAGTCGGGCCTGGTCCTTACCGGGCGGCGAGCTGCCCACTGCTAACCATCCGCAAGCCGGCGCCTACTGTGGCTGGGAGTTCGATATCGTCTCCCGACCAGGACGTCTCCGGTGCCGGCTAGTGGCGTGAGGGCACTGAGATTACCGCTCCCGCGCCCTCACGCGCTCCGCCTCTTTCTTTGCCAGCATCACTGCTTCGCAGAAGGAGGGACGTCTTATCCAGAACAAGAACCTCCCGAAACAGCCGTGTCCGGTGAGGACCTACGTCAGGTGGAAGGCGAGGGTGCCGTGGCGCCTCTCTAGTCACTCCTCAAAAAGTCCAGGTTTTCTCAAGATGTTTTCCTTTACCTTGTAATCAGCCATCGGTGTCTAAGATACACTTAGAAAGTACATATAACTTAGAAAAGTTACATTGGTACTTGCCTGACCTGGAATCGAGCCCACACTCATACTTGAGAGGCTGGTGTTTTAACCACTTGGCCACCACGATTGTATAGTTACGAAAAGATTATATAAAACTCAAAAATCTCCCTCAAAAATATTTTATCCAACGGGATAATTATAATAAAACTAGCTTTCCGCCCGCGGCTTCGCCCGCGTGAAGTTCGGTTATATCGCGCTTTTTAGATTTCCCTCGGGAACATTAAATTTTTCCGGGATAAAAGGTAGCCTATGTTCTTTCATCATCATCATCATCACAGCGTTAATCCCAGTCGCATCCGAAGCCTTTTCAGCTTTGGAGTCTGGGGTCCGCTTTACCAGTCCAACTGCTGATATGGCTAAACTTCGACATTTTCCGTGAAGCGACTGCCGTCTGACCTCCACAACCCGAAGGCGACATCGAAGCATTACAGTTAGACCAATTGTTGGACTTTTGAGGGCTCCAACTACCCGTAACGACTGCCACTAGATGTTCGTATGGCAACCGGGACCAACGGCTTAACGTGCTTTCCGAGGCACGACCAGACCAGTGCAAATATTCATATTCATGCATACAAATACTTGCACTGTGCGGGGATCGAACCCGCGCCACCTTACGCAGCAGCCGCGTCCGCTACCGCTAGGCCACGGAGGCTGTCAGCCTATGTTCTTTCTCAGGGTCTAAAGAATGTCCGTGCCAAATTTCATCAAAATCGGTTGAGAGGTTTAAGCGGGAAAGCGTAACAGACAGACAGACAGACAGACAGAGTTACTTTCGCATTTATAATATTAGTTTGGATACGCCCTGAAATGTTAGTGAAGAAAAACCTTACAAAATAAAATTTTAAAAGATAGCACGATAACGTCTCACTGGTTCCGGGTACCATTTTAAGTTGTTATGTGCAAAATTGATTCCGTTTTGAAGTCATTTTATTTTACACGAGCCTGGATAATACTTTTATACTAATGAACTTGTTATTTTACACGACCCTGGATAAAACTTTTATACTAATGAACTTGTTATTTTACACGACCCTGGATTAAACTTTTATTCTAATGAACTTGTTATTTTACACGACCCTGGATAAAACTTTTATACTAATGAACTTGTTATTTTACACGACCCTGGATAAAACTTTTATACTAATGAACTTGTTATTTTACACGACCCTGGATAAAACTTTTATACTAATGAACTTGTTATTTTACACGACCCTGGATAAAACTTTTATACTAATGAACTTGTTATTTTACACGACCCTGGATTAAACTTTTATTCTAATGAACTTGTTATTTTACACGACCCTGGATAAAACTTTTATACTAATGAACTTGTTATTTTACACGACCCTGGATTAAACTTTTATACTAATGAACTTGTTATTTTACACGACCCTGGATAAAACTTTTATACTAATGAACTTGTTATTTTACACGACCCTGGATAAAACTTTTATACTAATGAACTTGTTATTTTACACGACCCTGGATAAAACTTTTCTACTAATGAACTTGGTATTTTACAATCATACATTGCGCTGAACAGGCCTGATGACGGGCCTGCACCCTAATTCCGTAACACACTATTACTATCAGTTGGAATCATTTCAAAGCATATTGCTAATCCATTGCTCCATATGTTCCAAAATGTGTCCGCTCAGCAACGTAAATAACGCAATGAATGCTGTTGAACTGTCAAAATGAAACCCATTGCTACTGATAATATGTTACGTAATTGGGTTGTAACCTAAAAAATGATTTAATGTCCATCAGATACAATTATAAAAAATATTGAACTAGTATTATTTATTTTTTATTCGTTCAAATACTTAGGAAGATATATTGATTTGAAATGTCGCATGACGTCATGCCGTGGTACAAAATATATCACGGCGTGACGTAATTAGCCCCCACTCCGTAACTTTAATACGCTATATCTCAGTAGTATTTGGTAATTTCGACAAAATAAAAAATATGGGTCTTATTTTTTTTATTATCTGTAAGACGGACTAATTTTTTTTTTTGCGTTTCATACCTTGGGTACATCCCTATTGCCCTGCTGTTCAGAGTAACCTTTCAAAGGCGTATGATTGTCATTCCGTACTCAAAAAGTAAAAACGGGCCCAGATTACCAAGACTCCACTGTCCATCTATCTGTCTATCATCAGACTCATGAACCGTGATAGCAGTTGATATTTTGACAGATAATCTATTTCTGTTGCACCTTTAAAATCGAACACATACTAAAAAAGAAACCACTTACTAAACAGCAGGGTCCAACACACACACACACACACACACACAACACACAGGGGGTGGGTGGGTATTAGCACAGTCATTTTAGGGGTTTCACCTCGGAATGAAAGATAATAAGCTGTAAATTGGTATAAACCTTTGTTTTGTCGATCTAAATGTAGTCTCCAGTCACAAATGCTATCGTTTCCGCGTCTTGAGATATTGAAGGTCAAAGGTCATAAAAAATTGGTTTTTCGCGAATATCTCGCGTTCTATTGCTTAAATGATATTTTCATCCAGAATGAAAGATGCAGAGAATAAAATTCTCTACAAATTTTGTTTAAACTTTTTTTCATACGATCATCCGTTTTTGAGGTATAGTTTCGGAACAGTTGTGTTGTTGTGTCGAGAGTTAAGTCGTGGAAGGTCGCCAGATCAATCTCCCTCTGGCGCAGCATTATTGGTCGTGTTGTTGGGTTTAACATTGCATCACCTCGCTCAACTGCCGTTTTCCTTCCTTTTCACTTAGTATTTTTGAGTGAATATAAGGCTCTTAATAAACAAACCCGCTTTACCATCAACGATTGCATCACCGCTTTACCATCAGGCGGGATTGTGGTCAAGCATTAGTACTACTACATGTATAACGTTAAATCTAAATTTCAAATTGGAATAATTACTGCATCATCATCATCATCAACCTTTTCATCGTTCTACTACTGATACAGGCACAGGTCTTCTCCCTTACAGAGAAGTATTGAGCGTAAGCACCGCGCTTGCTCAAGGCGGGTTGGCGATTTCAGACTTAAATTCCAGAAGTCCAGGTTTCCTTAAGATGTTTTCATTCACCTTTATTAATCAGACACTGCTGTTACCCAAGATATATTTAGAAAGTAAGTACATAACTTAGAAAAGTTACATTAGTACTTGCCTGACTTGGAATCGAACCCGCACACTCATATTTGAGAGGCTGGTGTTTTAGCCACTAGGCAACCATGACTTTATAAAAATAAATACTTCACTAGAACTTAAATTTATCGTGGTATTGGCAAGTAACGTGGAACTAGAGTGAATAGGCTCTTAATAAACTAGCGCGCTTTACCATCAACGATTGCATCACTGTTTACCATCAGGCGGGATTGCGGTCAAGGACTAGTTTAAAATTTACTAGTAGTCGCCAGCGTCTTCGTTCGCGTAGAGTTAGTTATGCTCCGCTCCTATTGGTCGCAGTGTGATGTTTTATATAGCCTAAAGGTTATCTGGATTAATGGGCTATTTAACGCAAAAATAATTTTTCAAATCGGACCAGTGGTTCCTGAGATTAGCGCGTACAAACAAACAAACAAAAAAACAAACAAAAAATCTCTTCAGTTTTATTTGTATTAGTATAGATATAGATACAAAAAAACGTGTTTGACCTACGTAGTACGGTGACAAGTGTTATGATTTGAATTAAAAAAAAATGAAACGAACTTTTGGTATAATTTCTTAGAGTATACGAGTAACCCTTCCAATATCGTTTGATATTATCCAACGATGTTGTGCCCTTGTTATGTATACAGGATAAAATTTTATCCAGTGCGTAAACTTTGTCAATTTATAGCTAAATAAGGTTTATAGATAAAAATATTATTACTTTGATATGTTTTAGTACAAAAAAAATAGTTATTCATAACGAAAGATGTTTACTATGAAATCGATGTTATGGTCACCGCACGCGGTCCCATTCATGTTCGGCGGAGTGGGGACGGCGGGAACATCACAGGACCCCCGCGCGCCCGCGCCGCCCGCATGTTCACTACGCGGCCATATGCTAATACTACGATATTGATATGAATAATTGGTGTCTCTCATTTGCTGATTTTAGGGCGGACAAAAACATGACTTTTTATTTTAAACTAATAATGCAGATTTGTTCTGTTATTGATTCTGAGCCACCCATTTTTTTTTTTGCGCACTCTAAAAAAAGTTTCCCTGTATACCCGTTCAGTTTCATCTTGTGAATAATGGTACCTACGATACCCTTTGTGTGCGAGTCCGACTTGCACTTGGGCGGTTTTATAACCATTGTTGGGTCTTTATAGAAATACTGTTTTATCTCTCTTTCTCCATTCCTCAAATGTCTTAAATTGATTTACCGATATTTTGAAACAGAAGGAATGGTAGTGGATTTCGTTAAAATAAATATAATCAAAATCAAGTCATTTATTGAAATTAGGCTTACTACACCAGTCAAAACCCTGCCGCCAAGCGATTCGTCGTGTTCTGGCATGATGTCTTTTGAGCAGTTGTGTTACGATGTGTGCCGGGTACGATGCGCCACATATTGTTGTATCGGGGGTTTGGTCGTGGAGTGTCTCCAGACCAATATCCCTCTGGTGCAGCATCGTTGGTCGTGTTGTTTAACATTGCATCACCTCGTTCAACTGCCGTCTTCCGTCCTGTTCACTCAGTTTTTTTGAGTGAAGAGGCTCTGGCGGAGTGAAGAGGCGCTTTTTCATCAACGATTGCATCACTGCTTACCATCAGGCGGGATTGCGGTCAAGCACTAGTTTATTAAAAGGCTGAAAATTAGCACTTAGGGAATGACAAAATTATAAAAGGCCCTCAAAACGACTTCCCTTCGCCATTTCTAATCTTCTTCCACGTCATAGTTGACCAGATCAAACAATGAAAACCCTAAAATGAGGTTTACTTAAAATCAAACCAGTTACATTCACAATAATCCTTACTAATCCATACTAATATTATAAATGCGAAAGTAACTCTGTCTGTCTGTCTGTTACGCTTTCCCGCTTAAACCTCTCAACCGATTTTGATGAAATTTGGCACAGACAATCTTTAGACCCTGAGAAAGAACATAGGCTACCTTTTATCCCGGAAAAATTTGATGTTCCCGAGGGAAATTTAAAAAGCGCGATATAACCGAACTCCACGCGGGCGAAGCTGCGGGCGGAAAGCTAGTAAGTATTATAAATCGGAAAGTGAGTTTGTTTGTTTGTTTGTTCCGCTTTCACGCCGTAACTACTGAACCGATTGCTTTGAAATTTTGCAGACAAAAAGTTAGAAGTCCGGATTAAATAATAGGATACTTTTATCCCGGAAAAAATGATACTCCCGAGGGAAATATAAAAAGCGCGATATAACCGAATTCTCAATATGAATGAATATCGTTCGAAATACTGCAGTCTCAAGTCAAAAGTCTTCGACCAGTGTGTGTTGCCAGTGATGGCGTATGGAATTGAGACGTGGTCGCTAACAATGGGCCTTATAAGAAGGTTCAAGGTTACTCAAAAAGCAATGGAGAGGGCTATACTTAGGGCTTCACTGCGCGATCGAATCAGGAATGAGGAGATCCGCAGAAGAACGAAAGAAACCGACATATCCCGTAGAATTGCAACACTGTGGCAGTGGGTCGGGCACAGTGCCCGTAGGACCGATGCCCTATTTGGCAGAAGGATTCTCGAGTGGCGACCACGCACCGGAAGACACAGCGTGGGTAGACCTCGACAAGTTGGACCGACGACCTAGTGAAGGTCGCGGGAAACCGCTGGATGCGGGAGGCGCAGGACCGGTCGTCGTGGAGATCCTTGGGGGAGGACTATGCCCAGCGGTGGACGTCTTTCGGCTGATGATGATGATGCTCAATATGAATAACGTATCCATACTAATATTATAAATGCGAAAGTAACTCTGTCTGTCTGTCTGTCTGTCTGTCTGTTACGCTTTCCCGCTTAAACCTCTCAACCGATTTTGATGAAATTTGGCACAGTCAATCTTTAGACCTTGAGAAAGAACATTGGCTACCTTTTATCCCGGAAAACTTTGATGTTCCCGAGGGAAATCTAAAAAGCGCGATATAACCGAACTCCACGCGGGCAAAGCCGCGGGCGGAAAGCTAGTCTACTATAAACCTTTCTCGAACAATATATCAACGAAAGCATTTCGGCAGTATCCTTAATATTATAAATGGGAAAGTGAGTTTGTCTGTTTGTTTGTTCCGCTTTCACGCCGTAATTACTGAACTGATTGCTTTGAAATTTTTGCAGACGTAAAGTTAGAAGTCCGAATTAAATAATAGGATACTTTTTTATCCCGGAAAAGTTTGATATTCCCGAGGGAAATCTAAAAAGCTTATAATCGAACTCCACGCGGGCGAAGCCGCGAGCGAAAAGTTAGTATGAAATATTTCGCAATTTTTACTCCCTAACTTTTTTGGTAGGTTTCGTACTGTTAACCGGAAAGTAGATTTCCCTTTTAGCCACATTTCTTAGCACATTGAAAGTCACGAGGTTAATCACGTGTTTTTTCCTGTGGAGTCGCAATATGAGTTTACCACGTTTCAGAAAATTCTGGGAAGGGTTTGTAAAAATAATCTTTTCAATTCGTTCCAAGTTTAGGAAAACAACGCCAGGTGGAGGAAATTTTGGGCAAAATGTTCTTCATAATTATTGTAACATCATTAGATAATTCGTGCTAGGTAATTGCATTTAATACAGTTTTGTGGCGAATTCCGTTTACCCTTTTTACTTCTTAACAATTTCTTTAGTTTTCTTTTTTATTGTGTAACAGAAGAGCTAGTTATAGCTTGAACTATGGTATGAAATTTTCTTCAAAATTACGATAGCAACATATTTTTAATGATTCATGAAAGCAGTATTACTTAATATATAATAGAATACTCTTTATCATTTACAACCATATAAATATCACAACGTAAATATTATATGAATATTTTATTTTATACTAGCTTTCCGCCCGCGGTTTCGCCCGCGTGGAGTTCGGTTAAATCGCGCTTTTTAGATTTCCCCCGGGAACATCCAATTATTCCGGGATAAAAGGTAGCCTATGTTCTTTCTCAGGGTCTAAAGATTGTCTGTGCCAAATTGCATCAAAATCGGTTGAGAGGTTTAAGCGGGAAAGCGTAACAGACAGACAGACAGACAGAGTTACTTTCGCATTTATAATATTAGTATGGATTTTTTTTTAATTTGCCGGAATTTCTCCTGTATCGTGGGTGCGTTAACAAACATACATACATACACAAACAGCCAGACCCGGAACAGCTACTTATTTCTAGGTCATACAAATATTTGTTCCGTGCGGGAACAGAACCCGCGACACGCAGCGCAGCAGTTAACAGCTTAACCACTGCGCTAACCGAATAGGTGATTCGTTTGTTTTAAAGAATATCTAATTTTTATTTTTGTAAATAATGCAATTAACTTTGTATTCCAGCTGCTCGCATGACTAGTCGTTCGGGAGTATGAAGATTGTCAGTTTTACGGTATTTCCTAGAATGAAAGGACCAAATATTTTACTACTAGCGGCCGCCAGCGACTTCGTTCGCGTGGTTTAGTTATGATCCGCTCCTTTTGCTCGCAGCGTGATGTTATATAGCCTAAAGCCTTCCTGGATTAATGGGTTATCCAACGAAAAAATATATTTTTTAAATCCGACCAGTAGTTCCTGAGATTAGCGCGTTCAAACAAACAAACAAACTCTTCAGCTTTCTATATTAGTATAGATTTAGTAACAGATTTCTTCTTAGTTAAGTTAAAGAATATCAGCGGTTTATATGAAGTCAAACTATAATCCTCAATTTGCTGTTTATCTATTTCTACATATTATATACATATATTTACCGACAGCTTCCGTGGCGTAGCGGTAGCGAACGCGGCCGTTGCGCAAGGAGGCGCGGTTTCGATCCCCGCGCAGTACGCATATTTGTAATTTTTTCACTGGTCAGGTCGTGCCTCGGAAAGCACGTTAAGCCGTTGGTCCCGGTTGCCATATGAACATCTAGTGGCAGTCGTTACGGGTTATTCGAGCCCTCAAAAGTCCAACAATTGGTTTAACTGCAATGCTTCGATATCGCCTTCGAGTTGTGGAGGTCAGACGGCAGTCGCTTCACGGAAAATATCGAAGTTTAGCCAAAATCAGCAGTTAGACTGTTAAAGCGGATCCCAGACTCCAAAGCTGAAAAAGCTTCGGATGCGACTGGGATTAACGCTGAGATGATATATTTGCCTTGTATTTTTAATAAACCCAGCATTCTTCAAAGGTATTTACTTCAACAATTTGTAAACCTTACTCCAACTTTAAGTACACACTCATTCATGACTCGTTGAGTATTTAGGGCACGCATTGATAATAATGACACACATTCGTTATCAGTTGCTAAACAAACAAACAAAAATATCTGATAGATCGCCGATAGATATTTGGATTCAATGAGTAAAGGTAGATTACGTATGGAAAGACCAAGAATAAAGAGTACTAAAGTAAATAATTTATGTGGATCGGTTATGTCGCGCTTTTTAGATTTCCCTCGGGAATATCATTTTATTTCGGGATAAAAAGTAACCTATTATTTAATCCGGACTTTTAACTTTGCGTTTGAAAAATTTCAAAGCAATCGGTTCAGTAGTTACGGCGTGAAACCGGAACAAACAAAAAATAAACTCACTTTCCGATTTATAATATGATATTAGTAAGGATTAGTTAGTATCAATGATTTCATGGTCACAAACTCTAAATCTTAACATAATATAAATGGGAAAGTAAGTTGCTAAAAAGTTTCACGCTAAAATTATAGAAAAGATTTCGATTAAAGACCTAAAAATGTATATCTATACTAATATTATAAATGCGAAAGTAACTCTGTCTGACTGTTACGCTTTCCCGCTTAAACCGCTATACCGATTTTGATGAAATTTGGCACAGACAATCTGTAGACCCTGAGAAAGGACCTAAGCTACCTTTTATTGAAAAAAAAATCTATTCCCGAGGGAAATCTAAAAATATAACCGTGATATAACCGAATTCTACGCGGGCGAAGCCGCGGGCGGATAGCTAGTATACATAATATATAGGCTTGATTTTGATAGGATATAGACTCTTAATCTGCATCGCAGACGCAGTCGCGGGATACAGCTAGTATGTGGTAGGCAGAAAAAACAACACATTAACTGCTTGGATTAGAGGAAAAAAGCGTTTGCTCTTGGCGAATAATATCATGTACTAGGAGCGTATAGCATCGTAGTAGCAATGTTAAAAAGTAGGCTTCTTTTTGCTACGCGCATTTAATTATTCATCAATGAATTAGTCTCACCTTTGCTATGATACCCTGGTATTAGGGTAGCTCAAAAATACCTATTTTTAATTGCCTTTCCTCTTTGGAATTCAATTTAAACCTGCAATGTAATCTATGACATTATTCGCAGTCAATTGTCTGGTTTATCAGACGCAATCCATGAGAAAAATATTACTCATTGATTGTACGAGTTCCATCTATTTATCTTTGGTACTTATCTTTGAGATTACTTGAACAACTTATTGGCTTCAAAACTGTTACGATTCTGGTTACAAGTGCTCTGCTAACAATACTGGAAAGAATCTATGTGGTTTCATGAACTTAATTTTTTTTCCTTATTATTTATATGTAAACCTTCCTACTTTACTTACTACTATGATTAGGAATACGTTTTCAAATTACGAATTCCAAAATGTGTGCTTTGGAATTCTTAATTTGAAAATAGATTCCTCACACACATGGTAATCCTATATTTACCTATGGAATTATCATATGTTTAACAATAAACAACAACAATTAATGTCCCTCACTCAATTCTTACATTGGGGTTCAATCAGTGGATACATGTGTTAGATATTGATATTACATAGGAAACATAGCGATGTACTCTAAAAAGTTGATTTGATATGCTTTGTTCTTATCACATTCAATTATTATCTTATAAATCAATGACTTTTAAAGGAATTTGTCATTGGATAGTAAATCAATCACGTGTTTATTCATTAGTGAATCATAGTATTTCATAAGTTAGCTTTTGTGTATTATATAAAACTAGTTTTCCGCCCGCGGCATAGCCCGCGTCGAGTTCGGTTATATCGCGTTACCAAGAGAACTCGTCAAAAGTCCGTGATCAAAACTATCCTATGTTATTTCTCAAGGTCAACTCAATCTTTGTACCAAATTCCAATAAAATCAGTTGAGTGGTTTAGACCTAAAAGCGTAACAGACAGACAGACAGAGTTACTTTCGCATTTATAATATTACATATTAGCTTTCCGCCCGCGGCTTCGCCCGCGTGGAGTTCGGTTATATCGCGCTTTTTAGATTTCCCTCGGGAACATCAATTTTTTCCGGGATAAAAGGTAGCCTATGTTCTTTCTCAGGGTCTAAAGATTGTCTGTGCCAAATTTCATCAAAATCGGTTGAGAGGATTAAGCGGGAAAGCGTAACAGACAGACAGAGTTACTTTCGCATTCATCATATTACTATGGATTAGGGATTGGTTTGTTGTGATTGGAATTAACCGTTACTTTTAAAATTAATAGACACTGTTGTCGGTTGTAAACCAAATCGTATTTAAGAATCGCTTAACACAAATACAAAAATAAACATGTAAGGCGTGCTAGTTACAAATTCAAGTGTGTTAAGTAACTTAATATTAAACAGCCATTACATAACTTGAGCAGCATACTTCTATTCCCCCAAAACATTGACCTCTCAAATCATAACGTAATTATCAGCCGTGTGTCCGCTTCGACGGCCGCATTTAAAATGACAATCGGCTCGCTTTGAGCGGCGCAAGCGCCGGTCCAACGCACTTTCACTGCGAGCTCGTGTGCGTGAGCTACCGTAGTGGGCGGGGCAATGTTTTTTTTTATTAATTTGGCCCACATTTGGGATTCTGTTACGTCAGCGTGCATCGCACTTGCATCGAACTGGATGTAGGAAGCGTCACGCGAATGCGCGTGTAGCCAATGTCATTATTGTATAAGTAACGTAATATTTGTAAGAATTGTAGCGCGATCTGCCAATTGTTTGTGTTTATGTAGTTGTAAGAAATGCATTATAATTTTCATCTTTATATTCATAGTCTCCTAGTGGAATTGCATTTATTATTAAAATATACTTTCTCGTTGATGCATTACTTACAACTGCTGCATTTTTCAATTTTTATTTTATCCGTGAGGCTTTTATTCAATTGGTGGTTAATACTATTAACTTTCCTTCCTGAATTCGGCTTGGGGATATTTGTATAATACATACTATACATTACACATGGCTGACGGTGTCTGTCCTATTTTATTTTTACTTTCTGATTTTTATGGTAGTTTGTTTTCACACTTCCCTGTTTCCTGACTCTTTTCTGTTGAATAAAAATCCATATCTGATTTGGTCCTTTAATTCCAAGTGGTCCTTCGAGTCGTAGGCCGTAGCTGAGATACCAAATTACCGACTCCATTTCAATTTTAGTATGTATATTGTGCTTTATAGAGTTGAATTCGTTGACACAAAAATAATGCTCGCTCGCTTGGTATACAATTAAAATAATACATGCGATAATCTATTTGTGTTACGTTTTATGAGTAGTTTATTTTTTTAATCAAAATCATGTTTTTAATGTACTTAACTGTGTAAATCTATAGATACCATATTTTATAGTGCATTCTTGAAACGAAAGCTAAACCGATGTTATCAATTGCTTACTATTCTACTCGGGTTGTGGGAGTAAAATGGCGGAAATGTATGACTATGATGCATGCGATAGATTGGTATCAATTCCCGGTCCTTTCTAATGTATATATGCTCCTGGTATGTCTTATTTCTTCTTCTTTTGTCTTTATGTCTTTTATTTCTTTTGTCTTTTTGTCTTATTAGGTAGGTATATTTTCAGCGTTGACTGCTTCTCTGGCTATGCAATCCTAGTATTTCTCTAGTATTGTACCGCTTGCCACAATGGCTGCTGTGCTTGCCTCTAGTGCCATAACCATAATATTATGCCTATCTATATAAGTACTTTCTTTGTCATTTATGCATCCCTGTTACTTTTGCCGCCGATACTGCCTGTTGCAGGCTTTTCCATGATTTACATTCCTAAACATCAACAATCACTATTAGACATTTTAAGTTGGTTTTATCCGGTAACTAAGAAGTCAGCTTAGAATTAATTCAAGGTCTTCCCCATTCCACAAATACTCCGTATTTGATGTTTATTTATTCCTAGAATATCAAAGGGAAAAACAAGATATTTTATAGAATATAAGAACATCTCTTTAAAAGTCAATCTAGCCAAATGCATTTAAACAATAGCGTTCTAATTTTATCTACGTGTGAGTATATTATGTCACATACACACCGATCTACTTCACCGAACACAAAAAAAAGTCACAATCTATTTCCGAGGTCACATACGAACGAGTCCCAAGCTGGTATCATAAAAAAATCACACAGTAGGGTCAATGACCCGCCGCCGAAACGCATCGGGTAATGCACTGACGCGGGATACCACGAGTACTTGGTACTTTGACTTTTGATTGCTTTAATCTTTATATGATCGAATTGAACTGTTGTGGATCTATGTGTGCTTGGTACTTCGTTGGGAAGAAGAAGATTGCAGTCTTAACGAGGTCTCACGATAAAATACTAAAAGATAACTTAAGAAAGCCTTTTTTTTATATCTCACATTTTATGCGCATCCAAACTCAACTTTGAAAGCTTAAACTCAACCATATTTCTTCTGTTATTACATGTTATCTTATATACTAGGCACTGAGGTAAATGACCTCGGATACTTCATTAATCTAAACCGTCAAGGAAGACGGTGTCCGCATGGCTAGAATTTTGTGGTGAAGCTAATAATTAAGCCTTAAAACACTCGATAGTAATATACTAAATCTGCTTTTCCACCTGTATATTATAGTAAATTTGAGTTTAATATGTAATTTAATTCATAGCCAACACTGGCTGGTGTCAAGCAAGTGTAATGTAATTAATAGCTGATTTACTAAGTCAGATAGAAACTGTCTTTTTTTGTTATCCAGAAATACTTAGTTTTCAATGGTTGGTTTCTAACTACCTCTGCTATAAAGCATTTATCAATTGATCTGGGACTAATGAACAAATTATCACAGAGGATATTTGGTTTATATCAAACCACTAGCGGGCGCTAGCGACTTCGTTCGCATGGTTTAGTTATGCTCCGCTCCTATTGGTCGAAGCGTGATGTTATCCAACGCAAATAGAATTTTTCAAATTAGACCCGTAGTTTTTGAGATTAGCGCTTTCAAAGAAACAAACAAACTTTTCAGCTTTATATCCATACTAATATTATAAATGCGAAAGTAACTCTGTCTGTCTGTCTGTCTGTCTATCTATCTGTCTGTCTGTCTGTCTGTCTGTTACGCTTTCCCGCTTAAACCTCTCAACCGATTTTGATGAAATTTGGCGCAGACAATCTTTAGACCCTGAGAAAGAACATAGGCTACCTTTTATCGCGAAACAATTTGATGTTCCCGAGGGAAATCTAAAAAGCGCGATATAACCGAACTCCACGCGGGCGAAGCCGCGGGCGGAAAGCTAGTATTAGTATAGATATATAATCAGGAAGGTAATGTGTGTTTCTCTTCTACACACACATTATACACACAGACACACCCTCACACTCATACACACACAGTCTCAGTATTCTCTAGACATAGTCTTCGTTTGAACAATCCATCTTCTTTCTTTTCTATAAAGTGAATACTACTTCAACTCTTCAATGGCCTCTGTGGTTAGATACCACAATTTTGCCAATAACACGTATAACAAATTATAGCAATTCTTTAAAAAAAATATTTCACAATAATGGCGAATAGCGCCAATGACAGTTGAAAAAACGGCCGCGTTAGCCGACTACGAGGAGATTTGATGCAAAGCCATAATGTGGCCACTATGCTGCGATATTTCAATGATCTTTATGAATTATTAACTGAATGCACTTTTTACTACATAAATCACGTGCTTTTATTTAGTAAACGACACTATAAATAATTTAAAAGTTCAATGAAAAATAAGCATGACATTCATCTAAGCTATCCTGTCAAAAAACCCTTGAACAATCCATTCAAAATTTCTTTGCAATTAATCCTTATAAACGTCATATGAGACACATAGCCTTATGTCCGAATTCCCTTACAAGTTGTCAAATCATCACGTTTATATCATTTATCCGAACAGATGGGATTAAAAAAAACATCTTTATATTTCTCAACTTCTCATATTTACTCTGTCAGAGATTTTTTCTGTGATATAAGCTTCCTCAATGCAAAGTTTATTGACGGTCGTTGCCTATTTGAGAAGATTGAGTAACTGACATTATATCTGATGCCACTTATAGGCCAACAGCTGTTCGAAAACCTGATTGCTGTAGCTGTTACTTAACAAAATTCATTGTCTATTAAAATTTCAGCTGTTTAGCTAACACGGCTGATGAGATACAATCTGGCCACAAACAGATAGACGGACAGTGGCATCTTAGTGATAGGGCCCCGTTTTCACCCTTTATGTACGAACGAGAGCAGGTCAAGCCAGCCTAAACTGTCAGATATTCCCAATCAACCTTGAGCCTAATGCTTTAGTGATAAAATTGAAAAAATAATATAGAAATCTGACAGATTATAGTAGCTTGATCTACTGTCGTCTGTGCATCTTAGCAAAAAAGAGAACCATTTGAGGAAAACATGCAAAATAAAAATGCATTTAATCGCTGCGATATCCCTGGAGAACTTTTACATAAATGAATATAAATTAAGATTACAATGTGCAATGATTTAACCAAGAAAGTGAGTTTAGAAGCTTTGTACATGATGCATGTTCTTATACCTCTAGAACGACTGCATTACATAACATAATCCGCCTATATTGTCCCCATAGTTGGGACACAGGCCTCCTCTCGGTGAGAGGGAGTGGGCAGTAATCCACCAGTCTGCTAGCCCAGTGCGGGTTGGTAGATGTCACATGTTTTCGAAGTTTAGCTTCTAGGACATGCCGGTTTCCTCACGAAGTTTTCCTTCACCTTTTTGAGAGCAGTGGTGATGAAATAATTTACACAAAGTAAAGCGCCTGATTACGCTCAATCCTTCCCTGTATAAGAGGAAACCTGTGCCCAGTGGTGGGACGATAAAAACGTTGATGATGAATGCGCCTGATGGGGTTCAAATCAAACACTAGTAAGTCGCGGCAGTTGGTATGCATTACAATGATTACAATAATTATTAATCTCTGCAGTGCAATAATTATTAAAAATCAAAATTAAAGCATTTATTTCAAATAAACCAGTTACTGGCACTTTTGAATTGTCAGAAGGTCGGTCAGTCAGTAAGATGAAGCTAGTCGCCCATTCCAAAGAGTAGGTACCTATGGAGAAGAACGGGCAAGAAACTCCATGGATACTCATTTCAATTATCAAGCTATTGATACAAATATTTGATTACATCATTCATGTTGAAATCAACCGTGTGAGAACGATACAGAAATATATTGTACGCTAAGAGCGTCCATTATGGAAAACACACAAAAAATAAAACAACAATTCAGAAATTAAAATACGCCCTATATTTTAATTTTTGTTGTAATTTGTGTGTGTCATTGTTTATAAACAGCCCTGTTATAATGAATAGTAATACGGAAGTAATAAACCAAGTTCTCAATAAAAAAAACACCTGTATTTGAGAGAAAGTAGGGTTGGTACGTCTTCGATACTCATCAATGGTGTATTTATCTTAAACTGGTCCTTGGAACCGGAAAGTCGTATTGGTTCCTGTGTTCTACGTCGACTTTGACAGCACTCGAATTCGTATTCAAGCTAACCAGGAAGCCTTGTGGGTCAGAGTTTGTTCAATAGTAATGTCACAATATCAAAGATGCATTTTTAATGATCTAAAAAAATTAACCCATAAAATGACGAACTAAAAAAAACTGTGCCAATGTGAATAGACAGATAACTGTTGACATTTCGCACGTCCCACTTTCTACTAACATTCAACTTCAAAAATTACCGTGACGTAACAATATTACTGGGACATTGGGTCTTGGGGTCTTATGTAAGTTGAATTTGGCGTTGCATAATCTGTGAAAGTCGGTCGGCAAGCTTCCGTAGTGATGTAATGGTTCTCAAGTGCTGGCATACTTGTGTGGACCATGAAACCGTTTTTAAACGATTTGGTTGCGGTCATGTGGAGTTTGAAAGTCTTTTTAGGTTAGAAGTAGGTACTTTTTTTTAGTTTAGTTCGGTGATTAGATTAGTTCTTTCGGTATTTTTTTAAGCATGAGCTGGACTCGTTTGTCAAAAACTGGGCCTTAGTATTGTAAAAGGAGACGGGAAAATTGTCTTTAACTTTTTTTTGTTCTGGATGGGAAATCATCATACGACGAGTCAGACTTTTACTGACTAAACCCCACCCGTGTTTCTGCACTTGCATGTGCGCCAGAGCCACAGTTTCTTTTTATGGTCTTTAACTTTTTTTTTTTTTGATAGGAAGTCATCAAATGACTTCTCCCGCTCTGGGCGGAGCGGAAGGGCGTGTCGGACTTTTACTGACTAAAACCCACCAGTGATCCTTCACTTGCCTGTAGGCTAGGGCTACGGTTTCTTTTTAACCAACCCGCAACCCAGGAAGCAACGTTAGTCTTTAACCTTCAGTGGAATTTTTTACAATTTAATTGACTTATATTACAATAAATATTTATTATTCACAAAATCGACAGTTCTTTGGAATAATTTAATAATAATTAATATTAATTTTAGGACAGGCATTAAAGGACATTGGATTTACTTAATATTTTCTTTGTGTCATTTTGTTTTCTGTATTTCTTTCTCAACACGATATTAATGTTAATATTTTGACAGCCTCCGTGGCGTAGCGGTAGCGGACGCGGCCGCTGCGCAATGTGGCGCGGGTTCGATCCCCGCACAGTGCAAGTATTTGTATGCATGAATATGAATATTTGCACTATTCTGGTCGTCCCTCGGAAAGCACGTTAAGCCGTTGGTCCCGGTTGCCATACGAACATCTAATGACAGTCGTTACGGGTTGTTGGAGCCCTTAAAAGTCCAACAATTGGTCTAACTGCAATGCTTCGATGTCGCCTTCGGGTTGTGGAGGTCAGACGGCAGTCGCTTCACGGAAAATGTCGAAGTTTAGCCATATCAGCAGTTGGACTGGTAAAGCGGACCCCAGACTCCAAAGCTGAAAAGGCTTCGGATGCGACTGGGATTAACGCTGTGATGATGATGATTAATGTTAATATTTATCTTTTTGTTCCAGATCGAGTAAAAATCGGCATACCGGGAGCCTGTGTGATACTGTGCATTAACTAAACTTAAAAAACCTGACGCCTCCATTTAGTTTAGTTAAGTTTAGTTAGCGGAATTACTATGTGATTTTTACATTACTTTTTTTATAAATATACACGGTTAGTTTAGATTTTAAGCTAAATAACGTAAGATTAGAAGAATACGTAACAAAGCATAGATGCATATAATTGAACCAGTTCTCGTTTTTCGGTTGCGTTCCGACGTGATTCAGTAAATATAATAATTAAAATTAGGTAACTTTAGTTCGTGAAGACTTTTAAATACACACATGTTTTTTTTTAATCATGAATTCATGATGAAAAAAAGAAAAAAAAACCCATTATTTATGTAAGCTGTGCGTCAAATCACAACACTACCGCTATTGGAATAGGGTTGTCACCTGTCAGTCTGATAAATTACACATATAATTTAAAATCTTCAATTATTTATTCAAGATAAAATAAATCTATGTTACTACGTGTTTTTTATAGTCTTACGTGTAATACCTATCATCTGATGTTACTGGTGTGTCCCAGCCGTAAAGAAGTGATCTCAAACGTAGGCAGGGACACGCTCAGCAAACATAATCACTGCCATTGTTGTCTCGAAAATGTACTCTAAAATCATAAAAATAAAGTCTAAGTTTAAATAAAGGCTGTATCATAATTCAACATCATTAATTATCATTATATTCCATTATTCGTCGATTTTGTTAATATGACACCCCATTAATTGATGTGCCTCCAAAATTGCTGTACAAAAATAAAGGATTACTTGTTTCTACGAAAATTGTTGTAAATATTAATTTTCATTGCCTATAGTTTTATGCATGAACTTGCAATACTAAACTACTACTACTACTACTACATACTACTATACTTATACTTTTCTAATTCAGGTTTTCATTTTTCAAATATTCATCTAAGATTTTCGTTAAATATTTTATTCAGTAAACATTTTGGGGTGAATTATACAAAATAGTATAAATCATAAAAACGACATCTGGTTTCACGTAGCATTCATACAAAAACTCATACAAATATGACTGATCAGACATAACACCACGAAGACAATAAATAATTGATGTTTTTCTTACTTTTCGTTAACAATTATGATAGTTTACTGTAATATATAGAATAATATAGTTATTTTAATGTAAATTGGTTGTATATAATTTTGAATCAGTAATCAAATGTCTAGAAATAATTGTAATTGTTTTCCGTAACTCCTTGAACGGAAGAGGACAGAAAAGGTAAATACTTTGTGGTAGCTTAAATATTCTTTAAAAATTATGAAATATGTTTGTATTTGCCCGTTCTGACATAAGAAATTTTATTGATTGTTGAGAAAAACAAGTATGTTTTCTCTTTAAAATATTTAACGTGTATATAATTCTACTTAAGGTGTAGCGCTAAGCGTATAGGTTAATATTTCTTTGGGTTAATATTATTTTGTTGAGGCTAAAATTTTTATTCCTATTAAGGTACCTTTAACTTCTTTTTTGTTAGATATTTTTCTTGTCTACTTACTTTAAGTTTAAGTGATGTTCTAAATGATAAAATCATTATCTATTATGGCGTCGCCAGATGGCAAGTACAAGGAGTTATTTATGTTAAAAAAACTTATTGATTAAATGTTATGCGCTACTTAATTTTGTTTTACGGTAGCTACAAGCACGGGTTTTAGGCTGCTTAAAACAAATAAATATTATTTTAATAAAAACAAAATGCAAACATCAACATTGAGTGCCAACCCTGACGGCAGTGTTTAAAAAAATAAAATGATATTTTTGAATGTGTTTTTTTGCTAAAATAGGGGATGGCATTCACTGTAGAACGGGTCTCGAAACAGATAGTTACCAGATTGAATCCTACAATGAATAATGAATATTAGAGAAATGGCATCTACACACTAATAGAGTAAACGAAAAATGTGTATATTTCGTATTTTATGAAACTTGTATTATACAGTAATCACGTATTACATACCTACACAGATATGTATTTTTATAATTAAACTTTTTCAGGAGTTATTAAAAATATTGCACACCATTAAAAACAGATGATTTATATTTTATTAACATTAATATATTCCCGCCAAGCTCCATAAAGAATACAGGTAAACAAACCAATTTAGGGTTATCACAACTCACGTTTTACAAATCTCCTGTTATTTACATGATTATCGACTTTTACATGCTAACTATTTATTAACAATCCCTATTGCAGCATATTTCAATAGAATCACTAAAATAACATGCATAATAACTTGGTATTTCGAAAAACCATTAAAAATTCGACATTAATTTTACGTGATAGCCCTACAAAAAAAGAAAGATGGATGAAATCCAGATATAAAACACATTTTGTGGAATTCAACCAATGAATAAAGTTGAGGCATTTGCCAATACAATTTTGCGTATTTTAATTACTTTTAAATCAACTACATAACACATGCATTGTAATATTTTCAAAAATGGACTAATTATAGTATATATGTATCATAAAATGTAACTTATTAGGAAATTAGCTTACATGTGTGTCATATTTCATTCAAATAGGTTAAGCGTTCTATACAAATCATAAATATCTAAACATAAATGAACTGTTTAGATTAGTAAGAAGTAGGATTATTACTTTTATGAAAATCATTTAAGTAGAAAAGGTTGTGAACATCGGTTTTTTTATTCGTAAACTACTCGTTGCCTAGCAACGGTTTGTTTACCTCTATTCTTTATCGAATTTGGCTCAACTTATAAGTATATATACAACGTGTAACATAAAGGGTATATACATAACAAAGGCATGGCATCTTTACATGATATTAAACGATATTGGAAGGGTTTTTTAATCCTATCTCTTTATGTTAGGAAGTTATGAGGAAAAACACCGCCTGTGATAGGCTACTATCATACTAGTCGCACAGAGATATTGAAGACATTTATCGAATTTTGGCAAGTAACCTGATGGGTAACGAGTAGTTATTAACGTATGTAGTGTGCTGCCACGTTTGTTATGATTTGATTTTAAGAAACACACGAAACCGAAAATTTGGTACCAAATTTTTGAGTATTTTATTTTGAGTTGAAACCCTTCCGATATCGTTTGATATCATCTAAAGATGCCATGCTCTTGGTATGTATATACCCTTTTTGTTACACGTTGTATATTTATTTTACAAAAGGCTATGTTTCATTCGTCACATTATATATTTATTAATAAAAAAAAATAATACCTTGTGTGTAGACGTCATATTATACACTATACTCCGTCCCGTTTTTACCTGCTTTTATTTAAAAATAGAATATAAAATAAGCACATGAAATATTTTTCACCTAATTCTATAAAAATATAATAAGAAACTTAAATATAAAAAAAAACTAAAGAAAAAATTGATTTGGCTTCAATTTACAATACTAAATAGGCTAATAAGTGATGCAATTTATGAAAAATGCAAATAGCGGATTGTTTTTCCCGCGTTTTGCAAATCAAGGGCTTTCAATTTGAAATGTTTTCTTATGCTTTGATGTTAAAAAAATGTTGTTTTATTTTTAAAGTTTTGTTTTCTACGTCGTCCAGATGGTGCTACAAGATCAAATCTTTCTATACTTCTGAGCCAAAGACTATATTTTTTTTCCTGAATATTTTGTTATTATGCGCAAAAATATTGAGTAAGATATTGATTGACACAAAAAAGATTAGTCAATGCAATCAGATTTGCACAAAATAAGTACATATCGAAAATATACGTTTCGTCTTTTTTTGTCCATCAATATCAAAATATTTTTTTTTTTTGTTTTTTTGGGAATGATTTTGTTATGAAATATAAGTATATATTTTTTGGTCCTACTTTGTATATGTCGCTTTAAAAGTCCTATTTGGCTGGAACGAATGAGGCCTTGCTAATTTTCTCTGACGATAATGCTAGTGGTTACAAGACCATGTAACTTCAATGTTATAGGTGCATTAAATTTAATATATACCTATTTAATAGAAAAATATACCTTTTGTTTTCTTTCACAGCCCTATTCCTATTATTTCTATTACAAACTTATCTATATCTATACTAATATTATAAGTCGGAAAATGAGTTTCTTTGTTTGTTCCGCCTTCAAGCTGTAACTACAGAACCGATTGCTTTGAAATTTTGCAGACGTAAAGTTAGAAGTCCGGAAATAATAGGCTACTTTTTATTCCGGAAAAATTTGATCTTCCCGTGGCAAATCTAAAAAGCCCGATATAACCGAACTCCACGCGGGCGAAGCCGCGGGTGGTAAGCTAGTACATTTATAATTCCTAAGAAAAAACACACTGAGCTCGGTTTCACCTCGTCAGCCGCTGTTAGGGGCGCCGATTGTCTTGCTCACACACTTAACTAATATTTTAAGTTTTTTTTTTTTTTTTTGTAATTATAAACTAGCGCTTGACTGCATTCCCGCCTGATGGCAAGCAGTAATGCAATTGTTGATGGTAAAGCGCGCTAGTTTATTAAGCCCATTCACTTAAAAAATCTTAGTGAATAGAAAGGAAGACGGCAGTTGAGCGAGGTGGTGCAATGTTAAACCCAACAACACGACCAACGATGCTGCGCCAGAGGGAGATTGATGTGGAGACCCTCCACGACCAAACCTCCGACACAACAACATTTGACGCATTGTACTCGGCACGGCACACATCGCAACACAACTGCTCAGATCCATCCTCCGTACGGCTTCACCAGAAAGTTTTCTTTCCATTTCAAAATGTACTACATTTAAATTTGGTTTACTTGAACAAGAGGATCAACGCTATTCATCATTCATCATTCTCCTGCCCTTATCCCAATTTATTTGGGGTCGGCGCAACATGTCTTTTTCTTCCATACATCCCTATCAGAAGCCATCTCGGCAGTCACCCCCTTCTTAGCCATATCATCCTTCACACATTCCATCCATAGTTTCTTTGGTCTTCCCCTACTCTTATAGCCATCAACATTCATAATTAAAACTCTCCTCACGACATTCTCCTCATTTCTCCGTAACACATGCCCGTACCATGACAACCGCTTTCCACACAACTTTTCAGCTACCGGTGCCACTTTCAGACTTCCTCTTATGTACTCATTTCTTATTCTATCCATTCGTGTAACACCACACATCCCTCTTAGCATTCTCATCTCGGGTGCATGCAATTGCCTTTCATTCATCCCTTTCGCAGCCCAACATTCTGAGGATCAACGCTAATGTATAACAAAATATTAAAGTTAAAATAAACGTCGTTTTGAGGTTGACGGTACGCGGGTAGTTGTATAATAACGTTCATTCAGAGTACCGCAAAATTCGGAATTAATTTGTCCTCAAGTTTAAGTACGTTAAGTCATTTATTTCTGTACAATGGCGCCGATTCTGTTGTTCACAAACTAAACCAATTTAAAGTTATGTGCATCTTTTTCTTTCCATTTGGTTTAGAAAAGGATAGAAGATAACATTTTAGTTTATACCTGTCAAATTAAGAGATTCCATATAGGTACAGTTTTTTTTTTTTTTTTTTTTTTTTTAATAATTATAAACAAGTGCTTGACTGCAATCCCGCCTGATGGTAAGCTGTGATGCAATCGTTGAGTGTAAAGCGCACTAGTTTATTAAGCTTATTCACTTAAAAAACTTAGGAATAGGAAGGATGACGGCAGTTGAACGAGGTGATGCAATGTTAAACCCAAGACCAACACGACCAAACGATGCTGCGTTATAGGGAGATTGATCTGGAGACTCTCCACGACCAAATTCCCGAGACAACAACATTTGGCGCATCGTACCCGCCACACATCGCAACACAACTGCTCAGACCCGTCCTCCGTACGGCTTCACCAGACATCATGCCGGAACACGACGAATCGCATGGCGGCAAGACTTTATCTGGTGGGTGGTAACTTCCGCCGGCAGCCGATGTTATGGCGACTTAAAATACGCCAATTTACGTCAGGAGCGCACTAATTTGACAGGTCTAAACAGGCATTTTATCTTCTGTCCTTTTTTTAATGAAATGGAAAGATGCACTTTAGTTTAATTTAGATTGTGGACAAAGGAATCGAGACTAATGTCGCCCTAATTTAAGTTCATGCGTCTTTTTCTTTTGGTGATTGAAGTATTTACTTCAATCACCAACTCAATAATCAATAAAAAATCTTCAATTTGAGTGTCTTCAAGGCTAGAGTGAATAGGCTCTTAATAAACTAGCGCGCTTTACCATCAATGATCGCATCACTGCTTACCATCAGGCGGGATTGCGGTCAAGCGCTTGTTTATCCATACTAATATTATAAATGCGAAAGTAACTCTGTCTGTCTGTCTGTCTGTTACGCTTTCCTGCTTAAACCTCTCAACCGATTTTAATGAAATTTGGCACAGACAATCTTTAGACCCTGAGAAAGAACATAGGCTACCTTTTATCCCGAAAAATTTTGATGTTCCCGAGGGAAATCTAAAAAGCGCGATATAACCGAACTCCACGCGGGCGAAGCCGAGAGCGGAAAGTTAGTAAAAAAAAAAAAAAAATAATGTTCTGAATAATTGTTGTCTGTCCTTACAGAGAGCAATTATTCGTTTCATCATCATCATTTCAACCAGCCAGGACAGCCTCCGTGGCATAGCGGTAGCGGACGCGGCCGCTGCGCAAGGTGGCGCGGGTTCGATCCCCGCACAGTGCAAGTATTTGTATGCATGAATATGAATATTTGCAGTGGTCTGGTTGTGCCTCGGAAAGCACGTTAAGCCGTTGGTCCCGGTTGCCATACGAACATCTAGTGGCAGTCGTTACGGGTTGTTGGAGCCCTCAAAAATCCAACAATTGGTCTAACTGCATTGCTTCGATGTCGCCTTCGGGTTGTGGAGGTCAGACGGCAGTCGCTTCACGGAAAATGTCGAAGTTTACCCATATCAGCAGTTGGACTGGTAAAGCGGACCCCAGACTCCAAAGCTGAAAAGGCTTCGGATGCGTCTGGGATTAACGCTGGGATGATGATCATCATCATCATTTCAGCCGAAAGACATCCACTGCAGGACATAGGCCTCCCCCAAGGTTCTCCACGACGATCGGTCCTGCGTCTCCCGCATCCAGCGGTTTCCCGCGACCTTCACCAGGTCGTCGGTCCACCTTGTCGGGAGCCTACCCAGCTGCGTTTTCCGATGCGTGGTTGCCACTCGAGAACCCGTCGGCCCCATCGGGCATCGGTCCCAATATGTCCAGCCCACTGCCACTTTAGTGTTGCAATTCTTCGGGCTATGTCGGTTACTCTCGTTCTTCAATATTCGTTTAGTCCTGTGAAATCAAGATAAGCCACAGAGAATTTACGTGATTAAAAACATTTACATCAGGCGCTGATTAATTTTGGGCAAGGGAATCTACGCCATCAGCTACTTTCCATGCAAACCAAGCGTGTCGCCGTTTCAAAGTTATTTCAAGTAGACAATTAAATGTCACTTTTGAACGATCACATTTACAGGAAAGTAAAATTGATTCTATTGATTGATTGATTTACTCACACTAAGAAACAACTTACTTATAGAAACTAATACCTTTAAAGGCGTTACGTGTCAGCAGTTGCCCATGCGCACTCAATTTACTTTCGGCGCCATGACAGAGGCGTCGCCTGAGGTAGCAGCGCGGTGCGGGGGGAAATGACGACGTGCTGCGTTAATGAAGAGTGTCAAACCTATCACCCCTCCCGCACCGCGCAACAACCTCAGGCAACGTCTCTGTGAAGCGATCTGCTTATAGCTTTTTTTAAAAGTTATAAGCAGTTATAAGTTTATATAAGTTATAAACTAGTAGCTCTTCGAGTCGCTAAACTTAAGTGACAGTAGCAGGGCACATTGCTCGTAAACCCATAGCCGATGGGGCAGTAAGGTTCTGGAGTGGCGGCCACGTACTGGAAGACGCAGCGTAGGGAGGCCCCCTACAAGGCGGACTGATGAGCTGGTGAAGGTCGCGGGAAGCCGATGGATGCCGGCAGCACAAGACAGGTCATCGTGGAAAGCCTTAGGGGAAGCCTTTGTCCAGATCGTAGTGGTGTTAACAACGTAAGGGTGGAAACTCGCCGTACGATGGGTCGTCCGATGGTGGAACGGAGATGGGTGGATAGAGTACTGTCTTTTCTAGATGCTGCCAGCGTGGCATTTCCGGGCTCTGTGGAAATGCCACAAGCAGTAGTGCAGGTAAGAACATAGCTATAATTCATACAAATACTAATTGAGTTGAGTGTGCGACTTGTGGATTGGTTCAAGACAGTTGCTAAGTTCACAACCTGGCACCAACTACTTTTGTCTACAAAGAAATGTTAAGCAAAATTGCTCGAAACACAGCCAAACCTGGTGGTCATTGGTCATCACTACATATTATAAAACAAAGTCACTTTTACTTTCCCATGTCGCTTTGTATGATTCAATCTTTAAAGCTACACAACGGATTTTGATAGGGTTTGTTTTAAAAGGTTTTGGTTTAATTTTTGAGGTTTCTAACACATGTCGCAAAATAAACCCATTTTTTTTATCTTGAATTTGCAAACTCAAGATATCAAAATTATGTACTACAGTATTGAATACCTTAAAAATGCCTACAAAAAAGTATGATACTATAATATGTCTACCTACTATAGTTTCATCATTATGACTACTTTTTTGATGTTTGAAAAGTTAATTAAAATGCCAGTCGAAATCAGAGCCCACTATTTGTTCCTTATTATTAACACTTATATAAAAAAAAATACGTCATGTCAAAGGTAATTTTAGTAGCAGCAGATCTCTTTTTGAATTATTGAAATTGGTTGTTTCATTCAGGAGATATTACGATTTATTCAAAACTAAACACCAGAAAAAATCCGCGTGCCGCTCGCGCCCCTGCCGGCCGCATTGTTTACCTGCCTAAACCGCGGAGTGAGTGGGCCGAAGCGGGGTACCATTACTTCGAACAAACCTGCTACCCCGGTAGGCTTTCATTCTGTTTGAAGGTGGTAGGACTGACTATCCATAGACAATAAGGTCGATGTATCTTGCAGAGTCAGATATTGGCTGATGGACGGCAGACTAGACTTTATTGTTATTGAAGGGCCACCGTTTCTTGAGGAAGGCTTAGGTACCTATATCATTTGTCCACGTGCGAAGCCGGGGCGGATTGCCAGTTCATTTATAAAGAAAAAGCTCCTTTTCCTGCTGAAAATTTACGAGCTAGGGAACATCTTAATGTGGGCAAGTACGAGTACTTGTTGTTATGAAAATTGATTTCCTATCAATTCACATTCTAAGTTGTTCCTAGTTTACAGTAGTTCCAATAACCTGCATTGATCAGTAATGAATAACACCCGTCTAGATGTGTCGAATACCTTGGCCTATTCGGTGCCAACGGCATGTTGGCCCAACATACCAAAAGGTAGACCAACATCAGTCCAAAGATTGGAGGATAGATTTCTTATCTATTTGTAAATAAGGGTGTGGCATTATGATAAATATAATCTGAAGATAGGAAGAGATGACAAAGATTTAGAAGACCTTGTTACGTTTTGAGCCTACATAGTGATGGTCCCGGTTCCGGTCCGTCTCCAGATCAATCTCCCTCTGGCGCAGTCTCGTTGGTCGTGTTGTTGAGTTTAACATTGCATCTCCTCGCTCAACCGCTGTCTTCGTTCCTATTCACTTAGTATTTATAATAATATTGTTTTTTTTGATATATACAATTATAAATTGTACATTAATGATTTCAGTTTTCACTTGTATCGCTCAGACCCACTGCCTTTTTTATATTTTTCAATTCTAGAGATGTTTGTGAAAATCACCCCTTAGTACATTAAGCGTCTGCTAAGACGAAATACCAAACACGATCTATGAATCATGCTGTTAGTCATTCCCACTTACAATTCGGCTATCTTAGTCTCCTGTGATATCTGTTGGTGTGGATACTTAAAATTTCTCCTTTACCGTAAATCTTAAAAGAAACAACAAATACAGTATGTTAAATAACAGAGGGCGTTCCCTTAAACTCGTTAATATATATCATTAATAGATTAAAATAAAAATATCAGCATAGAAAAATAAGCATAAAAAAATCCGAATAAAAAAAAATTCTAATTGGAAATAAATTTGAAACCTCCTGTTTTAAATCAAAATAGTAGTCGTCATGTATAAATAAATTGCGACGTTGCTGTCTTTCATGTTCGCGTGTACAGTGTGTTTCTTTTACATGTCAATTTAAAATTTTTATTGAATATTTTCATATTGGAAAATTTTTTAAAACATTTTGTTTTCGAATGGAAATATTTTTTTTAGCATGTATGTATGCTATAGGTACTATTTCGGGTTAACGGGAACGCCCTCTGTTAGTTAACATACTGTATACGGATAATATTAGTAATTCTAATATTGGCGCCGAATTTCTTTTTCATAAACTAAACTAATTTTAAGTTTATTGCATCTCTTTCTTTTCTAATTCATTAAGAAAAGGATAGAAGATAACATTTTAGTTTAATCCTGTCAAATTAAGTTAGGTACTCCATAGACAAATAAGACGCGATTATAAACTAACTTAAAATTAATTTAGTTTTTAAGCATGGAAATTGGGGTCATTATTTACAGATATTAAACATATTATTGTTTAGTATAGAAATTAAACTTGCTTCACAAGGCTCAGACATTTTTTTGTCCACAATTGTCGAGTGAGGCTGTGTGGTGATCCATGACTGCCTCATGTTTTTTCACTAAAAAATAGTGCCCGCAATCCCGCCTGGTGGTAAGCAGTGATGCAATCGTTGATGGTAAAGCGCACTAGTTTATTAAGAGCCTATTCACTAAAAAAACTGATTGAATAGGAAGAAAGACGGCAGCTGAGCGAGGTGATGCAATGTTAAACCCAACAACACGACCAACGATGCTGCGCCAGGAGGGAAACTGATTTAGTGACCCTCCACGACTAAACTCCCGCCACAACAACATTTAGCGCATCGTACCCGGCACACACCGCAACACAACTGCTCAGACCTGTCCTCCGTACGGTTTCACCAGACATCATACCGGAACACGACGATTCGCTTGGCGGCAGAACTTTGTCTGGTGGGTGGTAACTTCTGCCGGCAGCCGGTGTTATGGACTTATGGCCTACCTTGGATTGCGGTCAAGTACTAGTTATAAAAAAAATAATTATAACTTTTCCACTCCTGGGATACAGGCCTCCTCTTGGTGAAAGGGAGTGGGCCGTAATCTACCACGCGAGATAAATGCGGGTTGGTAGATGTCACATCTCCTCGAAATATTGCTAGGGCATGGCGGTTTTCTGACAATCTTTTCCTTCACTGGGCTCATCTCAGTTCTTCATCAAACTTGACTGCCAGTGCCACTTCTGCTGCTGTGTCGGTAACTCAATTTCTTTAATAGTAACTATTTTTTTTGGGATGGGAAATCAGCAAATGACTTCTCCCTGTTTGGGCGGAGCGGAAGGGCGTGTTAGACTTTTACTGACTAAAACCCACCCGTGTTTCTTCACTTGCCTGTGCGACGGCCAGGGCTATGGTTTCTATTTTAACCAACCCGCAACCCTGACCCAGGAGGCATCGGTCTTCGTTGACCTCGTCACGATGTGCTGACATCTCTTTGAGGCGCGCATGAAACACAACGCGCCATCAACCCTGGCCTGGTCCTTAACAGGTCAGAGTTGACGACGCGTTGCCAGCAGCCTACTGCTCACCGCTCGCAGGCCTGCGTTAACTGTTACCCTGAGATTATATTAGTCATGTTCCCAGGTCAGGTGGGCGTATAACAGAGTCATCAATCTTATGGAACCTTGGACCATACATTGGCCATACACCTGGCGCCAACAGTTGGCAGAAGACAGCTACTAAAATACCAGCATTGTATCCCTGATCACCTTGACAGACATTATATTTATACTGTCAATCGGATTTAGATGCAATTATAGATGTGACACTTTCTTCTATGCTTAGTCATGTTCTAATTTATGTAGGTGCTTTTTATAATATGCACATTTAATTTTGACTGAATACGTCTCACCATCACATAGACTAGGACAGCATAGCATAAAAGAGGAGGGGGAGTAGCGACGTCAACCTAATGGCGTCAAGGGTCACGTTTGACCCCGGGTCAACGACGCGTTGTGCTACTAAGCGTGCCTCAAAGAGATGTCACCACATCTTGAGGGGGTCCACTAGGATCAAGGCTTACTGAACGATTTTAGTCGTCCTCCGTGGCGCAGCGGTCAACACGCCTGCCTGCGACGTGGAGGCCCCGGGTTCGATCCCCGGCCAGGTCATGATGGGAAATGATCTTTTCCTGATTGGTCTGGGTCTTGGATGTTTATCTATATAATTATGTATCTATTATAAATATGGTATCGTTGAGTTAGTAACCCATAACACAAGTCTCGCTACTTACTTTGGGGCTAGTTCAATCTGTGTGATTTGTATAAAAAATAAAAAGAAAAATAAAAAAAACGATTGCATCACTGATTACCATCACGAGTAATTGCGGTGTAAACTAGTTTATAAGACGTAAAAAAAAACAGAACTTTTGTGTGGAAGTCGTACTCTCAGTCATCATCATCAGCCTCTACTCGTCCACTGCTGGACATAGGTCTCTTCCATGGCACGCCAACAAGCTCGACCCTGAGCTATCTCCGCCAGCCAGTACACTCAGTACTGCAAAACAACTGTCAAGATATGGGTGTAAGAAACAAGAAAATAGAAGAATTTTTCTCGGTGGTAGGCCATAACATCGGCTGCCGGCAAAAGTTACCACCCACCAGACAAACGTCTTGCCGCCAAGCGATTCGTCGTGTTCCGGCATGATGTCTGGTGAAGCCGTACAGAGGACGGGTCTGAGCAGTTGTGTTGCAATGTGTGGCGGGTACGATGCGCCAAATGTTGTTGTGTCGAGAGTTTGGTCATGGAAAGTCTCCAGATCAATCTCCCTCTAGCGCAGCATCATTTGGTCGTGTTGGTCTTGGGTTTAACATAGCTTCACCTCGCTCAACTGCCGTCATCCTTCCTATTCCTAAGTTTTTTAAGTGAATAGGCTTAATAAACTAGTGCGCTTTACCATCAACGATTGCATCACTGCTTACCATCAGGCGGGATTGCAGTCAAGCACTAGTTTATAATTATTAAAAAAAACTGTAACATAATTAGTTACCGAAATGCATAGGATTTTTATATATTGTAAATTGACACTGACACTTCGTGTCAAATTATGTACAAAACCAACGATTTCTTCGAATTACCTACATCGGCAATTTTTTACTGCTTACACCTGCGGTACTAAGTACGTCATTGACATCGTAACTAATCGGAATGTACAGGCGACAGCAAGTTATACTACCCAAATCTGACAAATATTTCCAATCAGCTTTGAGTATTAATGCTTAAGAGATAAAATAGAAAATCTAATTAAGAAATCTGACAGATTGTAGTTGCTTGGTGTGTTGTCGTGTTCGTGTACGAAGATTTTAGTAAGAGTATACAATATGTTAAGAAAACCCTGTCCGACCCGTAAGGATAATAAAGGTTAGCTAAACAAATTACCAAATAAAATATGAAATTTTATATAATCATCATAGTAACAATACTAGTGAATTTTGAAATAATCTTTTTTTCCCGCGAATTAATTCCAACTTCCCCCAAAATTCTATAGTTTTTAATTCTGAGCGAATAGCGATGCGGCCGCGTGCCGCGTGCCCTGCCCCTCTTTGCCCGCGCCTGTATGGCCTACCGTACATGTTTTAAGTTACCTCTTTTTGCTAAATAATATTTATTTTTTTAGGGGGATTTTTATTTTTAAGTTTGGCCCGACTTTGTAGGCATTAGTAGAATCAGTTGTCGATACCTAACAATACCTTCACGGATCGGATAGGGTTTTCTTTACATATTGTATAGGTAATTAGGTATTGGCCCTTATTAATTTGTGAACATAGCCCGAAGAATTGCAACACTTAAATTGCAGTGGGCCGGGCACATTGCCCGGAGGACCGATGCCTGATGGGGCCGACGGGTTCTCGATATGCGACCACGCACCGGAAGACGCAGCATGAGGCGACCCCAATAAGGTAGACCGACGACCTGGTGAAGGTCACGGGTAACCGCTGGATGCGGAAGGCGCAGGACCGGTCGTTGTGGAGATCCTTGGGGGAGGCCTATGTCCAGCAGTGAAAGTCTTTCGGCTGAAATGATGATGATGAATTTGTGAACTGAAGTGCATTTTAATCTTTTTATTTTAATACGAAAAAGACAGAAGGTACGTCCCAATATTAGTTTGGCCCTGTCAAATTGTCAAATTGTCTGTGGAGGAGGTTTGGCGGGAATGTCAAGATGAGTGTCACGCTCATTTTTCATTGGACTTTTAAAATTATTTATAGTGTCGTTTACTAAATAAAAACGCGTGATTTATGTAGTAAAAAGTACATTCAGTGAATAATTCAAAAAGAACAGTGAAATATTGTAGCATAGTGGCCGCATCATGTCTTTACGCTAAACCCCTCCTTATCGTCCAAACGCGGGAAACGAAAGGAGTTAGTTTAGGTTAAGTTAAGCTAGGATAAGTTAGGATAAATTAGGATAAGTTAGGATAGATAATTACTGAAGAAAAAAAACTGAAGACTAGGCTGTATGGCGTACTATGCCTTTGCCTTTTCCGTTCGCCCGAACGGAAAGAAATGAACAAAAAAAAAAATGTCTGTGGAGTTTCTTGCCCCTTCTTCTACAGAGAGAGCTGCTATTTCGCGACTTTGCGACTCATGTCATCGTACTGACTAATCGTTTATTAAGCCTATTCACTTAAAAAACTTAGTGGATAGGAAGGAAGACGGCAGTTGAGCGAGGTGATGTTAAACCCAACAACACTGCCAACGATGCTGCGCCAGAGGGAGGGAGATTGATCTGGAGACAGTCAACGACCAAACTCCCGACACAACAACATTTGGCGCATCGTACCCGGCACACATCTCACACAACTGCTCAGACTCATCCTCCGTACGGCTTCACCAGACATAATGCCGGAACACGACGAATCGCTTGGCGGCAAGACTTTGTCTGGTGGGTGGTAACTTCTGCCGGCAGTTGATATTATGACCTACCACCGAGAATATATTAACGTATTTTTAGTAGCTAAGTTTTTAATGGTGTCTAAACTGTCTATGCAGTATTTTATTGGAGGATTTTTGGGCCTCCCTCTATTGTTTTTTCTAATAAAAGAGGGTCGTCTAAAATAAACTCATGTGGAAGTATTTTAATTTTCGTATTGATAGCGTTTCGAATGAATTTTTAGATGCCCTTTGATTATGGCCACTCCTGATATATTCGTACAATATTAGTTTTTAAGACTTTTTTTTAATACATATTTATAAACTAGTGCATAACCGCAATCCCGCCTGATGGTACGCAGTGATGCAATCATGTAACGTAAAGCGTTGAAGACACTTAAATTGTAGTCAGACGGAAACACCGCCGCAGGAAAATTGTTCCAATCCCTCGATGTATATCGTATGAAAGACGAAGCGAAACCCTTCGTTCGGATCGTAGAGGTATCAACAAAGTAAGAGTGAGTGGATACTTGCCATACGACGTGTCGTCCGATTATGGAATGGAGATAGGGGAATTAAGTCATGCATATCCTATAGAACACCGACAGGCTGGCTACTCTTCGCCTGTGCAGGTTTTGGACATCGTTTTTTTTTTCTGCAATAAAGAAGCTGACATTATAATTATTCCATATTTTTCTATCTCCTTCCATAACCTTACAACGACATTAGAATCGCGTGATGACCAAAGGAAAAAAAATGTGAGTTTCCATTGTTTTAGCTGCATTCAATAATTTATAGTTCGTTATTATACCGAGGTTGTTTGACTTCCGGGTGCTATGATCAGTCTTCTATTTCCTGCTTCGTGAAGTACTGGTAGTAGGACCTGAGGACTGCGACCGAATGACAGGTATTAACTCAACTCGACGACTTGTGATGGAAATGTCATTAAAGTCCAATCTCAATCTTTCCATTTAAAAAAAGATAAGTTTTAATGTCAATTATAGCCCAGAAGCCTACAGGCAAGTGCTGGAAGCAGAAGCCAGAACCAGTCAATGTGACGACGCTTGGGGAGGCATATACATATATATATTTAAGCAAAAATATTTTTTTATTGGCGTTATGCCCCTTTATGAGATAGGTTAGACGAAGGGACCTTTACGTTTTTGACACCACTACGGTCCAGCGAAGCATTTCGCCTCGTCTTTTATACCGCGTACATCGAGGGACTGGAACAATTTGCCAGCGGCGGTGTTGCGGTCTGAATACGATTTAAGTGTCTTCAATGCTAGAGTGAATAATAAATTAACGCGCTTTACCATCAACGATTGCATCACTCTTACCATCAGGCGGGACTGCAGTCAAGCACAAGCTCAAAATTAAAAAAAAAAAATACCTTCAAATATATTCAGAAATGCACTGCGATAATGTTGAATGGGAGTGTCGTCAGACGTGAAATCTTCTGCCGACACTCCCGGCGAGCAAAACATTATATTTTTTTTTATAATAAAATTCATGTCCAGCTATGGTTTGTATATAAAGATATAGAGTTAGCCAACCTAAAATGGAATATTTGAATGTAAATCATCATCATCATCTCAGCGTTTATCCCGGTTGCATCCGCAGCTTTCGCATTGGAACCCGGGATCCGCTTTCCTGCACATTCTCCTCCATTTCGCGCGATCTTTAGCATCCTGTGGTAAGAAATTGTTGGAACACATGTGATCTCTTACAACGTCAAGCCAGCGTTTCTTTGCCTTTATTAATTGCACACACTTGCTTCTTAGTGAAGCTGACACTACGAACCACCTTAAAATATTGAGAGAACAAAGTGGCAATTTCACTTGGTTCAGGCACTCCCGCCATGCTAACAGGAAGACCCGGCTTATGATTCATTGCAAATGATTACTGAAAAACTGTAAGCACTTAATATACTAAATAGAAACACAAACGAGGTGATTTCCGCATATGATACCAATATTATACTGCGAAGAAGTTAAACATGAGAAAGAAACATTGAGTTCAAGGATGGAATGAGCAAGTGAAGGAACACGGGTGGGTTTTAGTCAGTAAAAGTCTGACACGCCGACAGATAGAGCAGGAGAAGAGGCCATTTGGTGAATTCCCATTCCAAGAGGTTAAAACCTAAATGAAAACTGATAGTATTTTCTCGATTTTCCTATTTGACGGCACGAACCTATGAATGAAAAAAATCTGTACAAAAACAATCTATCATCTATTCTCACTCGATAGACACGGACTTACAATCTATCGATAAATCGTCGACAAGTACTAGGAGCACATAACCAGCGAGATGTATAAGCGCGAGGGATACGCAGGGCTGGCCCACAAACGCATCCCACTTTAGAATTTGGGCCGATATAAATACCCACTGCACTTGCACCGTCGCGTCGGGTAGGGTTGCCACAGATTGGTATAAAATACATTGTAGAGGAAAATAATGATAACAATGTTGATTTATAGAATGTTGAGTTTCTAGCAAAATGTGGTATGATGATCTGGTAATAATTTATGACTGTGTGTTGTCCAATTATTTAATAATAAAGGCGAAATATAAAATTTCGCCACAGTGGTCGCTCATTTTAAGCAGAGGATATTTTCAAGTTGATTCATTTAAAGTAATAAAGTCTTATGGTTTACTGTTTTAATAGATCATCATCATCATTTCAGCCGAAAGACGTCCACTGCTGGACATAGGCCTCCCCCCGGGTTCTTGACCATGACGACCGGTCCTGCGCCTCCCGCATCCAGCGCTTTCCCGCGACCTTCACCAGATCAACGGTCTACCTTGTCAAGGGCCTACCCACGCTGCGTCTTCCGGTGCATGGTCGTCACTCGAAAACCCGTCGGCCCCATCGGGCATCGGTCCCACGGGCAATGTGCCCGGCCCACAATTTTAATAGATACTCCAAAAGTTTCTTTTAAATAAATCGCAACTTGATTTATTGGTATTTACAGAAAGTTGACCTATTATTTATCTATCTGGAAGTATTTTTTTAAATGCTGAAGTTGTTAAATGTCGTGTATGCATTGATAAAATATTAAACAGATACGATATATTCTAACAAACTGACCAAAAAAAATGTGCCGAACACAGCAGCAGCACACATGCATATTTTTAATCGGCTTACATTGGTACAGTGTAAGTGAGATGGGGCGCAATCTAAAGCATAGAGAAGAAAAAGATGGCTAGTGTTTGTCGTTTGCGCTGTTAGTGTTTGTCGTTTGTTTTTACGAGTGTATCGAGAGTGACTAAGGCGAGATGCAGGACTTTCCTTCCTTTTGTACGCTTCATTTTCAGTGCGCTAATGACATATCTACCTTAGTTTAATAGTTCATCAATGCGTGTATATATATTTTTGAGACAACGGTTTTTGTATAGTCAAACTTATATAAATCTTGCGACAACGCACACAAAATTCTATAGTCAAATAAAAACTTTTTAATCATAGCACCCATAATGTATTATGAAACAACAAAGTCTATGTATGAGATAGAAACATGAACTAAAAATTATACATAATTATATTAGATCTGTTAGCTTGTTTTTTTTTTACAAAATTCAATTGTAATTGGTATGCCTGTTTAGATCGCTGCATAAACTTATTGGATCATAACACCTGTTTTTACAAATATATAACAATTAGAACCTTAGAATTTGATGAAAATCACACAATTCATTTGGTAGACTTGAGGGGTCAGAGGAAAGACTATCTATAATCCTAAATGCTGTATTTAAACTCGCTCATTTTCGTTTTTTTTTTCTCAATCCAAATCACATTATTGACCAGCAGGTTATAATGAAATTCTGTGAAATTTTATTGCGCGGCCATAAAGACTAACTTTAGGTTAGGTTTTCATGACGTATAAATTTGACATTAGCGTTCAGTGATGGCGTTAAAAGATTTTCAACCATCAACCACATTTCACCTTGCGGCAGCCCTACATGCCAGCAGGCCGGACGTTACGCGTACGGTAACCGTGCCGAACGTAATACTTATAACAGCGCCATTATATTTATTGATATTATATCATATATTATTTATACGTGATATTAGGTGATGAGCTAGAAACCACATATAACTACTACGTACTTAAAATGTAACTTAAAAGATTCAATGGTCAATTCTTGTTTAAAAGTGACGAATATTCTACGATTCCTGAATAAACAGAATAAGTAAGTATACAACCTACTATAGACAGTTCAAACGAAAAAGAAAATTCTTGTTTGCCTGTGGTTTTCTTTTTGCGGATGGGAAATCTTCAAATGAGCTCTCCTTCTCTGGGTGGAGTGGATGGGCGTATCAACCATTTACTGACTAAAACTTTCCCGTGTTAATTCAATTCACTTGCATGTGCGCCAGGGGATTGCCTGTGGTCAAAACATCGTTTTTTATTTTAAAAGTACATGAGCCATATTTCAGAGCTGAAAAGAAAAGTCATCTGAGGAATACAATATTTGACAGCCTCCGTGGCGTAGCGGTAGCGAACGCGTCCGCTGCGCAACGAGGCGCGGGTTCATTCCCCGCACAGTGCAAATATTTGTATGCATAAATATGAATATTTGCACTGGTCTGGTCGTGCCTTGGAAAGCACGTTAAGCCGTTGGTCCCGGTTGCCATACGAACATCTAATGGCAGTCGTTACGGGTTGTTGTGGCCCTCAAAATTCCAACAATTGGTTTAACTGCAATGCTTCGATGTCGTCTTCGGGTTGTGGAGGTCAGACGGCAGTCGCTTCACGGAAAATATCGAAGTTTAGCCAAAATCAGCAGTTAGATTGGTAAAGCGGACCTCAGACTCCAAAGCTGACAAAGCATCGGGTGCGACTGGGATTAACGCTCAGATGATGATGATCTGAGGAATACAATACTTTACTTTTTCTAGACCCAACTGTCTAGAAAAAGTAAGGTATTGTATTCCTCCATTGAAAAGTGAGCACTCTTCGCAGCTGTAGGCACATGAAATCCAAAATGGTCGACAAACTACAAAACCTTTTTAGATAACAAGTAAACAACTATGTCCCCTGACGATGAATATCCGTAAGCAGATGATCGCAAAGATACTAGGATAGAAGAACTCTCAAAAGCTTTGAAGATACTTGTCCTCTCAATAACAGGTCATAAATGATGCTCACGTTCTACACCCTGAACCGATCAGGGTTAAACATTTGGCAAAAGCAGAGCGCTAACTGAGACGGGAATGTTAGCCGTTATTTTTAACTGGCCCAGTTAAACGACAACGTGCGGTTAGACGGAAACCAACCCGTCTGCAACACTTTCAGTTTTACCCAGATATTTTATTATATCAACTCGTTGCTAAATATGGACTCCTGGTAGACCACCGGTGCTACGGTTAGCAGTTCTCAGGGATCGTGATGCCCACATAAATATGCCTTTTTTGTTGAGATGGGAAATCATCAAAAATGACGACCTCTCTCACTCTGGGTGGAGCGGAAGGGCGTGTCAGACTTTTCCTGACTAAAACCCACCTGTGTTTCTTCACTTGCCTATGCGCCAGGACCACGGTACATATGCCTTAAGATATTTCTTATCTTTATACCTAGATTTTATCATTCCGTAACAGTATCAGCTTGTAATGTTCACACTGCTGAACGGAAATAAGACCTCCTCTTTGTGAGAGGGAGAATTAGGACGTAAACCAGTGTGGTTGGATTTCACATGCCTTTGAATTTTCTAATCTTCTCACGATTTTTTGACACACATACAAAGTAATTTACGTTTCCGAGTGGGAAACGAAGCGATCTACTTAATTCCCTATCTATAGTATATCCGGTCATAACGGTATATCACGCTTCTACTGCTCAAAGACAGGCAGAAACGTAGCAGGTATGTCCACAGCCATAACTCATAAGATATGGGCCCTGTTTATCGGGACAAAAAGTCGGGAGAAAAAAATCTAAACTTGGGTCACTCTGTAAAAACTCCTTTTTTTTCGGTCGGGGGGCGACGAGTGCGTTGACCTCTGGCGGCAGCTGTTGCGCGGACGTGCGTAGTATCGTAAGCTGCGTGGCGCGCTCGGTACCCACACTGTAACAATTTGTAAGTGTATTTGGGAAAAAATATAACATGGTGTAAAAATGATTGGAATGGATTCAAAAGTAGACAGTATTTTCAGGATTTCATTTGTTTTCTTCTGAATTTTACCCATAGAATATCTAGATCGAACACCATAAAATTTTGACAAATAGCTAGTCCAGTAATGAGATGCAAGCCAATAAAACAATTCGCAATAAAAATAAAATTTAATCTATATACTGGTTTGTTTTGCGCGTTGCCTGTGAACCAATTTACCTTATCGCACATAAGTAATGATAGCGTGGTAAAGCTGAAGATTTAGGTCCTACTTGTGTTCTAGGTAGCAATTCCGTAACTTGTAATGTATTGTGGGAAGTACCAATTGTAACTCTTCTAAGTTATATGCACTTTTTAAGTATATCTTGCTGCTAGCCCTCGTAACGTTCTTCTAGTTCTAACTGAATCTATAATCCAGCTTGTCCCAGACCGGCCACCATTTCACCTTGCTGGCTGAGATCACCAATTCAGTGCTATTTGAGCCCACAGTTGGTCTGACAAGCCTTGCAGAGTCCCACTTAAGTGAGGCATTATTTTGAGTCATGTAATTAATACAAATAACGTAACGATAATTAATAGTCATTAATTATCATTACGTTATTTAAGTCTGAAATCGCCAACCCGCATTGAGCAAGCGTGGTGCTTATGCTCAATCCTTCTCTGTATGAGAGAAGACCTGTGCCCAACAGTGGGACGATAAAAAGGTTGTTTAAAGTTAACTAAATGTATGTTTAAACAGTAATTAATCACTGGAGACTTTAACTGTACATTCTTGACGTTTGAACGTCACTTAACTTTAATCATCATTTATGAATAAGCCCCTAAATGTACGTGTTGAACTGTTGACATCTTGACGTCGTGGTTTTATTTAATCTACGCTTACATAACTTTCAAAAGATGCTTTATTTAAAAGCAAACGAAGCATCTGTGCACGCCTACATTGTTATGTAATATCTACTTTAAAGGTTTTAAACGTATGTAATTGGAATTATCCGTATTATATCAAAAACTGCTTTATTATGTGAGCAGAGCTTGGTATAGATTTTACCTAATTAACATACATGAAAGGCCCTTTTTATGGCGGACAAGACTTTAAAATATAAAATAATAAACAAAATTTCACACACAGATAAAATGTAAAACCACAAGTTATAGGCTTGCTATTGTACTTGGTTGTCCGAACAATAATATGATCAAAGCTCCGCTCGGGCAGGCGAGCGCGGTGCGTTGGCGACAGCTGTGGCGCGCGCGCGAGTACTATGATCTAACCATACATACACATAAAACTCCACTTTCTAACCATACATGACATATCTATCACACTACCTTAACCGCTTGGCAACCACTCTGGAACAATTTGTATCTTTATGGGCAAAAAAATATAACATGGTGTAAAAATTATTTGAATCGATTCAGTTGCGTATTCTGAATAAACTATTCAGGTTTCACATAAAGAAAATATAACGTTGTATAAAGGGTGTATCTGACATCGACGCACAAATGAGAACCATGGATCCAGTACATGATTCTGAACCCCCCAGTGGTGGAACTTTTCGTCGGCTTTGTCATGATTTAAAAAAATATATATATGTAGTTTTTTTCACTTTAGACCATTCATAATTGCTATACTTTTATAACCCAATAAGATTTTAAAGTAAAAATTAATTAATTCGCTATCAGGGATCAAGGTCATACCTAGAAATCCGCACGGCGGCACGGTTGCAACGTTCAAAGCCCGAGCTAACCTTTTTCTTTAAACACTGTGAATTCTGTAACCTTTGACAGCCTCCGTGGCGTAGCGGTAGCAGACGCGGCCGCTGCGCAAGGTGGCGCGGGTTCGATCCCCGCCCAGTGCAAGTATTTGTATGCATGAATAAGAATATTTGCACTGGTCTGGTCGTGCCTCGGAAAGCACGTTAAGCCGTTGGTCCC